>JAHFWL010000942.1:0-437271 GCA_021292165.1 Shinisaurus crocodilurus
TATAAGACTAGGCCCTAGTTGGAGTCGGATCTGGGAGCTTCTAAGTTCTGAAGGATATCCTCAAGCCCAGGGATGGAGAAACTCTGGCCCATGGGTTGGATTCAGCCTGTGTGGGTTCCCCATCCAGTTTGCCATCTTTTCTATGAGGCCGTGCCCACTTCTCCCAAAGTCCTGCCCCCCTGAGGTTTTCCCCAGCTCTTATCTCCGATTGCTGATTAGGGCTGCCTTACTGCAGCACTGAGATGGGGAGAGCTGTGATAGGTTCAGAATGCTGCAGGTGTGGCTGGACTGTTAACTGGGGCTGGTTACTGATGGAAATTGTGGTATTGCCTGCTTAAATCAATAAGGTAATGTAACCACTAGTTAGAGTGGGAGGAAAGGGTTAATTGAACAATTCACAGGGTGCATGTTTTCTAACCACTCCTCCCTACTTCTGGCCTCTCTGTGGCCAGCTCTCTCTCTCTCTCTCTCTCTCTCTCCAACCTGATGGACACAAGATCTGAGCTGGCTTCCAGCCAGTGAACTCCATTGAAGTGGACTTTTAACACCCAAGACTCTAATCTGCCTATATGCATCCTGCATATATGAATAAATGAATTGTAAGTAAAACTAATAAATGTCTTCATTAGTTTTAAACCTTGTTTGGACAATCCATTTCCTTTTAATGATCCTTTTAGCTGGGTTTAGCAACCCACGTGGTGATAACCAGTTTCAATAACCAGGCTGCGCATAAGGGGGAAAGCTCTGCTTCGTCCTAACCAGTAAAGGACCGACTCCTTTCCATATCCTCCAACAGTTACGGGAGCATGAGACTCCCTTGTTACTGAAGGGGGCAATGGCTACACCCTGAAGGCTTACAATCCACCCTGTAGGCCCGCTGGCCTCGTGGAAAAAAGCAGAGCGTGAGATGGAAGATTTAGATCCTGTTCTGTGTGTGTAACTGGCCCATGAAGTACACACAGAGCTCCAGACCTGTCCTCCCCCCTCGCAGCATTCCAAGCGTCTCGGATTTCAGCCAGCTCGCAGCTCTTCCAGCAGCTTTCAGTAATAAGGAAATAACTCCGTAGATTACAACAGGTTTCTTTCTACCTGTTTATTCTACATCAGTAAACACTACAGAGTATACAATCTCCTACATTACAATGTTGCAGATAAGCATTTGTCCAGTGGAGCAAGTCCACCCCAGCATTTGACTTTACATGATTGCAATAAGTCCAGCATTCAATAGTCAGAGCATCAGAGAGAAGAACCAAAGAAGCAATCCATCTCTCTACTAAAATGGCTACAGAAAACGAAACCTAACAAATCATACAACGTCATCAGAAAGTACAAACCATGTGATCAGCTCGTATTTCGTTCACACCTACTTTTCCCATGAGAACAGAACAGTAAGTGGCAGACGCAACACGACTTGTTTTCCTAGCCTTTCTGTACCTTTCCAAATGAAAACAATTGTGCCACAGCTGTTGTTTTGATAAATGTCACAACATTTATCAAAACACAACAGCTTCACTGGCCATCAGTTTGTTTCCAAGCAAAATTCTGAGAGCCTAAACAGACATTACTTTAACTCCATATCCAGCATCTATGTTTGTTTCATTTTCAATCTAGAGTAGATGAAGGGCTGGAACCTAAAAGCCCCCTACTGACCCCGATACCCACTATCGTTCCAATCCAGATTGGGCCCCTGTGCCTACTCTAAAGTAAAAATGAAAAGAAAAAAAGACATAGCTATGAGATACAGATTTAAATAAATGTGCATTTTGGCCCAAAGTGCTAGTTATGAACAATAAAACCCTATATGACTTGATGCCAGGCTAGTTGAAAGACCACCTTCTCCCATATGAGCCTGCCTGGGTTTTAAGCTTTTTGGGGAAGGCCCTTCCCTCAGTCTCACTGCCAACAGAAGCACATTTGGTGGGGATGTGAGATAGGACCCCTGCTTCTGGGATCCCATGGGCAGCTGATTGGCCACTGTGTGAACAGAATGCTGGACAAGATGGACCCAGTCTAACACACTAACCACTATGCCACACTGGCTGATTTCTAATCAGTGTTGGGTTTTGGTTTTTTTATTATTGTTAGCTGACTTGAGCACCATTTTTGGTGGAAAGGTGGGAATAGAAAATAAATAAATAAATAAATAAATATTTCTGCTCACTGATTGGAGAGAAGAGCCAAGGTTTTCCCCAGCTCAGTGCTATAGAGAGGCAGCCCACAGAGATCCTCTTTTAACTGTGTGTGTTTTTAAAGAATAAAAGTGCAGTTTGTGACTTCTTGTGGCATTATTATTATTGCTAAATGCTATTATTACCCTTTGGAATTGCTGAGGTCAATCGCTTGGGATGCTATTTTGGCATAGGGGATCTTTTAACACTGGAACCACCATAATGCTTTTGAAACCTCAGAATAAGTTATAAAAAAAATGTATTTCTGACATTGATATGCATCTACTGCACAGTTTATGAACAGGATAACATGAATTATGATGTATTCAAATTATGGCCGAAGTATGCATTTTGTTCCCTAATGAGCCAGTGTGGCGTAGTGGTGAGAGTGTTGGACTGGGACTCGGGAGATCCGGGTTCTAGTCCCCCGCTCGGCCATGAAACTCACTGGGTGACTTTGGGCCAGTCACTGCCTCTCAGCCTAACCTACCTCACAGGGTTGTTGTGAGGATAAAATGGAGAGGAGGAGGAGGATTATGTAAGCCGCCTGGGTTCCTTGCAGGAAAAAAGGTGGGGTATAAATAATAAATAATAATAAAATAATAATAATAATGACAGCCTATTGATTTCCCAGTGAAAACCCCAGTCCCATGCAGGGGCCTGGGGATGCCTGTTGCCAGCTGCCTCTTTCCTGTGCCCCAAGGTAAGTGATCGCTCCCCTTGATCCTACGCATGAGCATTTGAGCAGGGGCATGTGCTTTTGTGAGCACCCCTGCTAGGAATGTATGAGTAATTCGTTTCAGCTCATTTTTGATCAGGATTTACCCAGTTTGAACCTCCAGAATGGATTCGAACACAATCTGTGGTGAAAACCCGTACTTTTCCAAGCTTGCAATGTGATTCATGGACCAAAAACAATGCGTTTGACAGCATGTGTACATTTGAAAAATGTGCATGAAAAAAAAAAAGCATGCTTTTGAAAAATGCACACAAATACACTTTTATCAGTGGAGAAGAATGTGTACATTCAAGATGCACACAATTGATGTGTACATTTGGAAAAATATGCACGAAAACATGAATGGATTTTCATGCAAAAAGGAAAAACCCAACAAAGCTGGCAAATCTGATACAGACTCGAGTCGGAACGAGCTTTGAGATGGAATTTGGAGAACTTTGGCAAACTCAAGTTTTGCTGATTCACACATTCCCTAACCGCCACTTGAATGCTCATGACAACTCCTGCTAATATTACTGATATTAGACCAGTGATGGTGAACCTATGGCACGGGTGCCACAGCTGGCATGCAGGGACCTCTCTGTGGACACTCGAGCCATTGGTCGCCAGATCGCGAAAAGACCGTCCCCTTCTGCAAAACACTAATGATCTTGTTCTTTCTCACAGTCTGGAACAGAATGATTTTATTCTAGAATTCCTGTTACAGAATTCTTTTCTACATTGTTATCACATTTAAAAGATTTTGAAGAATGATGCACAGAGCATGGCTTGGATGTAAAGCCCTAACAGTTGACCTGAGTGCTGCATGTGTTGCTCTCAAACTAACGGAGTATGAGCCAAGGTTTGACAAATTATCAGCATGCATGCAATAGCAAAAATCACATTAATTGTGCAAATAGTTATCATTTTACCTAATGCAGTGTTTTGCAGTCCAGACATAAAGTGTTTAAAATGTGTTAAGCACGTTAGTTTCTTGTTTATCTTGCTCATCCTAGTACAGGTTGACTTTTACTTTTACTAATCTAACACCTGTAGAAGCAGGGAAGGACCCGGAGTAAAGCTTGCCCAATACAATTTCAGTCTGGCATATAATCATATTACAAGTTGAGAATCCCTTCTCCAAAATACATGTGCCCAATTATTAAAAAGTTTGTATAAATTCCCTTCAGGCTATGTGTACAATGTAGTAGTATAATAATTTTTTGAGTTGATTTTTTTTCAACAAAAAACTGTTTGTATCATTGAAAGCTCTGTTATTGTGTTTTTCTTTAAGACAACAGATGTTAATTAGTTCGGACAACTGTATGAGTTGCTTTTCTAAAACTAAAACCTCGGTATTCAGGTTTAATTGCAGTATTGGCACTTTGAAATAAATAAGCTGGTTTTGTGTTGCAGTTTGGGCACTTGGGCTCAAAAAGGTTCGCCATCACTGTATTAGACCTACAGCAGAAAACAAAGAGATGCCTGTGCCATGCCCATGTTTTCTCCCCTGTGTGTGGCTACCAGTAGATCAGGGAGTAATTTAGACTGGAAAAAGAGCCAGTGTGGCGTAGTGGTGAGAGTGTTGGATTGGGGACTCAGGAGATCCGGGTTCTAGTCCCCACTCGGCCATGAAACTCACTGGGTGACTTTGGGCCAGTCACTGACTCTCAGCCTAACCTACCTCACAGGGCTGTTGTGAGGATAAAATGGAGAGGAGGATTATGTAAGCCGCCTTGGGTTCCTTGAAAGAAAAAAGGCGGGGTATAAATATAATAAATAAATTAAATAAATAAAAGGGGAAGGTATGAGCACCCTTCCTCTGGTGCTGCCCCCTTGGATCAAAATCATATATACACTGAGGATAGTTTAAAGCAGCCTCCACCGACCTGGTGCCCCCTAGATGTTTTGGACTAAAACTCCCATCAGCCCCTAGACAGCATGGCCAATGGACAGTGGTGATGAGATTTGTATTCCAAAACATCTGGAAGGCACCAGGTTGGGGGTGGCTGATTAAAGTAAAGCCATGTTTGGGAATCAAATCATATCACTCGGTTCTTCTGGGCCTGATGTACCCATCCATCTCTCCTACGCCATGGTGCGAATGGGGGCATGCATTTCCATCCACATTGCTCCATGCACATTTTTGCACATGAACAAAGGTTGGATCCAGACTAAGTTAGCTGAACTTCGTTCCCATTGAAATCAATGGAACAGAAGGCATACCTAGCTTGTCCCATTGATTTGAATGGGAGCTGCATTCAACTAATTTAGCCTGGATTCAACTCTATATCTGGATTTGGGCCTGGGTGTTTTGCTTCACATGTGCAACTCAATGGACTTTTGGTATGAATGCCTACTGATTGCCAGCCTATATATTTCTGAAAACTAACACTGTATGTTTCCTGCATATTTTTCTAATGTTTTTGCCTTTTTTCAAAAGTTAATGTCAGAATAAAATAGTTTTATTTTACCCCTCACCCCACCCCCACCGCTCAAAATCCCTGTTTAAAATACGGTTCTTTGAACAACAGCCTCTTCAACCCAAACCCCGTTAGGAAATCCAATTTCCCCTTCCTCCATTCACACAGCTTGTTGTTTCCAGGATTGCTGCAATTGAATGAAATGTTCTACTCATGAAAAAGAAGATTGGATTTCTGAAGTCATTCCATCTGCTGCTTTTTAGTGCCCAAACTGACAAAATGAAAAGCAACAAAAATAATATAGTATCAAAATAATATATAAAGGTGTCTGTGGCTCTTTAACAGAAAACTCTAAAAAAAAAAAAAAAGGGAAAGAAAAGAAAAGAAAAGAAAGATTTGCTGGCTAGCTCCAGCCCACCCTTCTCATTTTCTCTGAAATGTGGACATTCATAGGAGGATCCAGAGCAGAGAGAGGAGCGGGAGAGAGCACTAAGACATATACAAGCCAGGTGTGGATGCATAAGAGAGCATCAGTAGGGAATCACTGTTCAGGTTTCCCAGTAGCACTCCTGAAAGAACTGACATGGGCTGCTTGCCTTGTCTGTCTTAGAGTGGGTTTGCAGTTATTTTTTTTAGATACCCATCCTGAGTTAAACTGTGTCACCCAACGATGGTCTCTTTTCCTCCATGGGAAAATCACGGAGCTGTGAATCAATGGACACTTTGTGTTTACTTTCATTAATAGACACAGTTTGTGATTTGACAGCACGGTAGCTTTGAGGTGATCGGTCTTATCCCTTGGAGCGCTCAGAGGACGCTGTCACTGCGAAGCTTTCGGCAAAGCGACCAACTGTGATCTGCAGCATGTCTGTGGAGTGAAGTGCAACGCTCAGGGTTTCCTTTTTTTTTTTCTTTCCCCTGGCCACTCAAAGTTGGGACATTGTTCATGCCATCAACTCGGATTGAATATGCATAGCTGTGAAAACTCTATAAAGCCAAAGGTAAGTTCTATATATCATATTTATGTAAGGACAGGAGGGGGGAATTAGACCAGTGCTAATCAATGCGTACTAATGGAGATGGTTAACAGTGGGAGAGTATAAAGCAGTGAGCAAGTGCCGCAGCTCTAATTATCTTGATGTGCATCCCTTTCTTTGTACCCCTTTGTCGCTCCTCAGCATGACTCTTTGGGGTTGCCTCCCGCAAAGGATGCCTTAAGCTGTGAGCATTGAGTCAGTCCAGCCTCAACCCCCAAGCACAACCCTTTGTTCATCCATAAACAGATCAGAGTTTTAAAAAGAGTTAAAACAACAAGGAGTCTAGAGGCACCTTAAAAGACCAGCACATTTATTCTGTCATAAGCTTTTGAAGTGGGCTACAAGCGGACTGTAAGTGATGAAGTGGGCTACAGTGGACTGTAGCCCACTTCATCAGAAGCATCTGGTGTATTTCCGTGGGCTATAGTCCAGGAAAGCTTATGCCAGAATAAATTTGATCGTCTCTAAGGTGCCACTAGACTTCTTTGTTGCTTTTGCTGGAACAGGCTAACATGGCTACCTCTCTGGAAATTGTTAAAAAGAGTTGGAAGTGGTAGGATAGAGGCACACACGTTTTTATTTTGGTCCTAATGTGGCGTTTGCTCAAGCAGATTCAACACTGAAAAAACCCTAATCTTTCTTTAGTGGTCACGCCAACTGTGGAACGACTGTTGGTGAGAAGAGAAAACTCTGATATTTCCCATCTCCCTCTCCTTCTGAGGCAGCCTCCATGGCAGAGAGGAAAAAAATTGCTTTCTTCCCTAGCTGCCAGTGTCTGAGTTGTTTCCTAGCACAATTGCTTAAAAAAAAAAAAATCTAGCCAATGAAACAGATTCAGAGATAGACCTACCTGTTTGGTGGCAGTGTATGTATCTTTGTGGGTGTCTCTGTGTGCGTGTCCAGCAAACTCTTGGAAGCAAAGGGACTGCTGGCTGTGTGTGGGATATGAAAATCCCACAAAGGGGCTTCATCTTATACTTGGTTCGCTGTGATTAACTTTTCCTAGGGAGACAAGGAGAACATGTGCTGACCAGCAGCTGGCAGGCAGAAGCAGCCAGGTGAAGATGGAGAACAGCACAAGCGACGGGCAGAACAGAACAGAATTCCTACCGGACCGGGAGGCAGTTGCCATTGAATACCAAGTGGTCACCATCTTTTTGGTCCTCCTCATCTGTGGCTTAGGCATCGTGGGCAACATCATGGTTGTGCTGGTGGTCCTCAGAACGAAGCACATGAGGACCCCTACCAATTGTTATCTGGTGAGCCTCGCGGTAGCTGACCTCATGGTGCTTGTGGCCGCCGGACTTCCCAACATCACGGAGAGCATCTACGGATCCTGGGTGTATGGCTACATTGGATGCCTCTGCATTACTTACCTCCAGTATCTTGGCATCAATGCTTCTTCTTGCTCTATCACGGCCTTCACTGTTGAGAGATACATAGCCATTTGCCACCCTATCAAGGCCCAGTTTTTATGCACTTTCTCCAGAGCCAAGAAGATCATTATTTTTGTCTGGGCGTTCACCTCCATCTACTGCATGCTCTGGTTTTTCTTATTAGACCTCAACACCGTCGCCTACAAAGATACTACTGTAGTGTTCTGTGGGTATAAAGTGCCCAGGAGCTACTATTCTCCAATCTATATGATGGACTTTGGGATATTTTATGTCATGCCCATGATATTAGCTACTGTCCTCTATGGGTTGATTGCCAGGATATTGTTCCTGAATCCCATCACATCAGACACAAAGAAAACTCAAAGAAGTGGAAGAATGATTCAGCTCCCTTAAACAAGGCCAAAGGAACCAACAAGGGTATCAATAGTGCAGTGGCTTCTAGAAGGCAGGTAGGAAAACTGCTTCTCAAATGACTTTTTGGAAACTAAGGTTGTGTGGAATGGAACCTCCATGTATCTCTGAGAACTAGTGCTGGGGACAAACAAGGTGTGTGTATGGTGGGGGAGGAGCTGTGAGTTTCATGCCTTGCTTGTGAGCTTCCCAGAGACATTTGGCCACTGTTGGAATGCTGGACTAGGTGGATGACGGTGTGATCCAGTAAGGGAATTCTTGTTGTCTTATGAATGATTCCAACATCTGAGCTATAGCATGTGCTCACCCTTATATCTTTCTGCAACTGCAGTCAGGATGGGTATGCTGACATCACATAGGAACCTAGGAAGCTGCCTGATACTGAATCAGACTATTGGTCCATCTAGCTCAGTATTGTTGACACTGACTAGCAGTGTTTCTCTAGAACAGGAGTGGGCAACATGTGGCCCTCCCGTTGTTTTGACCTACACTTCCCATAATCCCTCACCATTGGCTATGCTTGCTGGGGTTGAGGGGAGTTGTAGGCAGGAACGGTGCAGGGCTGTTTGGCACCCTAGGCCAAATTATATTTAGCGCCCCCCCCTCTCGTGCCGTGGGGGGGGCTCCGGAGCAAAGCAGCCCTGCTCTGCAACCCCCCCCCCGCACCACCGCCGCCACCACCACCACCTACCTTCCCCCCGCCCCCGCTGCTGGCTGCTGCTGCTGCTGCTGCTGCTGCTGCCGCTGCTGCTGCCGCCTCCTCCTCCTCCTCCGACGCGACGGGACCCCCACGCTTTTTTTTTTTTTGCCGGGGAAACCAGGGCAACAGGGCTGTTTAAGCCCTGTTGCCCTGGTTCCTCCTCCTGCCAAAACAACGCCGGCGGGGCTCCAGAAACGACGGGAAGGTAGGTAGGTGGCTGGCGTGCGGGCATGCGGGGGGGAGGTGCAGTGGCGGCGGCGGCAGCGGCTGGCAGGCGGGCGGGGAGGCGCGGCGGAGGCGGCAGGTGGGGCAGGAGCGCGCTGGAGGTGAGGAAGGGGCGCAGAAACGCTGTGCCCTCTTCCGCCACGCGCCCTAGGCAGCCGCCTGGGTCTGCCTAGCGGTAGCGCCGGCCCTGGTTGTAGGCCAAAACAACCGGAGGGCCAGAAGTTGCCACCCCTGCTCTAGGGCCTCAGACAGGCATTTTACCAGCCCTACCTGGAGATGTCGGGGATTGAACCTGGGACCTTCTGCATGCAAAGCAGGTGCTCTGCCACTGAGCCGTGGCCCCCTGTGGCGTGCAGCAGCCAGGAGCTGCACGTGGATAGCATTGCCATATTATTCCTGTTCAAACAGGATCCAGGATCCCCAACCTGGCACTCTCTAGATGGGTTGGCCTACAACTCCCAGCATCCCCCAGCTAGCCAGGGATGCTGGGAGATGTAGTCCAACCTATCTGAAAGGTGCCAAGTTGAGGAAGGCTGGTCTCAGCGGTGCAGACAGCCTGAAGCAACAACCAGTAAATAATGCATTCAGTGCCATTTTCTTGTACAGTTTTCTCGCCTTGCTCCAAACACACATGGCACTGTGAATGAAGATGCAGATGATTGGATTTGTGTTGAGATTTTTGTTATGGCAAGTGGAAAAGTCAGCCCCTCACTTAAAAACCAAGCCAAAGCATTCAAGAATGGTTTGGGTGGCAATCCCTCACGGTTAAGCTACTTAACCACCCTTGACTTGAATGGGATTTAGGTGGCCTGACGGTGTGCAGGGCTATGCTATGCCTACCTATCCAGAAAGTACAGAAAGAATTATGGGTATAATCCACACTTATACTCAAAAGTGCAACCCCCCAATCCTCCCCATGAAAAAACATACCAGTACACTGAGGAGGCAGGGAGTAGGGGAAGAGGATATGAATGTATTGCCTGAGCTATAATTCCAGAATCCTCGGATTTTCATGGGTGTGTAGATCTGAGGTCCCTCCCTCTGCACCAGGATAAATTCTTACACTGGTGGCAAGTGTTAAAGAGACAGGGCAAACGGGGTGATGGAGGAGCCAGCTCTGTGCTACATCCTCTGGCTGTTTATCAAGGAAAGCACAGACTAAGGGACTTGTGCAGAGACTAGGGATTAAAGCCTTCTGTGCGACTCCATTAAGGGTGTGTGTGTGTGTGTGTGTGTGTCTGTCTGTCTGTCTATCAAAAAAGTTTGGAGAATCTGACATCATCCATGCTATTCTTGAGGAAGAACAGGGCAACCCATGCTATTCAGGATCAGTAAGGGCACAATCCTATAAATGTTTAGACAGAAAAAGGTCCTATTCCCCAGCCAGTGCTATCAACTCTTTAAATGTTGATGTGTATTGCTTCACTTACTTCATAATGTGGTAAGCCAGTCCTGCTGGTTTGGGGGGGGGGGCACCTGCTCATTCTGCCGCATGGGACCCTAGACGTCTGCCCCCAAAGTCTTGTCCTAATGGCACCACTGTTCTGGATGGCCAATTTGTCTGTTCTGTGTGTGCCCTTCACCTTTGGAACAGAAAGGATATAGGCTAAGACAGCCTCAAGCATCTTCTGGATTGGCTTCAGCTCCTTACTGAGTCAGACACAAACCTGTGTTGTTGCTGCATAATGTGTGAAACAACCCTTAGGAAGCCAAGCAAACATTGGTGATAAAGGGTCCTGAGAAATCAAGTCAGCAGGAAAGAACTGTCCCTTCTCCTTGAGCTTATTCTAGATGTTCAGCTAAATGCCTAAGGCATCCCCTAAATTAAGACATTCCCTAAGTTTTGTCTCCTGATTTGGCAATCCGGTTTATTGCTTCAGAACATGGGGGTTCATGGAGGAGAAGGCTATCAATGGCTACTTGTCCTGACTGTTATATGCTACCTCCAATATCAGCGTGCCTATTAGTATTAGTATGTATTTGTATTTGTGTATGTATGTGTATGTGTTAGTGTTAGTATAATATTTATTTGTATCCCGCCTTTCTCCCAACATTGGGACCCAAGGCGGCTTACAGCCTTTAAAACTCATACAATTAAAACAAAAATACAAAAATACAAAAATTAAAAATAGAATGAAATTGTCAATAATATTACAATTGTGTGTGTGTGTGTGTGTATATATATATCTAGCTAAAAACAGTACAATATACATAAGAGTAAAAACAGCATTCCATCACATCACAGGCTAGTCCCAAATGCCTTCCAAAACAGGAAGGTATTTGCCTGTCTCCGGAAGCTTACCAGGGAGGGGCGCCACTCTAGCCTTCCTGGGGAGGGAGTTCCAGAGTGCTGGGGCAGCCACCGAGAAGGCCCTCTCCCATGTTCCCACCAGTTGCTGGGAAACATGGGCAGGAGGGTGCTGTTGCACTCCTGTCCTACTTGTGGGCTTCCCATTGGGGCAGCTGGTTGGCCACTGTGTGAACAGAATGCTGGTCTAGATGGATCCTTGGTCTGATCCAGCATGGTCCTTTTTATGTTCTTAACATGGGGATTCCACTCCTATATGGGATATGTTGGGATTTCAGGAATTTGTACAGTAGGGTCTTGTCTGAAGATCATATCATCATAGTTTAACACTTCTACACAGTGCCGATAACAAACTAGGCACTGTACAACATGAACTTAACACTTCTTTCCCACAATGTAATTATGATTCAGTATTTAAGGAAGTGGAAAAACTGGAAGAGAATGAGATAGTTTAGCCCCCCTCTGCCAACCCCCCCCCAAAAAAAAACCCAAGCCAAAAAATAACAAAAAAATGAAATTCCTGGGTAACTACGGTATATATAAAAACATCATTTGGTGTTTCGATCTCAGCTGGATACTGTGTGACTTGCATTAACAGTTCTTATTCTGTATTCAGTGTAAAATTAACAAGAGAAAATGTTTCAAAGTATTTATGGTTTTGCTTTCAGGCTGCCGTTGCTTTCTTATGGGTACACTCATGAACAATGCCTTGCCTTAAGTAACCAAGTGAGTGGCAGCCTTGTGGGACATCTGACATCCCTGGGCAGGGAATGGGCTGGCTGGGCCATAGCAGTTTATTAGATTAAATGTAACAAATAAATAAATTAACACTGGAACATGTTATTCCTCTCTTTTATTAGTAGAACTCAAGGTCATCCAATGAAATTTGATGCATGATCTATCCAATGAAATTTGATGCATGATCTATCCAATGAAATTTGACACGATTCACCCAAGAAATTTGAGACATGATTGCATGATTTGATGCATGAAATGTGATGCATCCAATGAAATTTGTCACATATTATTCATTTATGGAATCCACTGGACACAAGATGCAGAGATGTCCATTGGCTTGGGCAGCTTTCAAAGTGGGTCACGCAAATTCCTGGAGGACACAATTCTTTCAGTGACTGCATGGCTGTATGGACAACCTCCATATTCAGAGTCAGTAAGCTAGTGAATACCAGCTGCTGGGCTGGTATTCAGCAGGAAAGGACTATATTTATTTTATTATTCATTTGTTACATTTATATCCTGCCTTTCCTCCAAAAAGCAGCATACATGAGCCTCCTCTTCCTCTCCATATTATCCTCACAACAACCCTGTGAGGTAGGTTAGGATGAGAGTCAGTGACTGGCCCAAAGTCACAGCCAAGTGGGGACTAGAATCAGAATCCCAGTCCAACACTCTAACCACTACACCACAATGGATCTCTCTGCCTTCAAGCCCCCTGGGATTGATTCACTGTGGCACTTGATTCACTGTGGGAAGGAGGATGCAGAACCAGATGGGCCCTTGGTCTGATCAAGCAGGGTTCTTTTGATGCTCTGATGCTCCTGCATGCCAGCATGTGCACTGAATGCCATGTGGCAAATGCAGCAAAGCTGCACAATTTTCTATGATTTTGTAGAGGTTTCTAAGCCAAGTCTGGATAGCCACCTATCAGGGATGCCGTAACAGCAAATTTCCTGCATTGGCTTGTGCTTGGGCTAGGTGGACTTTGAGCCCCCCTCCAAATCTATGATTCTAAGGGACTCATATTCCTTGCAGCCTGAACAGGGTTTGATAAACTCCTTTCTCTTTGCATTCCAAGGAAGGCGGCAAAAAAGCAGATTTATTGAGCTTCTGGTCATGCATGGCTTCTGGGCTGCATTCAGTATGGAGGGTCACTAGTTGTGCAGGTTTGGGAAAGAATAATTAGGGGTGTAAAACCTGGACCAAACAGGTCTGAGATCACATCCCTGTTCAGCTATGAAAACTAAAGACAGAAACCGGAGGAGATGGGCATCCAGTAGCAACGAAAAAAAAGGAGAGAACTAGGTTCTCAGGATGCAAACTTTATTAAACTTCATTCATGGGCTCCTCTATTTAATAAAGTTTGCATCCTGAGAACCTAGTTCTCTCCTCCCCCCCCACCCCCGTCAGCTATGAAAACTAACACTGCATTCCTATGCACACTTACCTGGACGTAAGTCGCATTGAGCTCAATGGGGCTTAGTTTTATATTTATTTATTTATTCATTTTCTATACCGCCCAATAGCTGAAGCTCTCTGGGCGGTGTTTTGAGAAGACATGCATAGGATTGCACTGTCAATGTATGGGTTTAGGGAGATCATTTCCCCTGGACCTAATCCACTTCACAGGGTTGTTGTAAAGATAAACGAGGTAACCCTACCCTAGGCATGTTGCCCTGGGCTACTTGGATGAAGGGCAGTTTACAAATGTGAGAGGGAAGAGGTGCAGAGTCCCCAGTCCATGGATTCCTCCAGGAGGTGGAGCCTACCCTCCAAGCTCCACCCCCCGGAGGAATCCCTGCTGTCATCTCCAGTCTTAGGTTGGAGATAAATGCAGAGATGTGGGCAACAGGCACTCAACCAGTGCTGGGAGGACCAACTGCTCATCCCAACCCCAGCGAAGTTGCTTCATGTGGTGAGTGGCAACCCCACAGGGAAAGAGCAGTGCAAAGCCAGTAGGAGGAGTAGCTGCTCCTCTCAAGGTCGGCTGAGTCCCTTTTGTATTTGCTAAGAGAGGCATGGAATTCCATGCCTCTTTCTACATGGAGAAAGCATAAAATGCTAAAATGGGCAGGGAGTGGCATGATGACATCAGTGGATGTGGCCACGTCCACCAACATCATCCAGCCCATGGAGATCCTGGTGGTGGTGGTGGTGGTGGTGGGTAATCCAACCCCACACCCATATCTACTTCTGCAGCCCTGTGATAGAGAAGTGGTTCTATGTCTGTGCTGAATTCCCTTGCTTATGAATTGGGTTCACACATAGCGACAACCTAAAGTGTGGGTTGAATATGGATTGTTATTGTATCGTGGGCTGTTGTTGAATCATCGGTTGTTATGTGAGAACCCTGCAGTATGGTTTAACTATGGGTTGTTAACCATGAACAACCAAGACTTCACAACCCAACAACAACCATGGGTTCACAACCTTAAGATGATGTGGGAAATGGAATTTGAGGAGGAGATATCAAATGCGGGGTGGAGAAATATTTGGGGGCAGACGTATATTAAGAAATATGTAAGTAAGGATAAAAGAGAATTTTTTAAAAACTGTTTGGAGATGGTATTTGACTCCAGTAAGATTAAATAAAATAGATAGTAATTGTGCTCCATTGTGTTGGAGAGGATGTCAGGAACTTGGTACTTATGCTCATATGTGGTGGAGCTGTAAAAGCGTATTGGATTTCTGGAATAAAATTTTTGGAGAAATTTCACTAATTATTGGTATTAATGTGGAGGTCTGTCCAAAATTAGCATTGTTATCAATAACGGAGAAACTTTTGTGCTCACAAGAGAAAAAGGAACTAATTGTAAGTTTATTAGCGGCAGGGAGATTATTGATTGCAAGGAATTGGAAAGTTCAACATCAGTATTTAATAATAGACTGGTATAAAGAGGTTTGGGATATTGCTTTAAATGATAAACTAACATGTAGTATTAAATGTAAAAGGGGACAATTAAAGAAAAATAATTTTAAGGAAATATGGGGGTCTTTTTTAGATTATGTTTTAGTAAAGGGGAAAGGGAGTAAGCCATGTCATGATATGATGTATTTTGGAATATAGATTAATAATGGATTATGTGGATAGAATTGGTTTTGGCCCCGGGGTGACGGGTGCACTTGTAGTGTATGATTTGTAGGTTTATGTTTTTTTTGTGTGTATGTGTGTTCTTTAAAAATATAAATAAAAATTAAAAAAAAAAAACAACAACAACAACCATGGGTTCTCTTCCTTGATTGATCGTGGTTAACAACCCATAGTTAAACCATAATGCAGGGTTTGCATGTAACAACAACCCATGATTCAATGACAATCCACATTCAACCCATACTCTGGATTGTTGTTGTTACATGCAAACCTGGCCCAAATCCTCTGCTGTGGCAGCTGTGAAGTGTTTCTGGGTTCCAGTCCTCTGAGATTCAAGGCAGCCCTAACTGTGGCTGCACTAGCAAGACCAAGCTTTGTTTTCTGTCGTTTTAAACATGATTACTTCATTCCTCCCACATGGATGTGTTTTTATAAAATATTCTTTCCAGGTGCCTTCTCCCTATTATCTGGCTCAGTGCCTCTGCTGACAGAACGAGGAATGTTATCAGGATGCATCATTTCATTACCGCCTTTGAAATCAACAATGCCCTCTTCAAAATGTATAGCTTTGTGTTGCTAGAGAGAACCCTTAACTGGAGCCTCATAATGTTGGCTCTCATTTTTCAAAATTCGAATCATTTTTGGGGTTTTAAAAAAGTTATGTAATGAAAATAAATTGGCTGTTTTCCCTGTCAGAATCTGTATAAATGTGTGCTGGTTTCTGGCTATCCTTTGTTGAAGATGAGAGCCTAACAATCCAAGACCCAAGACTCTTGGGCTCTAAGCTTTGTGGAAACAGACATAAAGAGATACAGACATAAAGAGATTTCAGCTAAGGAGACTGCGACCATAGGTGCATTGCTCAGAAAAATAAATATTTGTTGAGTGTTATTTGCATACTCAGTAAATAAGGAAATTTGCAAGTCTGAATGAAGAAGTGCACATTCTAGTTTGCAAATTAATATTATAATAACTGTATTATGCTAGTGGGCTTTCGTTTCACAAGATTTGAGTTACGGCTTTCCTTTAGTCGGTAAGAGGTACAGTCTCAGTGGTGTTTCTTTGTGCAGGGCCGGCCCTGCTGTTAGGCAGGAGGCTGCCTCAGGCAGCACATGCCGAGGGCCAGAAGTGCCCCCTAAGATAGCCTCTTGCCCTCAGCTGTAGTAGAGGATATGGTGCCATCCCCATTGCTGAATTAAACTGGCTTAGAGAAGATCTGCACCAAATTGCTGTTCCCAAGTTCCTTTGAGGGAAACCAGAACATGGTCCTATTATAGAACCATGACACTTCTGTAGTGTAGATAGCTCCTTCAGCAGGGGCGGTGCTAGGTACCGAAAAGATCCTGGGCTCAGGCCCACAGGACAAAAGAAAAATGCACACATTTGCATATGCTAATTTACATATCCTTTCTCTGTATGTGTCTTTAACCTTCTCCTGCATTTTTATGCGACCTAGCATTCCTTGTGTACTGGGGTCCATTGTCTTGTCTCCCAAAAACAAGTGCCTCGGGCAAGGCAAATTGTGCATATGAAAGGCTTTTGTTTGACTGACTGTTTCCCCCAGGCTTTTAGGATCAGAATAAGAATGGATTTCAGGTTTCAGCTGCTTAAGGTAAGTAAAGACTTAAACTTTCCTGCAGCAATGTAAATCCAGGAAATCAGCATAACAAATGCAGGCCTCGTGGAAGTCAGCAGTACAAAAGCCTGAAAAATGGCTGAGGCCTATAAACTGTAAATCAGCAAAACAAACCTTTCCTTTAATGGATTTCCTTTCTGTTTGAAGGAGGTGTTTGCTATTGTTCTTGGCTATCAAAAGAGGCTAAACTAACTGTGGTTGGCCTCCTATTGTTTCCCCATAATTGTTTCAGTTGTCTGGGATATAAAGTATCCCATAAAGCCTATTCTTCTGCAGATTTCTGAAACATTTTATGTCCCAGGGATGTTTGGTTTATCGAAAGAAAACTGTAAAAGGCAGGTGGTTGAAATTTGGTAATATTTTTTTACTACCCTGCCTTTGACAAATTCCTAGCAGCACTGACTTGTAGGTCTACTTATGTGTAAATTTCACAATAAATGTGAGTCTGGGGTAAGAAAATACCACAGAAAGCAGGATGAAGGAGACTCTGTCTCCTAAGGACACCCCTATTTGCAAAAAGGGATGTATGGACAAGGGAAGAGGAGGACATTTGATTTCAGAAAAAAACTCAGGCAGAAAGATTCGGGGGGGGGGCAGCAGGAGGTGAAGCACTTGTGGGCAAAAAGCCAGCTAATCCAGGGGGATCAGTTGCGACAGAGATTATCAGGGCCCCTGTACCTGCATGTGTCCATGGACCGCAGGGTGGTGGGGCAGATGGCCTTCCAGAGTTTCGGGGCTCCAAATGAAAGATTAGGGGCTCCAGCCCTAGTTGGCCACCCCCGAACACTGCCTCTGTCTTTCAGTTCAAGGAGCCAATACTTCCCATAACCAAGGACAAGCAGCACATGTTTATATGCTCAAATTAGCCATTGCCCTGTGTGGATTTGAGATGCACATTCAGCTTGCCATGTGCACGGTGTGATATATATTTGCCCAATATCATCTATATCATTATTATATGGGAATCAGTGCAGGTACAGGCTAGCCTTGAACTCAAACACTGTAAATTTCACTTCCAAGACAAATTCCTCTCGGTTCCAAGTATAGTGCTCCATGCATGGTGGCACCAGTAAGGAAGGGAGGAAGTGGGCATGGTTGAAGACTGTGATATATAAGTTGATCAGGGAATTGGTGATATAAGCTCTTAAGCTACCACTTTGCAAGACAAGATTTTCAAAAGATGCACCAGAATCAATTGACTCACCAACGGTCCTACTGCACTGTCACAAGTAATTGCATCAGTACAACCTTGGGTTTGAACTATGCTACAGGGGGAAAGGGCATGGAATATGGCAGCCTTGCCCAACTTGGTGCATTGGACTGCAACTCAAATAGCCATGCTGAATAGGAATGTGTTGCAGTCCAACATATCTGAAGGGTACCAGGTTGGGGAAGGCTGGAACATGGTGTCGAGCAGGTTCATGAACTCACGGATGTGTCGCTTTCCCACCACCACAGTGCTGTGTGGCTCAGATTCCCAATCCCAACGGCTGGGGAGCTGTCTTGTAGGTCAAGGACCAAGGTGTTCAAGATAGCAGGGGAGCTGTCCAGCAAAGGTATTGCTGAAAGCCAAGCAAGAGAAGGTGCTGGGCATCAACTGAGCGGCTTTCCAGCTGGTTCTGCTGCTCCATCCCTTCTTGGGGTGTCAGTAGGGTCCTAATCTGGAGCACAAGTGAGGTCTGGATTCCTCCTCCCAAGTAGAGTTCAGTGAAAGGAGGTCTCAAGATGCTAAAGAGGTACTGTACCTTCGGTTCTGGACTTTGACTCAAACATGCCACCACCTCTGCTCCTAAGGTCTAGAGTTAGGGACTGGGACCTGTCAGATCCTCTGAACCTGGAGCTTCCCCAAATGGGGTGGTGACCTTGGCGGAATTTCTTGGATTCTGCCAACAACTCTTGAGCCTCATAGATGCTAGGGGCAGCAATAGGATCCTCTTCCTTTGAGGAGATCTTGTGTAGTTCTGGCCTGGTTCTTAATGGAAGATGGTGGGTCATGACCATTCACAGGTTCCATTCACAGTGATCCCATCCAGGTGATTACATGAATGCAGCCATGGGTTTGAACTATGGCATTTTAAAAAGGCATAGAACTGGGCATTTGAGAAGAAGGAGAAGAGGAAGAGGAAGAAGTTTGCCCATCTTATGGCTACCAAGGTAGCCTTAAAACATATGAGCAATGCTTTGTGAGTCTCAGAAGCAGTCAGCAGTATGCATAAGATTCCCAGTGGTCTGTATAGCTCCTTGGCCCTCCACATGACTAGCAAAATAAAGAAGAATAAATCACACAATATGAGCAAAATTGGGTTACTGAGGCTTGGAACATTCTGTGTTCTTTATCATGTTCCATAGAAAGAAGAGCTCAGTATGGAGAAGGTCCCCATTTCAAACCCCAGCATCTCTGTCTTAGAGTGCTGAGGAGATAAAATCCCAATCTGAGATGAGCTGCTTTTAGTTAGAGCAGAAAAATTAGGTCAGATGGGCCAATGGTCTGATTCAGTGTTCACCTTTTCTATATTTATAATGGACTCTGCAGAATGCCAAACATAAATGTCTAGTCATATGTATGACTCTTGACCTGATTAACAGTGATAGGTAATATATGTTACAATTTTGTTTGGTTGGTTGGTTTTTTACCATTTTAAACAGAGAATAGTGCCTGTTGTTGTTCTTGCATGCACATAATGACAAAACAGTGCCTATGCGGTCTGCTTTGACAGTGGTGTTCATAAAAGTTGGAGGAAAACTCTGTTTTCTGATTCTTTTAATGTCTAAAATATTTGCCTTTCCAACACGGCAAGCTTACAAGTTTATTCTAAGGGCCAAAACAAACAATACTTTAAATGCTTGTCTAGCAGCTATGTCTTCTTTTAATTTTTAATGTAGAGTATCTTTTGTTGTTATTATTATTAACTATTATTTGTTTATTTATTTATTTATTAGGTTGTTTTTTTTTTAAAAAAAAAATTTTTTTAAGGCAGCTTTCTCCAAAAGGACTCAAGGTGTCTTACAGGAGCTAAAAACATGCATCCCCTAAAATAACACCACCCCATAAAAGAACTAAAACATCAATGATGATCAAAACAATTCCACTGATGCATTATAGAGCCCATCATATGCCATCAAATGCCTGGCAATAGAGAAAAGAACAGCTGAAGGTTGGGGGCGATCCAAATCTTAAGAGCCCCCCAACCCCCTGTTGAGATATCAACAATAACATATTGTGTGTTTTTTGTTTGTAGTACAGCTGGTACTAGTTTTTTTAAGCAGAATGTTTTGTCTAAGCTGTACAGTTTGTTGACATTAGCTATTCCTGGCAGTTTTTGCTAAAGCATGGAAAATAATTTATGTGAACCAGAGTCATGTGACTTGTTCTTGTGATGTGATGTGCTGTGCTGTTCAGACAGTGGCCATTTTTCAGAAGAAGGGCTGTTGCTCTTTGTTCATCATATCTCTCTTTGATGGTGGGGTGAAGTTCTTCTTCTCTCCACTGGACTTTTGCTTGCTATGCTTTTATACTCTGCACATAGACTGTATCTATGGAATGTATACTCTGTAGTACTTACTTTGAATAAGTAAATAAACAGGTAGAATAGACCTGCTTGTACAGAGTAATTACTGGGTCCTGAATTAATCTGCAACTGGAGGAGCTAAACACTGCTGCATAAAAGAGTTGACACTCTGCTTGCTGTGTGTGGAAGTCCAAGGCTAGCACACGGATTACAATTTTTCACTCAACACCAACAGGGTTATGGGCCCAGTCCCAGTATCAGCTACAGCTACAGCTCCTGTTCCAGTGGCTTGCAGTGGTTAATGGCAAAAAAAAAAAAAAAAAAAAAAAAGAACTCACTCCTGATCCTGTACCAGGTCCTGGTAAGAAAAAAAAAAGGGAAAAAATTACAGCAAATCCAGACGTCTCGGAGGAGACAGGGTCTAAGGCTGAGTCATCTGGCTTGGAGGAGGGAGTTCCAAGAGCTAGCACACAAATTACAATTTTTTTACTCAACACCAACACCCCCCTGCTAAGGTCCCAATCCAGATTGGGGCTGGGGCCCTGTGCCTACTCTAGGGTAATTTTTTTTTTAAAGACTTAGCAGCTAGATACACATTTAAAGTCATGTCTGTTTCAGCCCTAGGTTTGCACTGCAGAGGCATAGACAATTGTACATTTGTTTTCATTTGTTTGCTTAATTATGTAGCGCTGGCAGAATTATGAGCCGTGAAAGGAACTCATTCACATTCTAGCAGTGACTTTTTAAATCCTCCTTGCCAAGCTTCCCTCTAGGCTGCACTGCCCTGCGCTCATGGAAGTCAGTGTCAAGCTGCCCATTGCAATCACACAATTAATGTCATGTCTACTCTGGCCCTAGGATATTCACAAACTAGCCAAGTGTGTAAAGTTTTGTTCCAGCATATGCTGTTAGTAGTTTGTACAGCCAATACTTAAATCAGTCACACATTTCCCGCCCCCAGCCCCAAATTGTTCTCTGCTCCTGGATTTTGGCACTAAGCTCCGTTATCTCACCTTGACAAGACATCCCTTCAGGTTAGCAATTACCATTCTCGGGACAAACATTTTGCAAGGCCAGGCTGTCTTCTCTTTCCCCCTTCCTCTCCTCCTCTGACCAGGATTTTAAAATATTTTTTAATGTTTTATATAAATAGTTTTGGGTCTGATTATACACACAATCTGTCCATTCAGCCATCTTCATATCTGGACAAGGGTTAGTGTCTGAGGAGGGAAAGGAAGCTCAGCCACCTCACATGAGAGCCAGTGTGGTGCAGTGGTGAGAGTGTTGGACTGGGACTCGGGAGATCCGGGTTCTAGTCTCCACTTGGCCGGCCACGAAGCTCACTGGGTGATTTTGGGCCAGTCACTGACTCTGAGCCTGACCTACCTCACAGGGTTGTTGTGAGGATAAAGTGGAGAGGAGGAGGAGGACCATGTAAGCTGCCTTGGGTTCCTTGCAAGAGGAAAAAAGCTGGGATGTAAATATAATAAATAAATAAATAAATAAATAAGAGACAAATTGCTCAGGTGGAGAGCATGCTCTGAGGCTAGACCAGCCTTTCCCAACCTGGTGCTCACCAGATGCTTTGGACTTCAATGAGTCCCAGCCAGCATGGTCAATGGTCAGGAACCCTGGGAGTTGTAGTCCAAAACATCTGGAGGACACAAAGTTTATTTACTAGGCTAGAACTTTATGGTACTTCATTGGCAGGGTTTAACCCCAGGGGTCAATTGACCAACTGCTCAATCAGGCTGGTATTGCAGCCTACACGGCACCCTCAAAGCACAGGACTTAAGTCTGCGGGGCTTACTGTAGAAACAGGATCTTTTCACTAGTGGCCCCAGGTTATAGAATGTCCTGCCCACTGGGGTATGTATAGCCTCAACTCTGCACATTTTAAAGTGAGTTTTTAAAACCTGTTTATTTCTGGTTGCTTTTTCCTGAGCTTTAACTGTTTCAAGTCTAACATTAAGGAGTTTGAAAGGTTTTTAGGTTGGGTTTTTTTTACTGACCATTTGCTTCCCCCCCCCCCAGTGGCCTACATCAGGGATGGGCAGAAGGTAGATGTTTTGGACTTCAATTCCCAGAAGCCCCTGCCAGCATGGCCAATGAGAATGCTGGGAGCTGAAGTCCAAAACATCTGGATATCTACTTACTGCCCACCACTAGCTACGTTTTTAATAATTTTGGTCTGCAATTACAGAATGTGTGCTTTTTATTTCAAAATTGTATTTTTTAAAATTATGTGAGCCATAATAATATTATATATTATCATTATTATATGAAAAGGGTTTTATTATTCCTCGTTGTTGTTGTTGTTGTTGTTGTTATTGTCATCGTCGTCGTCATCATCATCATCATTGTTATTGTTATTGTTATTATTACAGCCTATAAATACTTTATTTGTTTATTATATAGTTGTCACAGGAGGTAAGGTACAGGGAACCCCACTTTGAGAATCCTCCTGGCTCATCCCACATGGTCTTATATAAACCAAAGGTGTCACAGGGATGTCCAGGGGGTATCTAAACCAGTTGACCCATCTGGCAGATGGGATGCTTCAGGATTGGGCCATCTTTCTTGCCAAGGCTCTGGACTGGCCAATTTACCCGCACCCTTGTGGGTTAGCTGTCTGGGCAGTGACTACCTGTGTCTCTAGTTACATGAGAGTGACCTCCCTTAATTGAATCAATTGAGGAAGCACATATGGCTCCTGTGCAGCCATCCAGGGCATTATTTTTGTTCATGGTAGCCTTCTTCTACACCTGTAGCTCAGCCACTTCTTCCAGAATGAAAGGGATTCTTCAGCCAAGGTGTCCGGGTAATGTCAGTGAAAATTCAAAGCACGACTACATGTAGACAGGGAGACTTCATGTTTCCATCACAATTAAACTCCTAGCTCTGGTCCTGCTCTTCAGGATACGCTGAGCTGCTCAGAGATGGCTGGGAGCCCTCTGTGGTACTTTCCTGAGCTGCATGTGCTGGCAAGTTGAGAGTCTTCAATAGAAGAGTGAGGAGTTTGAACTAGATGTTGAAAATGACAGGAAGCCAGACAGTGCAGAGTTTTAAGAAGAAGGGAGGTGATGTGATTGTAGAAAGGAGATTTCAGCAAAGGCACTTGGAGCTCACTGAAGCAGAGACGGGTGACAAAGAGTTGAGCCTCTTTGTGCATTTTGCTAAGTGCATATGTGTCACCAGAGCATCGGTGAATGGAAACCATACCTCCCCTCCCTAATTGCACCCTTCCGACTTCAATCAGTCAATCGATGGTCATTATTTTATCAGATTAGGCCTATTCAGTGGTGTTGCACTGAAGAAGGTATTTAACAGTTGAAATTGCCACACTGGCCAGGACAAAGATCAATGAGACTATAATACAGGGTCCTGGTAAGTAGGTCTTTTGAAGCTTGGCAGATCAAAGTCCCATTTGCCTTATTCAGAAGCCCACGGAGCCAAGTTCAATGCAAATTCCATGTTGGAGCAGATTTCACAGCAGTGTGATCATTCGGACAAAGGTTGTACAAGAAATGAAATGAGAGGGATAGCTACAGGGCTGTTGCTTTTTTATTTTAATTACTGTCATTGAGCTTCTCAAGGCTTTCTTATGTATTGTTACAGCCAGGCTGTTGTTCTGTGTAAGAAGAAGAGATGACCATCTCCCAAGGCTTCTGTAAAGCTTGATACCGAAAGATACTGCCATTGGTGGTCAGACAGTACTCCTAGAACAGTGATGGCGAACCTTTGTGAGCCCGAGTGCCCAAACTGCAACACAAAACCAACTTATTTATTTCAAAGTGCCTTAAATTTGGCAGGAAGGAGGAGGGGGCACTAGCTAATCGCGCCCCGCTCTGTCTCAGGGCATGGCTCTTCACCGGGCGCGCAAAGATTCGGGCGCGCGTGCGCTGTGCTTCTGAGCTGTCTGTTCAGTTAGAAGGAGGGCTGGGTGCCTGCACAGTTCGCTTCTGGGGGTGGAGATGTTGGAGTGTGCCTGCCTGTGGAGGCCAGCGAGGAATGAATGAAGAGGAGTTACTATGGAAACCCGACGCTGAATGCAGAAGGGGACGGTCTTTTCACGATCTGGCGACCAATGGCTCGAGTGCCCACAGAGAGGTCCCTGCGTGCCAGCTGTGGCACACGTGCCATAGGTTCGCCATCACTGTCCTAGAAGCTGGAGGAACCATAGCTCAGGGGTAGAGCATGTGGATTGCATGAAAAGAAGCCCCAGGCTCAATCCTTCATATTCACTTCCAGGTGAAGACTTCTGTCTAAGAACACATACCGTGGGTCCTGGTGATGTTCTGGTGGGTTGCCATCTTCTGCAGTGGATCAGATCTTGAGGAGGGGTTAGGTTGGGCCAGATTCCTTAGGAAGCAAGGTAGAAAGAGATCAGCACCTGGAAGCCAGTCAGAGTTATGTTGTTCCAAGGTAAGTCAGGGCAAGACTGAGGCTTAAATAGGAAGTGAGGCTTAAATTAGGGTGCTTAGCTCCACCTCTACATTTACTGAGGCTTTCACCCTGGTCTGTTAGCAGTCTAAGGCTGCGGTGACATAGGAGAGGTTGTGGCACACTAGTCTCTTCATAGCCCAAGTCCTCAGAGTCTGAGGAGGGTAATGCAGCCTCCTCTGGATGCAGGGGAGCCGCCCCATGGAGTTCCTCTGGAGAACTGGGTCTTGGGGAGACAGAAGTCTCATGATGCCTTTCTGTGGCTGAGTCTTCTCCTACCAACTCCAGAGCCTCTTCTGAAGATGAGGGGTCAGATTCTCCAGAGGATGATAGTTCAGGATGCTGCCCATGCCAGAACCTGGAAAGTCACTGCCACAGGAATCAGTCTTTTACCAAAACCCTATTCAGGCATTCTTTACAGTGTTCAATGAACATGTGTGGAGGGAAGGCAAGGATGAGCATGCTAGCTCTTCCCCCTTTCCATCCCCATCCTTGTCACCTCCCCACGCCTGTGTTCAAATCCCTCATGTCACCTCCCTCGTGTTCACGGTGAACGTCTGCAGTGGTGAGCCCCTTCTGTCGGCAGAGACTTCCCACCCAATTTAAAATCCTGGAAGATCAAAGCTCTACATCATGCAAGGAGCCTCCGTGGATACAAAAGACTCCCCATATCTCGTTCATGTTTGAAATTGTTTATTTAAAAAGCTGGTTTAAAAACAAAACAAAGCAGATAATAGCCATGATCTAATGCAAGGGTGGGGAACCTTTTTCAGCCTGAAGGCCAAATTGGCCCTGGACCGGGATGTCAGGGACCCCATGCCAGCAGTGGGTGGGGCCACCACTCAAAGTGGGTGGAGCCACTGCTGGCATGTGCACCCCATACACATCGATGGTGCTGAACTCCATCCTCAAAACAGTTTCACTGCTGCGGAGTACCATGGATAGCTCCTATAAAGCTCGATCAAAAAGATGGACTGGATTAGGAGCCCCACTGACACTACCAGCCTGCCCTGCTTATCTCCTCTCTGCAGCAGATCAGAAATAAGCTCTTTCTTCTGACCCCGTGCTGAGAGAAGCTGTCTCATTGCTGGAGCAGGGAAAAGAGCTCAGATTCTATCAAACCCCCATACGCACACAAGGGGCGGAATCTGTGGAATGGGGCACGTTTCATCTTCAGAACAGTATGCCAAGCGGCTTTGAAACTTATGGGGAAGGGGAAAGAGCTGTCAGATTAAACCCCCCTTAGTTCAGTGGTGTAGTGGAACCAGGGCTTGCAGGGATGCAGTACCAGCAGTTTTTGATTAGCAGGGACACTGATGTCATCTGCCACCCATCCCCCTCAGACTTCCCTGTTCCTTCTGAGCTTGGCTGCAGTCTTCACAGTAGCTAGGGGGAAATGAATTTTCCCAGCAACAATATATTGTTCCCTATTGTAATCATAATTATTCTGGAGTGATTTGGTCTTCAATGGGAAATGAAGACCCATTATTGGGTCTGGGGTGCCTTACCGCACGCATATTACGCCTGTACTATAGGATCTACACTGGCTGCCAGTCTGCTACCGAGCTAGGTTTAAGGTGTTGCTATTAGTATATAAAGCCCTGTACAACTCAGGACCAGGTGACCTCGAGGAATGACTCCCCCTATACCAACCTCCCAGGCCATTACGATCTTCAGGGGAGGCCCTGTTGTCCATGCCGTGGCCTACAGATTTCTGCTTGGTGACAACACAGAGACAGACCTTGTCTGCGGTGGCCCTGGCCCTGAGGAATGATCTCCCCTCTGAGGTACATCAGGCCTCAATGCATTGCTGGCGTGCTTTAGGCACTTACTGAAAATGTATCTGGTTGCTTTGGATTTTCCCCAGCCATGAACTATCTTTGTACCAGCCTCCTGATACGACTGTGTGTGTGGTGTCTATTTTTTTGTTGTTCATTTTTTTTTTTTTTTTTTTTTTTTTATTCTTTGGTAAGCCACTTCAGGATTTGTTTCAAATGAGGAGCATCATATAAATATTGCTTACAATATTTACAATATTATATAAATATTGTTTACAAAAGACATGCTTTTGGCGGAGGTGAACACTGCTAGAGCTGTTTTGTTGGTATGGATCAACACAGCAGCCTGAATGTTTGGACTCCCCTTGCAGGCATGGCTATGGAAACCGTCATGTTGAGTGTACGCACTTCACAATTTACTGCTTACACTGACTGGATTCAGACAACATGATAACCCACATTCAAGGGTTGAGTATGGGTTGAGTGTGGGTTGGCATTGAACCATGGGTTGTTGTTGAAACATTGGTTATCGTGTTGTCTGAACCCAGCATGGTGAGCAACCCTCTGTTCACAACCCAACAACAAGCCATGGGTTCTCTTCATGAGTTGTTTGTGGTTAACAAGCCATGGTTTGTTACTGCAGCTGGGTTCAGACAACACAATTACCTACATTTCAATGACAACCTATGGTTCAAGGACAACCCACACTCAACCCATACTCAACCCTTGAGTGTGGGTTATCTTGTTGTCTGAACCCAGTCACTGTCTTAGTTTAAGAAGCAGCTTGCCATGTGGTCTGCATGAGTTTGGGCATGCTGCTTTTCAGAAAAAGAAAAGGGCCTTACAACATGCACAAATCTTAAGTGGCACTTCTCCGGGCTGTAGCCGATACCTTTACTAAGGTATTGAAGCACCCGTCAGTTATTTGATGTGACAAAATCTACCTTAATTTTCTGATCCAGGAGAAACAAATAATGAAATACAAGCATCCTCTCAACATTCAAGAATGGAGGAAACAAATCTGTCATTTGGCTGGGGTTTGACAGTTAGCAAATTGATTCAGGGTTGGGAAAACAGTGTTAACCTCAAAGGGCATTTAAGACTAGAGTAGACAACTGCCAGAATCCTATCCTCCAGCATCAATATCTGTGCAGACTGCAATCCTGGCTGCATATCACGTATCATGTATACGTGCAATTTGCCTCATGTTGGCTGTGCAGTCTGGAGAGAACACAGGTGTCCTTAAGCTCAGCTGAGGCGGCCACAATCATGTTTCTTTGCAAAGTGTAAGCAGAAAAAGACTCTTTGGTACTGGAGGCCAAGAAAGCACTGTTCTATATCCCCCTCCCTAGCAGGTATATTATTAATAAACAAGCAAGACCGGCAACAAAATGTTGCAGTACGGAGTGCTCCTGTCGACATTTCCAGTGAGCCAGCCATACCCTCTTCCAGAATACTCCATTCCCCTCTAAGCATAAGAACATAAGGAGAGCCATGCTGGATGAGACCAAGGGTCCATCTAGTCCAGCATTCTGTTCACACAGAGGCCAGCCAGCTGCTCACGGGATTCCACAAGCAGCACCCTCCCACCCATGCTCCCCAGCAACTGGGGTACATAGACATCCTGCCTCCAATACTGGAGGTAATATATAGCCATCAAGACTAGTAGCCATTGATAGCCTTCTTCTCCATGAATTTGTCCAATCCCCTTTTAATGCCCTCCAAATTGGCGGCCATCACTACTTCTTGTGGAAGTGCATTCCACAGTTTAACTATGTGCTGTGTGAAGAAGTCCTTCCTTTTATCCGTCCTGAATCTCCCACCAATCAGTTTCATGGGATGACCCCACTGGGTTCTAGTATTACGACAGAGGGAGAAAAATGTCTCCCTATCTACTTTTCCCACACCAGGCATAATTCTGTACACCTCTAGGACATGTCTCTCCTTACTTGACTTTTTTCTACGCTAAACAATCCCAGCTGCTGTAACCTTTCCTCAGAGGGGAGTTGCTCCAGCCCCTTTGATCATCTCAGTTGCCCCTTTTCTGCACTTTGTCCAGTTCTACAATATCCTTTTTTAAGCGCAGTGAACAGAACTGCACGCAATATTCTAAGTGCAGTCGCACCGCGGATTTCCATATGGGCAGCCATGACTCTGCCTCAGTCTTCTGTTGCACCCCCCCCGCCCGTCGACGGACACTCTGCCTTCAGCGGCCACTGAGCATGCTGTGCCCTCATTGCACTGTTTTTGCTGAGGGTGGAGAGTTGCCCCCATTAGGGTTTTTCTTTCTTAAAGATGTGTTTGTACTTCTGGAAATGTTGGAGTTCCCCCAAGCACATTGGTACTCCCTGATGTTAGCCTCACTGTGGCTAACATGGTTGTCAGCACTGGAGTTCACTATTAGAGAGAGAGTGATTATGGAGCATCATTAATGGACATGGTGCTTTGCAAAGTCGCATAAGCAAAAACCCAGGTCCTTGCCCTGAAGAGTTTACAACAATCTTATGGAAAGAACATTCCTAACAGAGCCTTTTAACTACCCTTCCCCTCCTGCTAGAAGAGAGAGAGGGCACAATGACGAACACACAGACTTTGCACTCCTGATAATGATCTGACGAATGGCAGGGTGCTCATGCACCAAAGGGAGGCACGGGGTTCTTTCTCTACCTGCATGGGTATGGATCATGTTCTACATTTAAAATGTAGGGAAGAGAACGGAGGGAGCAAAGGGATTACCTTCCCATAATACTAGAACTCAGGGACACCCAATGAGATTGACTGGCAGTCGATTCAGGACAGGCAAAATAAAGAATACCTGAACTTAGGGAACTCACTGCCACAGGATGGCCACCACTAGCTCAGATGACTTTAAAAGGGGTTAGACAAATTCATGGAGGACAGGTCCACCAGCAGCTATTAGCCATGACACCATAATAGAACCTTTGGGTTCAGAGGCAATATTTCTCTGAATATTAGTTTGTTTTGTGGAGCGGGGATGGAAGAGCAGGGGTTGCTTCTGTGGAAAGAGTTTGCTGGACTAGATGGACTTCTTCGATCTGATCCAGTAGGAAGGGAAGGGAAGGGAAGGAAGAAGCAAAGATAAATGCGGAGTGAATATGCACAAATGCAGCAACACATCTTTAGGTTTTGTTTCAGTTGTACATTTGATAGAGGACTGCATAAACATCTGTGCTTATAGCATTGTCACTTTAAGTCATTCTACCAATGTCTTTTTAGCCTCCAATGAGCGAGGGTGGCCATCTGTCCTCTTTTACAGTGGACAGTTCTCTATTTGAGACTTCCACACTATGGTGATATGTACTGTATTTCTATTTCACCTATAATAATTATTTCTAAATTTGCATCTATATATATACACACACATGTGCAAATGTTTATGCAATTCAGTGTTCCTTCCCAGTCCCATCAACCGGCAACTACTTCTGCCACCGCAAGATGTCTTGCTACCTGGAGTGGGTGGATGGGGAAGCCAGCAACTGCAATGCTGCAGCCGTGTGGGGGCCCTGCTTTTTGGGGCCTCCGGTTGAAATGGAGTGAAATCAAAGGAGAGAGATCTCGCTCTGGTGGGTCCATCCCTTTGGCCTCCCCATGAAGGCGCTGATGTTGGGGCTGAGCAGTCACACCAGCCTTCCCTCCCTTCACTGCCAGCCTGTGTGCCCACACAACTGTCAGCTCCCCGATGATTGGGGAACTCGGCTTTTGGCAATGCATTAAGTGGCCACCCTAAAGAGGGCTTCTTCTCAGAGCTGTTTCAGGACAAGGGGGCTGAAGGGAAGATGTGAAGGATTCATTCTTTGCAAATCCCAGTGGAAAGTGACCTGACCTGACCTGACCTGCACCTCCTAGACTAATGTGTGGATTGGAACTGAGTCAACCAGCAGCTCTCATAACCCCCAAATATCCCAGTACAGTTCTAGGCTCAGAAGAAACATATCAAAGGTGTATTTTGAAAGAAAATGCAATTAGGGAGCACAATCCTCTGCATGTTTAGACAGAAAAAAAGTCCTACATCTCCCAGCTGGGAGATGTAGGACTTTTTTCTGTCTAAACATGCAGAGGATTGTGCCTTTAGGAATACGTATTTCAATCAATACATATTACCAGAGCGCCAGTGTAGCGTATTAGTTAGGGACTGGAACTGGGGAGGCCCAGGTTCAAATCCCTACTCAGCCATGAAGATTGCCGAGTGATCTTGCACCAGTCACTATCTCTCAAAATATAGTGACATGGACCAGAAATAGAACCATAAATATTATTTATTTATTTTTAATAGATTTCTATGTGTGCATGCGTGTGTGTGTGTGTGTGTGTGTGTATATATATATATATGTACACACACACACACACACACACACACACACACACGTACGTACGTGCATTATTTAGACCAGTGTTCTCCACTGGCTGGGGCATGCTGGGAGATGTAGGCCAAAAACATCTGGGGACCCAAGGTTGGAGAACACTGATTTAGACTGATTCTTCCATCCTGGTCCCCAGCATGTGACAAGTCAATTTTGTTTACCTACCACCACATGCTTAATTTTGGCACCGCAAGCGTTGAGGACTTTGGGGGAAAAAAATGTAGTAGACTGTTTTGTAGAGGATACATCTATTGCCTTGCATATTCCATTTCCTGAACTTCAGGGGAAGAGTGCACAATGTTACAAAGCCAAAATTGCAGCAGCCATGCACAAGAGGGACGTATTGGCAGACTTGTGGGGGAAAGCCCAGTACAAAACATTGGGGGGGGGGAGGACATAAGTGTGTGTGTTGGGGGGGACCCAATAAGCTTGACAAGAACTCAGTGGCACAGAATGTTAAGAGATCGGGGGGGGGGCTAACAACAAAGTGGGAGGGAGAATAGAATGGAGGGGGGGGAAGGGAGGAGGGAGGGAAAAAAACACAGAGATAAAAAATGGCACAGAGAGAACCCTCTCATTGTCTAGAAAGGTTGTTTCCTGGGAATAGCCTGGAGTATGTTGCTAGGTTCCCCAAGTAGTTATCCGTCTAGAAAGGGGCACTTCACAAGTGGAAAAGAAAGCGTAAACAACAACAAGATGGGAGACCCCTCCTCTAGCTTCCTGCATTGAGCAGGGGGTTGGACTCGATGGCCTTGTAGGCCCATTCCAGCTCTATGATCTATGAATCTATGAATAAAAACAACCTCATGTGTTTACTCAGAGCATGGCGTAAAGCACCTGTGGGCAACCTGTGGTCCTCAGAGACTCCACCACCAAATCCCCCCCAACACACACACACACACACACACTTTCCTTCCCATGTAAATCACACTTTCCCCTGCCAGCCAAAAAGCAGGCTAACCCTCCCTTCCCTGCATGTCATGAATGTGTGTGAGCATGATGTGTGTGTGATAGTGTGTGTGTGTGTGTGTGTGAGAGAGAGAGAGAGAGAGAGAGGGGGGGGGAGGGAGGGAGAGAATGGGAGGACAGCTGGTTGTGGGGCTATATGTGGGGGGAGGCAGTGAGGGGGGCGAGGGGGACACTGGCCCTGGCTGAACCCACCGTTGAATCCAGCCACACTCACCAGCATGTGCCCCTCCCAAGTACTACTGTATGCGACTCCTGAAGGCAAAAAGGTTGCCCACCCCTGGTGCAAAGGCTATATTAGGCCTGACCTCCCACAGCACCTAGACACATAGTATATGCTTCGAAGCCTCTGATGATCTTCTAATGAATGTTGGGATGCTCATCCCCAAAAGGCTTTTAGCAAGTCCTTTCTTTGGTGATTAACTGGAAAATGTGAAGCCGCTAGGAGTGCAATGCCAAACAAGAGCAGCATCCTTAAAACAGTGGAGCATTTGTCTGAAGCAGAGTGGTTTAATTAGTAAGGAGGGCTCAGACCTTTTCTTAGCTGCCACAATTCAAAGGGAGTTGCAATTGCAGCACTCAGCTAATTAGGAATATGGTGCATATTCAGGGTATTTTCATGTTCTAAAAGAACAGCACTTGTAGCACAAAGAGGGTCACTGAAGGGAAGAAAAAACAGAAAGGGTTGCTCTCTCACTCTCTGTGCTCTCTCACTCTCTTCAAAATATCAGCCCTAAATTAAAATATTAAGAGCCTTCTTAGTAAGGGCCTTTCAAAACATTTTCCAGACAAACAGATCCTCGGATGATTGAATTTTGGAGTGCTTTTAATGATGGCAGGAACTCGTTCAGATGGGATCACCTTGCCTTTCCTGAAAGGGCATTAATGAATGGTGGTAAAAATGGATGCGTTCAGAACATATATATATATATATATATATATATATCTGACAAGCAAAAGGAAGGGAAGAAATTATCTGTGTTAAGACCCATGTGAGTAATTAATTAGGTACCCTCTAATATCCTGTAGATCCAAAGGTAACAGAGGTCACTGGGCACTTTTTACAAAAAGCCTGCTTGACTTTTCCCTCACCAGTTCAAACGCATAAAGCCCTGCATTATGGCTTGTCATGTGTGTGACAAGTTCTTTCTCCATTTGAGTCCAAGTCAGGAAATGAAAACAGAGAAGCTAATGAGCCCTAGATATGGCTAACATAAGATAGGAATATAAGAAAAGCCCTGCTGGATCAGACCAAGAAGCCCACCTAGTCTGCTATCCTTTCCCCCCCTGCAGTGGCAAATCAGCTGCCTATGGGAAGCTGACAAGCAGAATACAGGTGGGTGACAAATTGTGCAGGTCTGTTTTACAGCTTTAGAGAGCTTCATAATAATCCCTGGACACACTGAGGTATAAATTTATTTATTTTCCTTTCATGGTTAATCTAAAAACACAGAGGAAATCAATGCTCCGTTCAATAAGCTCCATTCAATATGCATGTGAACTTTTGACATATAATTGTTAGTAATTGTTAGCACAAGTGGCTGAATGAAGCATAGTGAATTCAGAAAGTGAATGGGCTTCGCAAACTTTATGGAGCCAGAAGTATAAAACAACCAAGTAAAACAGGCCAGGTTTCTAAGAGAATGAAACCACTACTACTACTACTACTACTACTACAGAACATACTGAACATGCTAGTCTTTTTATATACAAGAAACCCAAGCTGAAAAAAATTCCCTATTTGGCTGCTAGGCAACATTCCACCACCACCCCTTTTGACCCCTGTTTGCACCCAATTCTCTTCGATGCATCCAGAGCTGCTAATTAGCTCTGCACCTTGCTGTTGCACCCTTGCTATTGCACCTAATAACTTCTTGTAAAATTCCAGTGTGGCGTAGTGGTTAGAGTGTTAGACTGGGACTCGGGAGATCCGGGTTCTAGTCCCCACTCGGCCATGAAGCTCACTGGGTGACTTTGGGCCAGTCACTGACTCTCAGCCTAACCTACCTCACAGGGTTGTTGTGAGGATCAAATGGAGAGGAGGAGAAGGATTATGTAAGCCGCCTTGGGTTCCTTGCAGGAAAAAAGGTGGGGTATAAATATAATAAATAAATAAATAACAAATTAACCTATAACTTGCACCGTTATTTGGTGTGATCCTCTGCCACTGCTATTCCAACAGAAGTCCCACATTTCTCAATTTACTGAAATATGGTAATGGATATGCAGTGCACTCCTATGCATTTTACTCAGAAGTACATCTCACTGTATTCATTGGGGCTTACTCTCATGTAAGTGTGCATGGGAGTGCAGCCTTTAGATAACCAATAGCAGTGTAGTGGACTGGTTAGGTGTCAGTCAGCACCTCTCACTTATCTCACACGGTTGTTTTGGGAGACCATGTCTACCAGGCCAAGATCCTTGGAAGAATGACAGGATTAAGGTCTAATAAATAAATGTGGTAGCCACTAAAACACAATACTTTATATTTGATGCCAATACACATAGGGAGGCAGTTGCCATGCTCATGCTGTTATGTGCAGCATGAGCATCAGTTTACAAGCAGTTGGAAATCTAGGGAACCAGTAGAAAAATAGGACAATGCTTGCCTTAACTGCATTATTGGAGGCTACAACCTGGGAGTACAGGTGTCACACACAAAGTTCTTAATCAGCTACTGTGTGGCTGGCTCTTAGTCATTCTTTTTGGTGCATGTGAAATTGTCCCCAACTTTGAAATTAAGACGTGCAGCAGCTAATAGCTGTGTCTGCACAGTGTAGTAGCCAGAGAGCTTCGGATCATATCCTAGTAGGTCACCACTACTTTATCCCCTTTGGGAATTCATAGAAAAACAAACTTCTCAAACCATCAGCTTCCAAGAGTCATTAACTTTAGTTGGCTTCCTCTGTGCTGTAGAGTTTACTACAGTAAATGCTTTGGGGAAACAGTCTTTGCCTTGACCTTAGTAGACTACAGAGCAGGCTCCCTTTTCATTTCTCTATCTTTACACAGTGGAGGAGTAGTTCCATCCTGAAATCCCATTTGCTATGGCATTAACGACTAGCCATCTGATCCTGATGGGATGAACATTCTTAATTTAGTGCAGAAGGAACATGGAGTTCAAGCTTCTAACTGCATCAGATTAAAATGATTTCGCTTATCTCTGGGCTGTTCTTCTGTAAAGGATGTGCTACAATCACAAAGACACTTACATTGCTCATGATTGGTTAGTATCAGATGGCTGCTCAACGCTCTGACTAAGAGCCTTTAGCATGCAAGAAGGTCTTGTATAGGCAGTTATATGCTTTCCCTTTTCTTTGAAGGGCTCAGTCACTGCAACATGTTCACTAGCCAACCCAGGCTGGGTTATGATGATATTAACTGACACTCATGATTCAAAAGCAGTGGAACACTTTCTATGTTTTTATTATGTGTTCTAGATATGCATAGTAGTAGTAGCAGCAGCAGCAGCAGCAGCAGCAGCAGCAGCAGCAGCAGCATTGACCTGACAAAGTACTGGAACTCATTCAGATCTCTAAAAATCCACATTTTGAAGCTGCCCAAGGGACATGATCAGGGGACTGGAAACAAAGCCCTATGAAGAGAGACTGAAGGAACTAGGCATGTTTAGCCTTCAGAAGAGAAGACTGAGGGGAGATACAATAGTGCTTTTCAAGTACTGGAAAGGTTGTTACACAGAGGAGGGCCGGGTTCTCTTCTCGACCATCCCAGAGTAATGGACACAGAATAATGGGCACAAGTTACAGGAAGCCAGATTCTGGCTGAACATCAGGAAACACTTCCTGACTGTTAGAGCAATATGACAATGGAACCAATTACCTAGGAAGGTAGTGGACTTTCCCACACTGGAGGCATTCATGATGCAACGGGACAGCCATCTGTCAGGGATGCTTTAACTTGGATTCCTGCACTGAGCAGGGGGTTGGACTCAATGGCCTTATTGGCTCCTTCCTATTCTACTATCCTATGAATCCATGTCAATGGGGATGAGAGACCCATGCAATCATACCAACCTCGAATCACGTAAGGCACAATTTTATGCAAGTTTAGACAGAAATATGCATATTTCTGTCTAAATATGCATAGGATAGCGCCCTCAATGTTCAACTGCTCCTGTACTTCACTGTGAACTAGACAGCTTTAGCCAAAAGGCATGGGGTGAATTAAACATTATGGTAGAAAAGCATGAATAAATTGGCATTGACCCCTTCCGCATTGTGTGATTTAGGATTGCGATGAAACAGTGTTGAGTGTTCAGCCTGTAGGAATATCTTCTGGTTGTAGCAGAATTGGCAATCAGCGGTTGCAATAAACAGTCTGTTAAGACTTGTAGTCAAGGTGAAAGAGAAACATTATTTATTTATTTATTTATTTATTATATTTATACCCCGCCTTTTTTCCTGCAAGGAACCCAAGGCGGCTTACATAATCCTCCTCCTCCTCTCCATTTTATCCTCACAACAACTCTGTGAGGTAGGTTAGGCTGAGAGTCAGTGACTGGCCCAAAGTCACCCAGTGAGTTTCATGCCTTAGCGGGGACTAGAACCCGGATCTCCTGAGTCCCAGTCTAACACTCTAACCACGTAAAAGAAAAAGTATACATACATAGATATCTCTGGCTGCAAAACCAATACTTCATTCCAGATGAAAAAGAGAAAGAAAGAAGAGGAACACAAGCGAGGGAAAAGCAGATTAACCCCTTATTTACCAGAGAAAGGAATTAACCAGCAAGCGTTGTCGCCCATTCCCAACACAGCCATCCTTTTAAATGGTTCACACATCTTTTTAAAAAGGTGATCAACAAACTCTCCGCCCCACTGAACTCCAACTTTTCTTAGAACCAAGTTTTTGTTTTTAGATTTCCCGGATAAATCTTGTGGGGGGGGGGGTGTCTTGAGGCTTTTCCAGGCTGTTCCACACCTTCCTTCCTCAGCAGTCCTCCCTGCCTATTTACCGAGCAAAAAACCTCCTGATCTGATCCTGCAAAGATGGAGGAGGGTAACCAGCACTGAAGAGGGCACAATAAAACAGGAGAGGCTTTGTTTGCCTTCCTATATCCGAAATGAAGATCCTGGTAATTTCCTGCTGGGAAGTGGAGGATATCTAGTTTGCTATGCCTCCTAGTTCAATTTGGAAGGCAGAGAAAACTCCAGAATCCATGCTTGTGGTTCATAATGTCCTCCCGGAAGACTGGGATTCATAATTTGCTCTGCTTCCTGCTTATGGTACACACAATCTAGTTGATGATGGTACAGGTACCCATAGTCTAATAGATTATTTGTAATTTCCTTTGCCTTCTGATTATGGTGCACACAATCCAGCTGATGGTGGTGGGTGGGGCTTTAAAAGCTGACCCATCACTGCCTAGCTGAGAGTTGCCAATCCACACATATCTTAACATGTATAGGGCGTCCAGAGTTTTATGCCCATGTATGAAAATGAGGGATGGGAGAGACATTTGTTAGGTTACCTGTTTATTGTAGAAAGTCATTCGGTTAGCTGCTTATTGTGGTGAACTGAAGAATTAATCACAGACGTGGTAGATTAGGAAGCCAGTAGGTCTCTCTGACTGGGTTCAGACAACACGATAAGCCACACTCAAGGATTGAGTGTGGGTTGTTGCTGAACTGTGAGTTGTTGCTGAAACGTGGGTTATCGTGTTGTCTGAACCCAGCTGTGCTAACAAGCCATAGCTTGTTAACCATGAACAACCCATGAAGAGAACCCATGGTTTGTTGCTGGGTTGTGAACTGAGGGTTGTTCACCATGGTTTGTTATCTCAGCTGTGTTCAGACAACATGATAACTGATGGTTCAACAATGACGCACGGTTCAACAACCCACACTCAACCCATACTCAGCTCTTGAGTGTGGGTTATTGCGTTGCCTGAACCCAGTCTCTCTCTCTCTCTCTACACACACTCGCACACACACACACACACACAGTGGAGGCTGGTGACTCCTGTGTCAGTGGGGCTCCTTATCCATTGCATCTTTTTGTTTGAGATTTATAGGAATTATTCATGGTGCTCCATGGTGGTGAACCTATTTTGAGGATGACATTCAGCACCACGGATAGCTCCTATAAAGCTTAAACAAAAAGATGCAATGGATAAGTAGCCCCACTGACACAGGAGTCACAAGCCTCCCCTACGTAGATATAGATATACATATGTGTGTGTGCGTATATGTATGTGTATACATAGCGGGAGAATGAGAGAGAAGTCTTGTTCATTCACTGGACTCATGGAGGTGGGAAGCAGGTTACTGAATGCTGATCTGACTCCCAATATTAACTCATTCAGCTGAAGGACTGATTAGGGTGGTCACTTATGAATTGCCAAAAAAAAGAGAGGAAATGTATTACTGGAAAAGGTGACAGTGATTAGCATAACATGTGTATATGCTCATTTATATGTATAGATGCAAATTATGAAATAAGTATTATAACTTAAATAGAAATACAGTCCATCTCACCATAGTGCAGAAGACTGTCACCAGGAGAACTGTGTGCCTGCCTGTTCGGCCTGCTGTCCAGGTGCTCGCTGTTGATGGGCGACAATTCTTATGGTTCTTTTTCTTTAAACTGGAATTGGGCAGGAAAGCCCTTCAAATAGAGGACACACCATCAAATAGAGGACAGTTCTCTGGCAGCCTTTCAAACGGAGGGCTGTCCTCTGTAAAAGAGGACACCTGGCCACCCTAAAATCGTATGTACAACTTTACTTATTCATTTTAAGGATTTATATCCCCTGCCCTTCCATCAAAATTCCCAAGTCAGCTCACAAAACTTTACAGCTCTCTGTGCAACCGAGAAGGTAGGAAGAAAGAGGGCAAGAATAGAGAATAACAGGAATGCAGTGTTGAAAGGCTTCTAGCAATATGTCTTCCACTAGATCAGTGTTCTCCAACCTTGGTTCCCCAGATGGTTTTGGCCTACAACTCCCAGCATGCCCCAGCCAGCACAGCTGGCTGGGGCATGCTGGGAGTTGTAGGCCAAAACCATCTGGGGAACCAAGGTTGGAGAACACTGCACTAGATCCAGGGTGGCCCTCCATTTGGCCCTCCAGATGTTGTTGGACTCCAGCCAGCATGGCCAACGGTCAGGAATGATGGGAGTCATACAGTTCTGGTCACTACACTTAAAAAAGTAGATTGTAGCACTGGAAACAGTGCAGAAAAGGGCAACCAAAATGATCAAGGGGCTGGAGCAAATCCTGTATAAGGAAAGGTTACAGCGGTTGGGATTGTTTAGCTTAGAAAAAAGGCAAGTAAGGAGAGACATGATGGAGGTGTACAAAATTATGCATGGTGTGGAGAAAGTGGACAGGGAGACATTTTTCTCCCTCTCTCATAGTACTAGAACCTGGGGTCACCCCATGAAGCAAATTGATGGGAGATTCAGGACAGATAAAAGGAAGGACGTCTGCACATAGCACATACTTAAAATATGGAATTCACTTCCACAAGATGTAGTGATGGCCACCAGTTTGGAGGGCTTTAGAAGGGGATTGGACAAATGCATGGAAGAGAAGGTTATCAATGACTACTAGTCCTGATTGGCTATATACTACCAGTATCAGAGGCGGTATGGCTATGTATACCAGTTGCTGGGGAACATGGGTGAGAGGGTGCTGTTGTTCGCATGTCCTGCTTGTGGGTTTCCCAGGGGCAGCTAGTTGACCACTGTGTGAACAGAATGCTGGACTAGATGAACCCTTGATCCAGCATGGCTCTTCTTATGTAGTCCAAAAACTTCTGAACGGTCATAGGTTTTTTCCATCCCTGCATTAAACCATTAAGCATGAACCTTATTATTCTCCTGCTACATCCCCACCCCACCCCTTTTGTTACTTATAAGGTATATCTTTTGTTTCCTGTAGGTTACCAAGATGCTGGCTGTGGTTGTAGTCCTGTTTGCATTTTTGTGGATGCCTTACAGGACCCTGGTGGTCATCAATTCTTTCCTGTCTCACCCTTTCCAAGAAGATTGGTTCCTGCTATTCTGCAGGATCTGCATTTACCTAAATAGTGCCATCAACCCTGTGATTTACAATCTCATGTCCCAGAAATTCAGAGCAGCCTTCAAAAAACTCTGCAAATGCCAGCAGAAACAGTCAGAGAAGCCCACCAACTACAGTGTGGCCCTCAACTACAGTGTCATCAAGGAGTCTGATCATTTCAACACTGAGCTAGAGGACATCACTGTCACTGAGGCTTACCTGACATCCACGAATGTGTCTTTTGGCGATACCTGTGTGTCCTCTGAGGTAAAGAACCAGAACAAAAGTTTCTACCTGTGTATTTCATCCTAAGCTCCATGAAATAGATCAGTGGTAAAATTAGATAATTTTACTTTACATTCAGGGTCTTATGTTGGTTGGGGTGTGTGTGCTCTTTAGGTGGTAACGTGTATTATTTCACTTATGTCAAAATGTAGTAAGCTAGCCCTACTGCTACTAAGTTAGCCCATCCTGCTCATTCGGCTGAGTGGGGCCCTGGACGTCGGCCCAAAGTCCTACCCTGATGGCACCCCTGAAAGAGATGTAACTATGAAAGGTATAACCTACAGAAGTAGGTTTGACAACCAGGAAAAAATAGCCTAGCCTACTCTCTCTACCTTTAACAGCTTCTTGATCTGCGGAAGTATTTATTACTTTTGTAATCCAGCTTTCTTCGTGATGGAACTCAAGGCAAATTAGGCAATACAGAGGATTTTCAGGCTGCCTCCCATCCAGATACTGACTGGACTCAGACCTGCTTAGCTTCAACAAGGTTTCTGTATCACATACCTTCAAACCATGCCTTGGACTTGGCCCCATAGGTCAAGATTAGGATAAAATATGGGTAAATACAGTGACAGATATTTAGATAGATTTTGCCTAACCAAGAAGAAAACTCTTCTCTCTCTGATGGCCAGGTGGAGCAAAGAGAGAAACTCTATTTCAGGTACTCCCCACTGCATTATCATGGATCCCAATTGCAGGAAGGACTGTAATGTAATTACATTCTCCCTTCAGACCTTCCTGCTCAGTGCAGGAGGTCAGGGGTGGGTCAGGGGTGGAGTGGGCAGGATCATTGTGCGCAGTCCCATGGTTCCTGCATGGGTACAATTTCAGAATGCCTGAATAGGGCTAGAACAGGCTTCCCAGACCTGGTGGCCTCCATTCTTTCAAAGGAATGGTCTATAATGATCTGCTACATAGCAATTGATGATAGCAGTTTCACATGGCCAACTTACCTAGCGGCAACAGAAATTGCAACTTTGTTAACATAATGCGTCAATTCAGTATTTCTGTTTTAAAAACTATGTCAAGGAATAGGAAACTTTAGGCTGCACTTACATGAGCTTCTTTTTTTTTTTCATGCTTGCACAAGTCTGACATCTAAAAGTGATTAATATTTCAATTTCTCATTTCAGGTGATGTGAAGCTGGAGGAAGCTGCATCTCCTACTCTGTTCTGCTTCTGCTACTTTATTTGATCTCAAACAGTTACCCAGTTCTCAACCAGTCCAGCTATTTTCCAATAATATTTGATGTGATAAGCTCAATATTACAAAGGCTGAATCTGTTCACACTACATAGAAGCTACTTTATATCATTAGATTATGCTTGCTTTATGGAAACTAAGAGGCAAAAGGCAGAAATATGTGCATTGTTATTCATATGTTCTACCATATAATTTCTAAACCATGTACTATACAGAAAAAGCTGCTCAATTTTATTGGATGACTTTAGATTGGGTAGTTTTAGGACTATAGCCCTAGTGGTACATTTTTGGGGTGGTATTCCCATAATTCCACTAATGAGAAGTGGAGATCAAGAGATATGAGAGTGGCTTGCGTGCCCCCATTTTATATGTTAAGGCAGGGTTGGGCCACTTGTGATGTTCCAGATGTTTTGGCCGGCGACTCCCATCAGTCCAAGCCAACATAGCCAATGGTGAGGGATCATGGGAGTTGTAGGCCAAAACATCTGGAGGGCCACATGTTGCCCACCCCTGCTTTAAGGCTACTTGCACATCCTCCTGCAAATCCCACAGGCATTTCTAATTTGGGTCCAATGCATACTTTACCTGCAGTTGCCTGGAAGCACTTTAATATGGCTGTCCCCACACAACTAGTCATGATTTGAAAAACAGCAATCGCAGTGGCAAGATTGGCAGCTTACTTAGTTACTTCCTACATGAGCGTCATGTCACCATGGAAGGCATCAGCTCTATGGAAAGTAACCACACCACAGGCCCAACACACACAATCACCATCCTTCCACATGACTCCCAGTGACATGGGAGCAGCCACATCCCAGTGGCTCCCATGCTATTGCAGGAAAGTGGGCCCAACATACCTCATCACAGGGAAATAGGTACAGTAGGTTTGCCCATCACACTTGTTTATATATTTATTTATTGAAAGAATTTATAAACTTCCCTTCATCATTAAGGATACCAGGGTGGTGTCCACGGTGGCCTGGTTCGCACAACATGACACCATGGGTTCATTTAACTGCGGGGGCTGTCCCATTGTGCCAGGCACCTCCAGGCACCATTTTTTGCATGGTGTCCACAGATGCCTGGCTTGCTGTGGCTTGTCATAATGTGCAAACCCAGGCAGCGGGGGTTGTTTGAGGGTCAGACAAACTTCAAATAACCCATGGTTTGGCACCATAGATAGCTCCCATGAAGCTCCAAATAAAAGCTGAAAAATTGGTAATGGAAAAGGAGCCCCACCGAAATTGGAGTCACCAGCCTACCCTGGATGCAACAGAGATCATCAAGGCCCCTGTACCTTTATTTCAGGAAGTGCCCATGGACAGCAGGGTGGTGGGGCAGAGATTTGGGGCTCCAAATGAAAGATTCAGGGCTCCAGACCTAGTGGACCACCCCCTAACATTACCTCTGCTTGGAGAGCCACTGCCAGTCAGTGTCGACAATACTGGGCTAGATGGGCCAATGGTTTGACTCTGCTGCTGGATCACTCCCACTGCAAGCAGGAGTGGCTAAACAACCCAGGATGCTCCATCCCGGGGTTGTTTAGTGTTGCATCTGAACACAGACCTCTGGCAAGTCTCTCCCCCAACAAGCTTGTTTTAGGGTTATTTGAGCATTAAAAATAATTACTGCAAATAATAACTGCAAGTAGTCTGGGGGAGGGCTGAACAGGTTCTGAAGCACGGTGTGAAGGGAGAGAGAGGGGTTTAACACTTTCCTCCCATGCTGCAGCTCCATTAAAATTGCCCTCCCCCCCCCGCCTAAAGATGCTATTTGGCAACAGAGGAAAGCTTTCATTGGTGCTAATTAGAGGTTCTTGCCTATGCCAAATAGCAGCTTCATGGAGGAGAGATTTTCGTGGAGGAATATGGCTCAGAGGATGAATATAGCACAGGACTGTTTGCCATAGTCTTGATCCTGATTCTGCCCTTCACCCATCAATCGGTAGCTGCAGTTTAAAAAAAAATTAAGAACATAAGAAGAGCCATGCGCGATGAGACCAAGCGTCTATCTAGTCCAGCATTCTGTTCACACATTGGCCAACCAGCTGCCCCAATGGGAAGCTCACAAGCAGGACATGAGTGCAACAGCACCCTCCCGCCGATGTTCCCCAATAACTGGGTACATAGGCATACTGCCTCTGATATGGAGGTAGCATATGGCCATCAGGACCAGTAGCCATTGATAGCCTTCTCCTTCATGAATTTGTCCAATCCCCCTTTAAAGCCATCCAAATTGGTGGCCATTCATGCGACTACAAGTGATGCTTTTTCATGTCACATGTAGCTTTGACCACAGGCTACAATTCATTATACACTTACTTGGGAATAAGCCCCATTTAACTCAATGGAGCTTATTTCTGAGTAAATATGTATTATGCATATTATTCTCAAGGGACAAGCATGCTCTAGGGTTGATCTTGCCATTTGAATTTTTAAATTTTATTTCCTTTTATTTCAATTATTTCCATTAAGTAAGCCGCCTTGCAGGAAAAAAGGTGGGGCATAAATATAATAAATAAATAAATAAATAAATAAATAAAATTAACATCAGACAACTCAAGTCTATATTACAGACAAACATTCAAAGGGGGGGGGGGATATGCTGCGATGAATGCCAGACTATATGAATTTATCTGGCCATTAGAGCTATTTCAGAATAACACTGGATTCTTCTAACCCACACACAGATTGTGCTAAGGTTCACTGATCTGCTACAAACCTCTGCAAAGCAATGGACTGCAATATTTCATATGCCCAGCTCGTTAAGCGACAGTAGATACTTGATTAATGTGCTGGTGGGGTAGCTTCCAAACTATTTGAAACTTCATAGGAGCTGTCCATGGTGGTGAACCTATTTTAGAGGGGGTGGAGTTTGGCACCATGGATAGCTCCCATGAAGCTCCAAATAAAAGCTGAAAAATCGGTAATGGAAAAGGAGCCCCACCGAAATTGGAGTCACCAGCCTACCCTGGATGCAACAGAGATAATCAAGGCCCCTGTACCTTTATTTCAGGAAGTGCCCATGGACAGCAGGGTGGTGGGGCAGAGATTTGGGGCTCCAAATGAAAGATTCAGGGCTCCAGACCTAGTGGACCACCCCCTAACATTGCCTCTACTTGGAGAGCCGCTGCCTGTCAGTGTCGACAATACTGGGCTAGATGGGCCAATGGTTTGACTCTGCTGCTGGATCACTCCCACTGCAAGCAGGAGTGGCTAAATGACCCAGGATGCTCCATCCTGGGGTTGTTTAGTGTTGCATCTGAACACAGACCTCCGGCAAGTCTCTCCCCCAACAAGCCAGGGGAATAACCTATGGGTTGTCATGAAGATCAAACCAAGCCTATGACTGGGTTCAGACAACCCTTGATACTCAAGGGTTGAGTATGGGTTGAGTGTGGGTCGTTGCTGAACCATGGGTTGTTGTTGAAACGTGGTTTATCATGTTGTCTGAACCCAGCCATGCTAATAAACAATGGTTTCTTGTGGTTTGTTGTTGGGTTGTGAACTGTGGGTTGTTCACGTGTGTCTTCCTCTGTTAACTCCTTTTCCAGTCATGCCATACGATTCCCCCTCCCAGCAGGGTTTCAATTTTTTTCATCTCAACAGCCAGCCAGATTCCATGGCCACTGAGCAGACTCAGTCTTTAGCGGGCTATTTTTTTTTAAAGGATTTTTTTTAAAAATATGTTTTATTTCTGTAAACCTCAAGATTACTCTGAGTCTGCTGATATCTTATTCTTGCATGTGGCTCTTGTCATTTTGGCTACATAAACAATGGCATCGGAGAATTGAATCTGAACTCAAATCTAGGATTTTCAGCCAGCAGGTGAAAAAGACCTTTCTGTAATTTTTAATAATGGTGGCCATGGTAGTAGAAGTGGTGATTTATTTATTTCACATATTTAGAAATATTTATAAGCACTGGGTGCTTGAGGCAATATACAAAGTTCAGATAAAATCAATACATCATAGCAATAAAATAAAAACAGAAGCTAGAACATTCACAACAATAAATCAGAAAATGATATTAGAAACCATTAAAAGCTCAGTGGAACAATATCATCTTCACTGCCTGTCTGTCTTAAGCAAGATAAAGAAGGTGCTAGTCTGACCTCCGTAGGGACAGGATTCCATAAATAGGGTGCTGCTACAGAAAAGGCCCTGTCTTGAGTACCCATGAACCTAAACTCTCTAGATGATGGGACATATAACAGTACCTCCAATTATGATTGCAAATTACAGGCAGGTTTATAAGGGAGGAGGCAGTATTTCAGATGCTTAGGGAAGTCTGCAATTTCATCTGTGAAATGTCTGAGGGTGTGTATTTCAGCTAGAGCAGCAAGCCGGATCTATACTTGCAGGAACATTAGGTGGTAGAGAGGACTAGATTTAAGCCATTTGTAGGTCCAACCTAACAGCAGGGTACCTGCTTTTCTCTACCTTTTCTCTTCTTCCTGCTTTGGGCATGGGCTACACACACACACACACACACACACACACACACCAATTGGGGGAAAATATGGATATTTCTTCAGAGTAAGTAACTCGGGGAGGGGGGAAGCTCAGCGGAACTGGCGGAAATGGATGTGTTTGATAGAAAAGCAAACATTTACACTCTAGATATAAGCTTCCGTTCAAGATGTAAAATGTACACAACAGTATTTCCCTCCTGGATTTGAATGTATAGTTTGGTCTGCTGTTGTCACATTTTTCATAAGTAACTGCAGTTTAAAAGGATAAAATGTCACTACAGAGGGATCTCATCTGAGCAGTAGAACAGCAGAAGGAGTAGAGTACATTTTCACTCCAAAGCAAATGCCACAGTAAAATTAAATTTTCTGAGCAACGTACACACACACACACACACACACACGTATGTATGTATGTACGAATGTATGTAAGGAGCTTACTCACATATAGCAGGGCTCCCCTCTTCAGACCTTCCTCAAAAAACAAGGATGGTGAGGCCAGCAGGGAACAGCACAGAGGGGGCATTGGGGCCAATGAACACATCTCCACTCTTCCCCTCATGTAGTGGTAATCCCATAAGTACGAACATCTGAATAGGGCTCCTCTTAGATCTGTTTCCACCCTGCTTCCCAGCCCCTCAGGCTTGGTCCACACATGCAGCAGAACAAGGTGGGGAATGAGGTGACCGAGTCCTGGGATGGTAGAATGGACTGTACCACTTCAGGTGAACATTTTAAAATGTTCACTGCAAGTAGAAAACTAGCATGCAGGTAGCAGTTTGGATTAAAACCTCTATCCCTGATGTGCTAGTTGTGTGTGTGTGGGGGGGGGGGGTACTTGCAGGGAGGGTTTTTCATCGAGGAACATTCCAACATGACGCTTCTCATATGCAACTTAGATTGGAACCATCCACATTACCACCTCAGGATATTACCAGCTCATTTTGTTGCATATGTAGACTAGACCTTGGTCTTTCCTGAATCCCTGCCTCATTTCAGTTCTGGCCGACTGCACATAACCCCTTCTGACCTTAGGTCCTATTTGATGTCTCTCTTTCTCTCTCCCAGATAAAATGACTTCACAGCACCTGCACTATGTGACAAATTCAGAATACTTAATTCATTTCACAAGAATATGCTTCTCCATAAATGATCATGTGTGCATGGAAAGTAGAAGATAACTAGGGACACTCCACCAATGATAAGACAGGCTATTCCAGGGGTTCCCAACCTTTTGGGACCCGTGGGCACATTTGGGAATTTGGGAAACTGCTGTAGACACCACCACAAAATCAATGGATCGCTGCTCTGGCATCTACCTGAGACGTCTATGGATCTTAGACTGCATCTTATTCAGCAAAAACTTTTGTTTCGTGTCTATTGGACACCACAATGTCTCTTTGATAAGGGATTGTCTAATTCGGCTAATTGCTGGCAGTGCAATACTGTTTAATGCTTCTTTTAAACATATATTTTGGCAACATCCAGTAGTTGCTTCTTTTTGGTAGGAGGTTATTACACAGATAAATTTTATACTGGAGCAGTGTTTATTATTCACTGATGTACACACTGCTTTAAATTATTTACCTGCTTCATGGACATTAACAAATAGTCAGTATGAATGGTTTCTCCGCTCCATTTTGGCAGCTAAAAGACTGATATTACATTGGAAGGATAAACACTCATTTCCCATAATGCAATGGATTGAGGACCTTACAACACTTTCAGTATTTGAGTGGGTGGCAGATAGGCGCCACCTTCAAATGGATATTTATTTCTAAGTGAACCAAATACCCACTTTTGTTGAAGCCTATGTATATTTGCTAGAGAGTTTTGCGTTTGCTTTTTTCAGTTGACACAGCTGCTGTAGCAGGAAAACATAGTGGGGGGTTTGCACATCACAGCAACACACCCTGCTGATAAGCTACGCAGGGCGGGTTGTTAGTGAAACGGCCCACAGTGTGCCCAACAGATGGGCTCGCCATGAGTTGGTCCCTCCTTGGTCCTCCAGCTGGTATCCCAGGGGCATGGCAGCTAAAGCCACCTTGTCTCCTCCACCCACTGCAATCATAAGACCTTTTTTCGCTCCCCACAGCTTTTTTTCCTCCTTTCACCCCCCTTTTTTTGTCCAAGATTGCCTTTAAACTGGACTTGGACTGGACAGCTCTTCAAACAAAGGATGCCTTCAGAATAGAGGACAGTTCTCTGGCAGCACTTCAACTATAGGGCTCTCCTCTGTAGAAGAAGCCCATGTTGCCCTCCCTTTTCCCCTACTGAGGCTTGAACTTCCATCTCCTCCTTTCTAGCCCCCTGCCCGGAGGAACATACCACAGGAACACAGGAAGCTGCCTCGGTCTATCTAGCTCAGTATCGTCAACACTGACTGGCAGCAGCTCTCTGGGGTTTCAGGCAAGATTTTCCAGCCTTACCTGGAGATGCCGGGGATTGAACCTGGGACCTTCTGCATGCAAAGCATGTGCTCTGCCACTGAGCCCCTTAAGTTGCTTTTGTTCTAAATGATTGCATAAAGCAGACTTCAAATGGGCCCAGAGAAAGAATGCCAACCCATCCTCTGCTCAGTCCTAAAACATTGCCCAAGTGAAATGGTCCTTCATGATTTTGGCAGCTGAATCACTCTACTACATCTCACCATTTGGAGAACACATGTGTGCACAACCAGTATATAAATATCATAAGTAAATACGAAATAACGAAATAAAATGTGTCATTTTGAAAGTGTTAAATTTGCTACAGATTCGCTATGGCGTGACTTTTCCATATCGGTTCTCCGCAGTGAATATCTTGTTTGTGCATGCTTTGCATATCAGTGGGAAGAGAATTCAATTATGTAAGCAGAACCCCACAGGCTGCATGGGCAAAGACGGTTCCCACGTAGAAGGAATGCATGACTCCTTGGTTTTGCTCAAGCTGATGTGGTGCAATATAAAATGTATTCCTAATTTATGGATGTCATTTTCATATATCCAACATTGTGATAGTTACATATTAGAAAGATTTCTCAGCTTGCTCTAAATATTCTGATTCCTGTGTTTGTGTTTCTGTTCCTGCTTTTTAATGTGTACAGATTTATATATATATATATATATATATATATATGGTCTGAATGAATTCATGTTACTGCCCACGTTTTATTTATGCTTATAATATTGTATGTTGGAGTGGTGTAAGGCAATGTTATCTTCGAAAGGTTTAATGTGGTTACCTGAAGTTATGATATCTGTGGTAAGGAAAATACTTGGGAAGGTGGCTTAGTGCTTATAGACCAGAGGTGCAGAACCTCTGGCCCAGGGCCCAAAGCTGACTTACCTTGGCTCCCAGCCCAGCCCTCTGGGCTTCCTCAGGGCCATGTCCCCCTTCCCCGACCTCCAATCATTTGCTGGTTTCCTGGCATTGGTGCATTTCCCCCTCATTCTAAAAGGTTGAAATATCTCTTCTAAGGCTTAATTACTGGCAGTAAGAGCGTTAAGCTAAAATATGCTGGTATTTTTGATATTTTGGCTCTGCCTCCTTTGTCCTCGGCTCCACCTCATCTTGACTTTGGCCCTGCCCACTTCTGGAATGTCATCCCCTCCCCCCCTCCCCCAGAGCTCCAGCCCTTGGGTTGAAAGAGGTTCACACCCCTGGGAGTCTAGATTCTAGACAGTATGAAAACAGCTCAAGGAAGAGTATTCTGGTTTGCTCGGGAACACGCTGCAGCGGCATGATGTGGATTTACCTTTCACGGCACCATAAATACAAAAGTTTATCCAAAAATAAAATTTATGATGTTGAAATCTATCCAAAGATGCCCTGATTGGTGTCAGAGAGAGAGAGAGAGAGAAAGAGAGAGAGAGAGAGAGAGAGAGAGAGAAGACAAACAAAACCTCTAATAATGCTGCTGATAATCAGAACACTTTTTTCACTGCCAGGGACATATACGTAGTTATTTTGTTATCTAATCTTTGGGACTACAAGATAAGTGAAACATTAACAGTGCAATTCTATACATACGCATCTATTCAAAAGTAAGTCCCACTGAGTTCAATGGGTCCTACTCCCAGATAAGCAGGTGTTGTGTTGCAGCTTTAGGACAGAGTGCTTTCTGGATCAGTCACACAGTTGATCCCAGCCAATTGGGAATCACATACTGAAAGGATGTCACAGCACTACATAGCCAATCTGATCTGGCTACAATGATTTGGCCAGTACATGTAAATATTATTTGTAGCAAACAAAGGAGCTCCTTCTGGATCAGCCAGCGGAAATCATGAAGTAGATGGGAGCACATCACACAACACTACGATAGCAGGTCAGTTTGGGGTACGTGATGATGCCACTGATGAATGCAATGGAGAGCAAGAGAGGACAATGTATATGAACCAAAGCAAATTGCCAAAATGTGGTGGAAAGAGAGGGCACTTTTCAACATGGCAAAATGCTCCCAAAATGCAGTAAGTCATTCTGGCTTAGTCCTCATGCATGGCTTTAGACTTTAAGCATGGTTATCACCACTCGCATGAACTGGCCTACAGCTCTCTAATCTGGATTTGCAGCTGATCACCAATTGGAAAAAAATAAAAATAAAACTGAAAGGACTGCAATGGAATACTGTGCTTATTTGTTCTCACCTTATTCTGTCACTGCATGTGTATCATAACACAGCCTCCAGAAGAAGAAATAAAATACTGAATTCCTCCTGTGCGTCTTGAACAAGGACTGTGCTACACATCTCTGTTCTTGCTTGAGAGACAAGACACACAGATTGTTCTCTGGTGCCAAGATGTTACTCTTTGTGACAAGAATATTTGTCACTGCTCTCATTAAGAAGCAATCAAATGAATCACTCATGATTTATTTTTTGTTTTATCTCCCTGAGATAAAGCTAAGAAATGTAGCACTTCTATCACTTTAGCTGCCGAATGAAAAATGATTAGAACTGTGAGGCAGACTTAGTCAAAGTCGTGCACTACATGCTCAGAATTGCAAAAGACAGCATACTTCAGCCCTTATCCATGCAATATTTTAAGGCTGCAGTTCTATACGTATTTATATGTGCATGTATATGAACATAAGAAGCTGCCTTTGATCCATCTAGCGCAGTATCATCTACTCAGTAGAATCTACACCAGGGGTGGGAAACCTCTTTCAGTCTGAGGGCCACATTCCATCTTGGAGAAGCTCTTGGGGGCCACATTCCTGTAGTGGGAGGGGCCAAAGGCAAAAGGGACAGAGCCAAAATACCAAAGATACCAGCATATTTTAGCTTAAACCTTTGGCAGTCAGTAACTAAGACTTGGGAGAGGCATTTCAGCCTTTTAGAACAGGAGAAAAGCATGCAAAAGCTGGGAAACCACCTAATATTGGCAGTCATGGGGAAGGGGTGTGGCCAGGAAAATGGTGTCGTGTGGCCATCTGGGGATCCTTGGAGGGCCATGCTGGGACACTAGGATGGCCAGATGTGGCCCACGGGCCTGCAGTTGCCCACCCCACTCTACGCTGATGGGCAGCATTCTCAGGGATGGGGACTTGGACTCCAGGACTCGACTCATGAGTCGGACTGAGTCCCCCCTCTGACTCGAGTCCCACTCGAGTCCCAATATTTTTAATGGGACTCGAGACTCGACTCGGGACTCGAGACCAAGGACTCGTGTTCCAAAATCGTGTTCATCAAATGCAACATGGATAGGTTTTAGGAAGTACAGCAAGTTATTTTTTAAAATAGTTTTCCTAAAATGCAACCTTTCAGACATTTTGCGTTTGGCTGCCTCTGCCTGCCTGCTTTGGGGTTCCCAGCCTCCTCTGCCTGCCTGGTTATTTTTATTTTGGGTTTGTCTGCCTGGTCTGTTCTTGCCAAAATCAGTTGCAGCGTTTTGAAATAAAAAGGCACACTTGTGCCTAGAATTTATTTAAGCCACACATCTGAAATAGCCTTATTTTGTTGGGGGGGGGGCGAAACATTGATTTTAATAGGGACTCGTGGAGTCAGCTGTGGGAGTGACTCGTGACTCGTGAGTCACCATTTTGGACCAAGGACTCGGACTCGAGACTCGGGTCCAAAGACTTGTGACTCGACTCGTGACTCGAGACCAAGGATTCTTCAACATCCCTGAGCATTCTCCAGGGGTTGTTTCAGACAGGGGTTGTTCCCAGCTGCACCAGGAGATGCCACACAGGCCAGGGATTGAACCTGGAACCTTTTGCATGAAGTAAGTCTGATTGAACTCGTTCCGATTTCTATATAAACATGCATAGACTTGAGCTGCATAATATTGAACCCACACTGGAAATACCATGATGGCCGAACATTGGTGCTGGTTGACATGTGCATATTCTTGTGTGAAGGCTGCACCATCAAGGGATGGCTTGCATGTGTGAACTGGTTTATTTGCAACCATTTCTAGACCACTGTTCATAGATAAAATATCATGACAGTTGACAGAGTTCAAAACACTGATAAACATGGCTAACATCATATAAAATCATATAACAAAATGAACTTAAAAATGACAGAACACTAACAGTGAAAAATAATAAAAAGCAGATAAATATACTTCTATGTCAGTGGAGCTCCTTATCCATCACACCTTTTATTCTGAGCTTTATAGGAGCTCTCCATGGTGGTGAACCTATTTTGGGGATGGAGTTAAGCACCATGGGCAGTTCCTATAAAGCTCAGAATAAAAGCTGCAATAGATAAGGAGCCCCATTGACACAGGAGTCACCAGCCTCCTATACACACACACACCACTCCAGAACCAAAGTGCAACTGAAACAGTACCATTTTCACTAGCTTTCATTGTGCAAGGGGCTGCACAAACTTCTCTCAGAAGAGTTCCACAGCATTGGGGCTCCCATGAAAATGGCCCTGCTCATGGAAGAGACTAATCTGACCTTTCCATAAAATAGAATCTAGAGCAGGACCTTCTTGGAAGATCTTAAGTCCTCTGTGTGTGTGTGTGTGTGTGTGTGTGTGTGTGTGTGTGTGTGTGTGTGCGTGCTCATATACAGGAGGAAAGATTCCCTTAAACTGTCAGGACCCAAGCTACTTAGGGCTTCAGTGGTAAGAGCAACACTTTGACTTGTGTTCGCTCTGAGAACAGTGCTCTGAGAACAGTGGTACAGTGGAGCCTGGTTTCACAGGGATGCAGTAATGGCACTTTATTAGCAGGGATGCTTACAGCCTTTCTACACAAGGCATTTCTTGATCACTCGTGACTCCTCACTCATGGTAGTTTGTGGGTGCTTTACATGACGTCATCCTCCTCCAGGGCCTCTCCCGTGCTTTGCAACCATTTTAGCATGGTTTCGTGTGTGTGTGTGTGTGTGTGTGTTTCTAAAGAGGAAAGTCTGGTATATCCCTGAATGGTGTTATGAAACTCTAGTGTATTTATGCAATTCTGCTATACCAAAGCACCACCACCACCTAGTGCTTGTGTAATGGAACATATAGAAAGGCAGAGAAAGGGAAAAACCCAGGAAAAAAGGGGGGGGACATGTGTAAAGGAGCTGATCTTAATCCCGCAAAGAAACTGGAAGCAGAAACCTTGGTAAAGTGATGGGTTAAAAGCCTCATGTAGAAAAACCTGTAGACCCTGAATGAAACCAGCCTGATCAGGAACAGATCTTCAAGCAGCAGCAGCAGCAGCAGCAGCAGCAGCTAGTGTGAGACATCCTGAAATTGCTAACATCCAATATTTCTCTGTTTCTAATATAAGCAACACTTCACTGTACCAACTATTCAATTGACCACTGAAAGCTCTGAGAACAGTGGTACAGTGGAGCCTGGTTTCACAGGGATGCAGTAATGGCACTTCTTTATTAGCAGGGATGCTGACATAATCTGCCACCACCCTCAGGATTCAGTGTTCTCTCTGAGCTCAGTGGCAATCCTCACAGTAGCTGTGCGGGTTATTCCATGTCATAATGTAAAGTATTTTAGGGTGTCTTGGTCTTGAATGGGTAACTAAAAGCCACTAGTTTACAGAAGACCTGCTCCTGGTGGAGATGAAAACTGCTAGAACTGCTTTGTTGTTATGGAGATCAATACAAACTTTATCTCTGCACCACTACCTGAGAAGTAAATGGTGCTATACAAGAAGTACTGTTGGTGCATGTGTGCGTGAGCAGCAGAGTGCGTGTGCGCATGGGAGATTTAAAATCCTGTCTGTGTGCTAGCAGAGGCCTGTTATTCCACACACAGATCTTCCAGATCTCAGCTCCCCCCTTTTGCAGCTTCCCTGTTTGCAGATTAATCCATGGAGTCAGGAAACACTCTGTAACACCACAGGTCTAATTCCACCTGTTTATTCACTTAGCAAGTAAAGTTCTACAGAGTATATATTTCCTAGTTACAGTCCATGTGCAGAGTATAAATGCTTAGCAAGCATTACATCCAGTGGAGTAAGTTGAGCTTCACTCCACCTCAGCAAAGGGGTTACATTGTTGCAGTAACAAAAGCCCAGCAAGAAGAACAAAGAAGAAGAGAGAAAGCAGTCCTGCCTCTCTCTAAGATGGCTTCAGACAGAAAACAAGTTAGCACATCATCAGAACATACAAACCATGTGACTAGCTCATAATGCTCCCACGGTCTAGGCTTCCCATGTGAAAAACACGATAACCCAGAAAGACATAATAAACTTGTTTACAGCCATTCTGTTCCTTTCCATGTGTAAACAGTGTGCTACAGCTGGTGAAGTGATACATATCACAACAATCCTAAGGAAAAAAAAAAAAAGAACAACCCCAAAACACCTAGGCCTCCCTTTTGTTAAGCAAAAGCCCCTTCTGAAGGCAGACGTGGAAATTGCCCTTCCACGGTAACTCCTTCCATACAAGAAGCTTCTGTCACACACTTATAGCTACTCTGAGAAGCCCTGAGTTCAAGGTTCTTTCCTCCTTCTACTGAGTACCCCCTCCTTCTCTCCCCTAAGTGTGTGAGTTTCTGACTGGGAGCTTTTTTACATCAGGCTGTTAATCCACTGTATCTACCTTTGGTTTCGTCGCAGAATTGAGATCTGAGCACCACATAAAGAGCATCTCCTTTCTTGCTTTCCCACTACAAAACCTCTAGGTGGCACTGTGTGTATAGTGGAACAGCACAATTACAAAAGTGGAAGAAAAAACACTTTCACTTTCACAAATAATACCACATTTTTCCTGCTTTAAAAAAACTCGCCAAAAGTGCTGTTTAAAAACAGAAGTGAAACTGGAGGGTCATGATATCATCTAAAGAACCTGAAAACAACCGTGAGTGGGGAATGATGAGCACACAATACATACTTCATGTAGAAAAGCTCTGGGTAATTGCCTCACAATTTTGTGTCTAGACAGAGAATAGGGAAAGATCGGTAATAATCCTCTTCCCCTCTTTCTGTAAGGGCACAATCATATGCGTGTTTAGACAGAAAAAAATTGGCTGGGGCATGCTGGGAGTTGTAGGATTGTTTTTTCTGTCTAATCATGCATAGGACTGAGCCCCACATTTCTTTTTATTTTATTTATTTATTACATTTATACCCCGCCTTTTTTCCTACAAGGAACCCAAGGCGGCTTACATAATCCTCCTCCTCCTCCTCTCCATTTTATCCTCACAACAACCCTGTGAGGTAGGTTAGGCTGAGAGGCAGTGACTGGCCCAAAGTCACCCAGTGAGTTTCATGGCCGAGCGGGGACTAGAACCCGGATCTCCCGAGTCCCAGTCCAACACTCTAGCCACTACGCCACACTGATGTAGTGCCTTTCTGCCTTTCTAAGTCTTGCTGTGAATTCCCCTTACCCTCCCTTTTCTCCTCAAGAAGTTAAAGGAGCTACCATTCCCCTATCACCTGGGAGAGCATGAGGTAGTGAATTATTTAATTAAAACTATTTCTGAAAAAGCTCTGAACTCACATCCAACACTCCCCTTCAGTACCTTAGAGGGGGACTGCCCTACCTAGGCTAAACAATCCAAACTTTATCCACACTTAGCTCCTTTTGTATTTTGGGAAACGTGGTCATTTTGGACCAGACAGACAGCCTGTTCCCTGGGAGTATGGAGCCAGGGAATTGGCTGGGGCATGCTGGGAGTTGTAGGATTGTTTTTTCCGTCTAATCATGCATAGGATTGAGCCCCACATTTCTTTTTATTTTATTTATTTATTACATTTATACCCCGCCTTTTTTCCTACAAGGAACCCAAGGCGGCTTACATAATCCTCCTCCTCCTCCTCTCCATTTTATCCTCACAACAACCCTGTGAGGTAGGTTAGGCTGAGAAGCAGTGGGAAATGCACAACATTTGACCTAAATATCTCCCACATCCCAGTCATTCATGTTCTGGAAGGGCTTATTCCCTGAACATGGAGAAGTAGTCTGCATATTTGTTTAAAGACATGGGGGCAGTATCCAAAGGGGTGCTGCACCCCCACCAATTCCATTGTGCCCCAGCCAAGTGAGACCCACCGGTCGCACAACGGAGATTTAATGCTTCCAGGAGCAACCAGAAACAAGTGGAAACGCTTATTTCTGGCATGGGGCAGCTCAGAGGAGTTCTCCTGAGGGAGGTCCACCAATCTACCCTGCTCCAGAAATGAGTGTTTCCATTCATTTCGGTACTTCCTATAGGAAGCATTAAATCTCCATCATGCAAGCGGTGCTTTGAGCGATGGAATCAGCAGGAGGGGCTGTTTGCACAACAGAATCAGCGGGAGATGCCGCGTCCGCAACAGCCCCATTGGATACTGCCCCTGTCTCCCAAGTGGTAACACTACCCTTGTAACCCTTTGCCCCATTTTAACCAATATCCAATTCTTCCCCTTTGTTGTGACTTTTCTGCCCTCTCTCCATTCTCAGCACATAACTTAGCTTATTGATAGTATCAAAGCAGGGTATAAGTACTCACTGCTGGCATGACTGCAGGATATGCCAATCAACAGGTCAAATCAGAGACTTGCCAGTTTTGCTATAAAGTGGAGCTGGGGTATATTTTCATCATGGAGTGCAGGGGGGTGGGAGCAAAACCAGCTCTCCTTCCCAGCAATGAGTTCCCCAGCAATGGGTCTCCAGAGGCATACTACCTCCACTACTAGAGGTAATAAATATCCATCATGACTAGTAGCCATTATTGTTAGCCTTATTCTGCATGATGGCACTCAGTGTCTTATAATAATGAGCTGTTTAGCTCCTGCTGGATATACTGGATGCATATAAATTACACAGATTCAATACAAGCAATGTTTCTTTTTTTCTTCTAAGTTCTGGCTATAGGAAGGCAAGCGGTATTGTTTTTCATTGTTTTGCAGACATTGGCTTGATAAGAAAGCCTCAAGGAGGCTAGGGGATCTTGCTTCCCTCATGGATGGCATTATCAAGAGACAGTCACAAAGATTGTGAGATATACAGGACACAAGTAGAAAGGAGATGCTTCAAGAAACATGAAGTGTCCTTTTAGTGTTTTACTGCTGTCCATCCATGCATCCATTCTTGCACAATAAAATGTTTGTTATCAATTCTCTGTGCTTCTGTGTCTGTTAGAAATTCTACAAAACATCAATGCTGCTCATATTCTAGAAAGTTTCTGAATTAGTCATCGGTCTAATGAGCATGGATGCTCCATAATAAACTTTACTGAAAGCTTTAACCTTCAAGGGCACACATTTGCATTAAAAACAATCAAGTTTAATGTGGCAAGAATGTCTTGTCCATTTCCATTAGCATGAGCTGCTCTGAGGTGCTATTTCATTAAAGCAAGAGCCAGTGGGTATTATCCACACTAGGTCATACTTAAAGTAGGCCCATTGAAATAATTGGGACTTGAGTCAGAATCATGACTAATCTAAGTCCCATTAATTTCAATGGTTCTATACTCTAGGTATGATTAAGTTTTGATCCAAACCTGTGGGATTAATCCACACCTTAGAGAATTCAATAGCAAAAAGCCTATTGCTTTTAATTATCCTGATTCGCACCCTGTGAATCATTGATATATGAGATTATTTATGATTGATTGATATGCTGCCCTATATAACAAAAGGTTCTCAGAGTGACTCATACAATAACAGTGCAATCCAATGTGGGTGCCCATAATCCGTTAGGATTACAGGCAGGGCTGGTGCAAGGCAGTTTGGTGCCCTAGGCAAGATCAGATATTTAGCGCCCCCCCTTCCCACTTGAGAGCGCTGTATTTTTTTTCAAGGCGTTTCTGGCGCCCCCTTTAGCCCTGCGCCCTAGGCAGCTGCCTAGTTGGCCTAATGGTAGCACCGGCCCTGATTACAGGCATCCTAACAAGGGCTGGAGGAGCATGGAGGCAAAGGTCACCTGACCTCCGTGCTTCTCCTGCCCCACAAAACACTTGGGTGGCTGATTTCGGCTGCTTAAGTCTTTTGCCCCTGCTCACAAGGAGAACAGGCTGAGGCACCACCAGGGTACATTGGAGCCTGGTGGATCTTCATTCCTCCCCTTCCTGCCCCCTGGAATGCCCACCCAACACCGGATCCAACTTCAGTCTTCTGACGTCGGAGCCACAGCCGATGCGGTTCCTTTTAGCGCTGGCTGCGAGGGTGGGCACTCTGGGGTCAGCCACAGGACTGCACCCTAAGACAGGTTAAAAACAATGGTTTTAATGAACACAATAAAAAGGTAATAGGCGTTGGAAAATAAAATCACAAAAAAAATAAAAATCTAAATTCTAAAACGTCCAGGAAAATTTTATTTATACCCCCTTGGCATTTTAGATTTGTATTACTGTGAGCATATCCCTGAACCAATTAAATCCAGATCACTTGCATTTAATCTAATTTAGTCCCAGTCAAGGGGACAAAAATAGTAGTGAACAAGGGGTGAATTTGCAATTACGAATTAAGGAGAGCAGGTATGGTGTATCAATTAGTGCGCTGGATTGTGAGCAGCACACTCGTTAGAATCAGTAACTGATAGTTACTTGAACCAACAACTATCTCCTAGCCTCACCTGCATCGCAGGAATGTTGCATGGCCATCTGCACAACCTAAGCTGAAATGGTTTCCCCATTCATTTCAGTAGTAAGAATGGATCTGCTGCTCCCACATTTGTTTGCTCAAACAGATCATCTCCCTACATGGAAATAAATGGGGATAGCCACACATACGGGAGATTTGTGTAAATCTGACTGTCCACAAATCTCTCTTTTGCTGCCTTTTTGCTGCCCTAGAGTCTAGGGCCATTCTCAGATTTATTTAATATACAAATATGGATTAAACTGTAGTCCTCCCACATATGATTAACTGATTAAGACAAGTTCCATGCACAATTTACTAGCCTAACTCAAAGGAAATATGATAAGCCCTTCACAATATTTTTCACTTATATGCCCCAGGGCAGCCGCCTTCTCCAACCTGCTGACTTGTAGATGTGTTGCACTAAAACTCCCATCATTCTCAGCCAACATGGCCTTTGGCCAGGATAACTTTATTTCTGAGCAACAATGGAAAAGGGCAGCGCTAGCTCCAGGCTTCTGAGGGTCCTTGGGCAAGACACCCTCAGTGGTCCCCTCGCTCCATGAGTCTACCTTCTCACTGCCATGGTCACCAGCAGCTGCCCTTGCTCCTCATCCCCTTTCTCATCATGGCTACCGCTTGCTCGCTTGACAGGCAGAGAGCCAGGGAGCAAGTAGGCCGTGGCATCGATTGCTCCGCCTTCTCACACCACCATTGTCTGGGCCAGAGCGAAAGGCAGGTGAACAAGCAGATTGCATGATGAAGAAGAGGAACTACTCCAGGGGCCTCTCGTCAGTGGGACCCTGCTGGCATAAGAGAATCCCCAGCAGGTGCCCAGGTATTCCTACCCTAAGGGGCAGTGCTAGGTACCAAAAAGATATGGGGCTCAGGCCCACAGGACAAAAAAATGCACAGATTTGCATGTGCTAATTTACATATGCTCTAAAGTCTCTCTCTGTGTGTGTGTGTGTGTGTGTGTGTGTGTGTCTTTCGATGACCTTATCTCCTAGGGACACCTCTATTTGTAAAAAGTGATGTATGGACAGAGGAGAGGAAGGCATTTGATTTCTGGGGGGGCAGGCAGAAAGATTCAAGGGGGGCAGCAGGAGATGAAGCATGTGTGGGCAAAAAGCCAGCTAATCCAGGGGCTTCTGATGCAACAGAGATCCTCAGGGCCCCTTTACCTTTATTTCAGCAAGTGCCCATGGATAGCAGGATGGTGGGGCAGATGGCCTCCCAAAGATTCAGGGCTCCAAATAAAAGATTCAGGGCTGCAGCCATAGTGGGCCACCCCTAGCACTGCCTCTGCCTACCTTTGACACCAGCCCTGAAAATATACTTATTATATGGGAGAAAGCACATGTTGTCAGGAGGGATGGTTGGAGCATGAGTAGCAGTTGGTGATAGAGTTTGTCCACTCACAGAGACTTATAAAGTCCAATGGATTTCTGAATGCTCTGGGGGATTTCTCGTTGACATGTCAGAGCCCTGGTCTCACTAAGAAACAGTGAGGATGAAAAGGGCTGTTGTCAACTTGACAGGATTGCTTTGTTTGAAGCATCCTTTCCTGCATTGTAGAGCCCAGCCACCTCCCTGGTTTAACAGAGAGTTGGACATATAAAACAAGCTGGACAATTACTAGAACACAGATGGCACAAGCCTCAGAGCGACTGTAACTCAACATAATTAAGAACATATTACTTGTGGCAGTGAGGACAGTGAAGTGGTCCTACTTCTCTGCAGCCATCAGATCCTCGGGGAGCTGCTGGCAGAGCTTTTTCAAGTGGTGAAGCCACTTCTAGACTCTAGGAAGGATATGTTGGAACCCCCAGAGAACCTCTGTTGTGACAAATTTGCTAGGCACTTTTGAGGGCAAAATGACTCATATTCACTCTGACCTCAATGCCATTATTGATGTACCGGTATATTAACCATATTCTTTGCAATATTTCTTCCTGTCTGCCTCCTGCTTTTCCTTACTCCATAAATTCATCATCTCCCTGAATACTGACAGAGCCTGTAGTCTGATGGCCTGCTGGGCCTGTGTTAATCCCTTTAGGCTAACCCCTCCTGTTTGTATTGTTATTTACATGTTATCTCCATTCCAACTCAAGCATCCCTCTTTTCAGGATCTCTCTCCCACATATTCTCATACTCTCTGTCCAGGGGTTACTCCAGTTCATACTTGACCAATGTCCCATAAACCAAAGTTCCAGGCCTGTATGACGTCTTGCCACTCTTTCAGGAATTATTATACCACCCATAACAGGCGGTGCTCTTTGATCCAACATTGTCACTGGAGACCCAGGTGACCTCAAAGGTTGGTTGGGAGAACCTTTTACCAGCTTTGGCTGGTTCACCAGCTGCATCCTTTCTTGGACAGGAATAGGTGATCTGGTGACTGCAAGGTTGGATTGCTGTATTGTGTTATACTTGGGGCTACCCTTAAAGAGGATTTGGGAGCTTCAACGCATGCAAAATTTGGTGGCTAGCATGCTGACTGGTGTATCTAGGTGGAGCTGTGTTGCACCAACTTTACACCAATTACATTGGCTACCACAGAACAGTAACCCCAGCTGGGATCACTTCTTTCCTGCCACTAAACTACCTCATTTTAGGCAGGGAGGGGGCACATCTCAGTGGTAGAGCACCTGCTTTGCTTGCAGAAGGTCCCAGGTTGAATATCCGGCAACTCCAGGTTCGGCTGGAAAAACTCCAGCCTGAAACCCTGGAAAGCCGCTGTCAGTCAGTGTTGACAATACTGGGTGAGATGGACCAATGGTCTGCATTCAGTTTAAGGCAGCTTCCTACCTTCCTACGAACGTACCTATGCTCCGTTGGAAAAAGTAAGATTGTTAATATCCTCCTTGTGCTAAATGAATTTCCTTCCTCAGACACATGCTCTCAAAAGATATTGACCCAAAACACAATGGAAAGGTGAAGTGGCCATTGAAAACATGCTGAAATGAGGGCTCAGCGTAGGTTAAACAGTCTAATCATGGACTCTTTTAATTGAGAGCCAGAATGGGAAGCACTCACTGAATGCAGCCTCCTGAGAAATCTTTTCCAACTCATAGAAAATCTATTAGTTTCTCTTTCACTCTTCAAAGACTGCCTGTTTGTTATAATTAGAGGCAAGCAGCAATAAAGATTAGCTCTATAAGCATTGCCTAAAATGTCTGGAGAATCACTTCAGTTGCATATGTGTATGCATAATCATTATTCCTATGCCAGCAGCAAATCACAAAATGGCCCATTCTTGGCTGCAATCCTATGCACAGTTACCCACAAGTAAGCCCCATTGAACACAGTGGGATTTATTACTCAGTAAGCATGCCTAGGATTGCGCTGTAAATTTCAGATGAAATTTGAAGAAAAGCTACTGTACACAACAAATAAAACAGAATAAATATCAATGCCCAGATCTGGTTTATGTGAGTGCTGGTGTCTCATTACCAGGTAGCATAAGCCAACTACACTTGTGAAAATGGTGCCAGACCAGGTCAAAAGACAAACAAGCCATGAGTGCAATCTCATATTGGATTCCTAAATTCATAGCATGCAATCCTATGTGTGAAAAATGCAAGTGCAGCTGATAGGTAAGGGCAAGGCATAAGTACATAAGAGCAGACATGGCGGATCAGACCAAAGGCCTATATAGTCCAGCATTCTGTTCCCATACTGACCAAGGAGATGCCTATAGAAAGCCCATGAGCAGCTCATGAATAGCACCCTTCCACTCATGTTCCCCAGCAACTGGTACTCAGAAGCACACTGCCTCTGATACTGGAGGTAATCTATAGTCATCACAACTGGTAGCTTGTCATGTTCTCCAGCCTCCATCCCACCTCTAACTCAAAGAAGACTTCATCCATTAACCCATCATTTGTTACTCCAGGGCCTTGCAGGCCAGAGGACATGCCCTTACCAGACTCCTCAGACTCAGAGGGCCTCTTATGTGGTCCTCACCATGCCCACGTCATAAGCACCAGCAGCTACACAATCAGGCAATGGCCCTTTAAGAACCAGACAGGTGCTCAGAGGGGGCAGGGTTAAACCTGACCTGACCCTGATTCATCGATGTGACTCTGCTGCATTGTACTTGATGCCCTGGAGACCCTGAGCCGAGCTAGACAAGGGCATAACCATTGATAACCTCATTAGACAAATTTGTCTAATCCCTTTTTAAAACAATCCAAGTTGGTGGCCATTGTTACATCTTGTGATATTGAATACCATAGTTCATGTGATCGTCCATGCCCTCCTACAAGGGAAGAGACATCTATGGTGAATGCATTGAGCCCATTGATGGTGGTTCTCCACCATAAACTGCAGCGCACACAACCATTACTGTCCATGTGAGGACCTTCCACTTCTCACACAGAGGTATCCATCAGCTCCACTCCTTTCAGAGTTCTGGCTACTCTCCCAAGAAGCATAGTAAGCCCATGCACCAGTGTGCTAGAAAGGAGCAGGGCACATGGATAACTTCCTGGTCTCATGTCCAGTATCAAAAAGAGTCTATTGCAGAGCACCCACATAACAGGTTGGCATGGGAGGTGGCTGAGTGCTGGCATGGGAGGTGATGGGATCGCCCTAAGGCATGTGGGGGACGACGGCACCTCTTTCAGCCTGAGGGCCTAATTCAGTGCAGTGGCTGCATTCTGCTGGCGGGCAGGGCCAACGGCAATGGGGGTGAGCCCCCAAACACAAAAAATACCAGCATATTGTGGTTCAGAGCTCTTACTGCCAGGAGCTAAGCCTTAGGACAGTTTTCTCCCACCTTGGGTCCCCAGATGTTTTTGTCCTACAACTCCCAGCATGCCCCAGCTATGCTGGGGCATGCTGGGAGTTGTAGGCCGAAAACATCTGGGGACCCAAGGTGGGAGAACACTGCCTGAGGAGGTGCATTTCGACTTTTTAGAATGGGGGCAGTGTTAGCGTGTAAAGCAAAATAGCTTGCTGTGTCACTTCTGTTTTGTTTGACTGCTTATCTGAAACTTTCCCAGACAGGATAAAACCAGGACATGGCTGTCTGTGTTTACGAAGCTATTCTTGCCTGCGGCCTTGCTAGGCGTGAGAATACGAGGCATGAGACAGAAATGGCACGTGATGTAAATAGGCTGGTGACGTGGCTTCGGCCATATATGTATCATGCTTTTCTGGTTTTGAGCTGCACATGCTTTTTGCTGAGCAGGATGTACCTTCAAGGCTTTGTACTCTGCACATGGACTCTGTATATGGAATGGAAAGTAGATGTACTACTGTAGTGATACTGTAGTGAGCCATTTTGTGGCTTCCCTTGTAGTGAGCCATTTTGTGATTTGCTGCTGGCATAGGAATAATGATTATGCATACACAGATGCAACTGAAGTGATTCTCCAGACATTTTAGGCAATGCTTGTAGAGGTAATCTTTATTGCTGCTTGCCTCTAATTATAAGTTAATAAAACAGTTAGAATAGAACTGTTTTGGGCTACAGTGTGATTCCTGAGTCCTGAATGAAATGCTGCTGGGAAGGCTGAAGCTAAGTGCTGCGTGGGGGGAAACTCTGCTGCTGTGTGTGGAATGCCAGGGCTTCATTTAGCTGGCTAGCACACAGATCAACTTTTCACTCCAACCCCAACAGGCAGGGGGTGAGGGCAAAATTCAGGAAACCACCAAACAACTGGTGGTTGAGGGAAAGGGGGTGGGGCCAGGAGAAGGGGGTGTGGCTTTCTGGGGAACCCCAGAGGGATGAATTGGGACCCCAGGAGGTTCGAATTTGGCCCGTGGCCTGAGCTTCCCCGGCCCGGTCCTACGGGGATCCCTCCCTGCAAGCACAGAGCTTCGCTTTTGGAAAGAAATGGATAATGCCCTTAATTTACAAGATGTAAAAATGATATGATTTAGGCCAAATGGTGTAAACTTGTTCCATGACCTCATCATAGTAGTTTCCAACTCTTGGAATCTTTTAACACCTAGTTTTCCTCAACCCCACAACTGTTGCAGGAAGACCAATTGCTCTGGCGAGAAAGAAAAGCATCTCAGAGAAGAAATCATGCCTTCTATTTCCAATGTGCAGGCTGTGAGGGTTGTTGCTTATGTGGCCAACATGACACCATCCATGCATATATATATATTATATATATATATGTATATATATGAAAAAAAAAATCTTTAGTAGGAGGCGGGGGAACCCAAAACAGCCCAATGAGGATGATTGAGCAAGTATGTAATGCTAACATACCATTGAGGAAAACTGGAAAACTCTGTGTGTGTGTGTGTGTTTGCATGTGTTGGGAGTGGGGGGATAATTTATTTATTTATTATGTTTATACTCCACCTTTTTTCCTGCAAGGAACCCAAGGCGGCTTACATAATCCTCCTCCTCCTCTCCATTTTATCCTCACAACAACCCTGTGAGGTAGGTTAGGCTGAGAGTCAGTGACTGGCCCAAAGTCACCCAGTGAGTTTCATGGCTGAGCAGGGACTAGAACCCAGATCTCCCGAGTCCCAGTCCAACACCCTAACCACTACACCACACTGGCTTAGAATGGAGTGGCTGGAATCCTAAACACCAGCATTCCATACTGCAACTTTTTATTGCAGGCCAGGACTACTTGTAAAATCCAACCTCTGCTCCATAGTTAGACAGGTCAAGAAGAATCAACCAAATTTTTAAAAGGCACAAAATTTCCTTCATTAGTAGATATCTACCAAAGGCCTGTGGCGCAGACACTGAAGTACTTGGTAAGGACAGAAGGAGTTCCAGACAAATTTGAAATAATTCCATCACAAAGGGATAAAATTGCCGCGCAGCCTAAATAATTCTAATTCTGACATGTTTATCTGACAGCCATCTCAGCAGCCAACCCATTTCTGATGAAGGTGATAAATATAATTCCACCAAATCATTCTGATCAGAGACCAAGTAGTTTAATGTGACCACTATGAAGCTGAAAGTAATAAACATAATGAAGATGAAAGCAAGATCATTTAGTTTTATCGCATATTTTCGAAAAACAAAATAGGTTATTGCTCATGCTGTGCTTTGCTCAAAGTGTTTTCAAATGAAGATTGAGAGAGTGACGGTCAGTGATGGAGGAATAGTCTGTAAGAATTTATTGGTTAGCTCCTTGCTGTTCCAAAAAACAGTTAACAAGCTGTCATTTTTGCAAGTCGGCCATCATCTATTATTTCAATTTGGGCATTTCTTTCAAAAGATGTGAAGCCTTAGTTTGATGTTGCTTCATCTGAAACTGCTGAAAAAGCTGGTCACTTTTGAAAAGTGGATTTTTCACAGTCATTTTCTGCAAATGGTTTAGCATCTGGGACAACCTACTAAACTGGTGGAGGTGTTTTTGTGGGTTGTTTTGTTTGTTCTTGTGAAATGTGCAAACCCTAAGATGTGTTGTTGTGGAAATGGTGGTGCAGCTAGGGCTGGATTTTAGGGCTAAAGACCAGGGCCCTACAGACCAGGCCCACCCCAAATGACTATCCAAAGAATGGCAGGTGATGAGGCCATCCGGACCGCAGAAGCAAACTCCATCTATTCCTGTAGTCACAATGGTGCTTGTTTACAACTTGCCATGCTTTCCTTGTCTGAATATTCAAGGGTTACATAATAGTAGGCCGGCCACAATGTCATTTTTTACTTGTGTCACAATGTTAAAAGCAGGCACACATGCCAAACCAATTGTATATGGGGCAACAAAGATGAAGTGGGTGGATGCTACTCTCAAAGGTCACTTTCAAGGTCACGTATCCCTTATTGGCATGGCTTGGGCTGCATCCTGGAAAACGCATAACAGCGCTCAGAGTAAAGAACTCATCTAGACATACTATACACCACAATGGAAGAGCTGTGCATCCACCCACATTTTTTTTGCCACCTTATGTTCCATTGATCTGGCAGGGGTGCCTGCTTTTAACACACTGACACCAGTAACTTGTTTTCTGATTTTACTGAGCTGATTTTATTGATCTTATTGCTGTGTTCTTATTCTGTACGTTGCCCTGAGAGCCTAGGCTACAGGAAGACTTGTAGATTTAATGATACTAAAAAATATTAAAAGTGCACTTTCGGGATTTCATAGATCATAGAGTTGGAAGGAGCCTACAAGGCTATCAAGTCCAACCTCCTGCTCAATGCAGGAAACTAGTGGAGGGGTCTCCCATCCAAGTAATAACCAGGCCTGACCCTGCTTAGCTTTCCACGCTCAGACAAGCTGAGCGAGCATAAGCCATATTATATGCAAGACGGTATTTTCACCTTCAGCTTTCAGCACAGGAGTGCCAGGAGGAAAAGAAAAACAGGGCACCTGATATTTACTGTAAGAGTATGGCTTCCCGAGCCACTCTCAACTGATCCCAAATGAAAACAGATTTCAGGGGAAGGACACTTGGCCAGAGGAGATTAACTGAGACTAGAAACAGTAAAGCAAAAGCCAAGAACAGAATTTAAAAGATGCCTTCATTTCCTACCCCTTCTTGTTTCCCTGGTGTCAAATTTTAGACTGTAAATCAGGGGTCCTCAAACTTTTTAAACAGGGGGCCAGTTCATTGTCCCTCAGACTGTTGGGGGGCCGGACTATAGTTTGAAAAAAAATATGAACGAATGGATCAAGTAAAAACAAGGACCAGGGTCCCTTTTTTTTTTTACTTGATTAAATGGAAAGTTATTATAAATTAATAATAAATTAATTATAAATTAATTTGCTGTCTGAAATTGAAATACATTAAATTTTAAAAAGGTATAGAAAGGCTTGATTTGCACACTGCACATATCTTATTTGTAGTGCAAAAAAACAGGAAAAAACAATACAATATTTACAATGATGAACAATTTTTATCAACATAAGCTTATTAGTATTTCAATGGGAAGTATGGGCCTGGTTTTGGCTAATGAGATGGTCAATGTCCGGTTCCATATTTGGCACTGCTAGTCATAACAAGTGATGCAAGTGTGCATCAGTTAGTCTGGATCTGGTTGGAGATTTCAGATGTTTCATTCTGGAAAAAGTCTGTTCACAGACATAGGTGCTGCCAAAGATGGTTGCCACTGATGAGCAGTATTTAGTATGAGTAATGAGTAGTATTTACCAGCCACAGAGCTGATGGTCCACATCCTGCAACTTTGTTCCACATAAATGTGCATAAGATTGCAACCTTACAGCCTCATCTTCTGCATGTCTACTTGGAAGTAAGTTTCACTGAATTCAAGGAGACTTTTTCCCCAGGTAAGTTTACAAAGGATCACAGCCTTAAAAGTACACACATGCACACACATGCAGATTTGTGCTGTGAGCCTGTGCCCCAGGTCTTTTAAGTACCTAGCAATGACCCTGCCTCTGGGGCAGCAGAGAAGACTTTTTATCTTCTATGTGACACCCCTTCAGGTATTTGAAAATTGTGATCCTGTATTCCGCAACAACCCTTGCCTTCGCCAATGTAAACATGTCCAATTCCTTCAGCCTTTCCTTGTATGACTTGATAAAAGTCATATCAAGTTGCGCCAGGTATATGGCATTTATACCCCGCCTCTTTTCCCGCAAGGAACTCAAGGTGGCCCACATAATCCTCCTTCTCCTCGTCACTTTATCCTCACAACAACCCTGTGAGGTAGGTTAGGCTGAGAGGCAGTGACTGGCCCAAAGTCACCCAGTGAAGACTCTCTGATGTAATGTATGATGTGTGCTTGAGTGAATAACTCATTGGGTTCAATGGAAGCCACTGCTTTTGCCCTGGAACCAAAATATTCCAGTATTATTTATTATTCTAATAGGTTTGCTGTAAGGCTTCTGGGATTCTGCCCAAGGAAAACAAGGATAAACTTTTGCCTCCCTGAAGGAATCTATCCCTCCACAGCACACACTCACTCCCTCTTCTCCTTCCTCCTTACTGGAGCAATCAGGTCCTGACTCAGCTGTCAGTCTGTCAATCTCTCACCCACGCAGACAGATGCACCACATCTCTTGCTGCCAGCCTCTTGGTTTTGTACCAAGTGTCATTCCAGATGCAGGAGACGCAGGGCAGTGGGCGGGCAAGCGGCCCGCACCCTGCCGCCGGTTCAGCCACCCCTCCTCCCCTTCCCCCGCAGGGAGCCTCTAGATCGGCCGTCGGGCCGAATGAAAAGACCTGGCGGGCCGGATGTGTCCCGTGGGCCGTAGTTTGAGGACCCATGAGCTAAGATATATAATGGATATTATGGCTAGGAAATATATTATGTGGTGGGAACTAGAAGCACAGGAATTAGGAAACAGGGTTGTTGAGAAAGTTTTATTTGTAAAGCAAAGTTATAATATGATAAAAAGATTTAAAAATCCCTTCTTAAAAAATATGTTAGAAATTTGGAATAGTAATAGGAAAATATTTATACCAGGGATATCCCTGCTTACTCCAGTGGTGGTTATGGAGGACTTTCCAGAGAATGTGTACGACACTTGGAACGTATTTATAGGCGGGGGGGGAGTTATTAGATTACTTGATTGGGTGGGAAAAATGGAGACTAGGCAACAAATAATTGAAAGGGTCGGACCAGGAAGAATTTTGTGGTTAAATTTAATTCATTTAGTTCAATGGTCTTTTAACGTTCAATGGAGTTCAATGGAGATCGCCTCTGCCACTCCTCCTCCCGCTCTGCACTGGATGCTCATAAATTTGGAGGCTTACGGGCATTGAGGGTGCAACCCATTAGATTGCGCCTTAAGGTGCCACAGGAGTCTCTTTGTTCTTTCAGAATGAACAAGTGCAACAATAGCACAAACCTATGGATGTCTACTCAGAAGCAAGTCCCACTAAATTCAATGAGATGCCCAGGGAAGCATGTATCAGATTGCAGCCCAAGTATAATTCTTTCTGCATCTGCAGGAATCTGAGGAAAGCTTTGACAACTGCTCTGGGAGTGTGAACCGCTTCATGAATCCCAGCAGATGGTAACTTTGATGCCTACCATTGATAAATTATACAACAACATTGTTAACTATTCTGATAATCATGTTACAAAAGAGAGCTGAATTATATTCCCTGTTTGCAGACACATTGGCACCCTCAATCTAGCAAGGGCCTGTTGCTATAGAAATAGGTAACCCTATATGACATCTTCTGATCCACAACTCAGTCTTATAGTCACCACATTGGCACCCATTCTGCACCTGCTAGTTCTAGGGAGGAATGAAAGAGCTAGTCACAGAACTCTGGCACCTGACCTCTCACCAGGTCTCACCAGAACACAACATGATCACATACTTTAAAATCTCCACCTTATGGACAAGAAACTTGGAGACTATCATTACTGCTGGGTTGGATCCAGATGCTGTCCTGCATGAGCGGAAGGCATGTTGGACTAGCGCAATGACCTTTTCCCCCCCATTGTGGGATCTTCTGTTGACACTACGGTCCTGATCCAGCATACTGGGTTTCACGAGCAATAGGCTCTTGCGCAATATCATGTGGTCTTCCTTTAAGGGCAGATTTCAATCTGTGCATGTTGTGCTATCACTTGCACAACATTTTTGCAGAACTGCACCACCACCACCACCACAACAACAACTCTTCTGTGAGTGCATATCAGGATTCAAGATGATGATGATGATGATGATGGTGACGAAACCTGAGAATCTTCTTAGGATGTTGAATTTGGTACCATCAAGATCAAAGTTTGCACCTATGCAGCATAATCATGAAGTGGTAGAATATACTTATGACTGCCTCTTTAGGGCATAAAGTGGACTAGGAGCTGTTCTTTCCCAGTGTCACATTAGCCCTTTTGAAAAAATAGTGTATGAATTTGGGTACATTCTTTGCACGTCTGTAATAGGTAATTTGAATATCCATTCAAGTGAGTCAAATTAGAAGTGGTGATACCAAAGAACAGACAACAGAACCATGTCCTTTTGGAGCTTAAAAGTAACTAACTGCACAATCCTATGCATGCCTACTCAGAAGTAAGTTCCATTGAGTTCAATGGGACTTTCTCCAAGGTGAGTGTTTTCATAGGATTGTAACTTAATACTTGCAAATTATTAATCAACCCCTTTATATGGCATTTATTGATTTGGCTAAGGCCTTTGATACTGTAGACCGAACAGCTCTCTGGACTATCCTTATGAAAATTGGATGCCGCAATAAATTTGTGAATATCTTGCGACTTCTCCATGACAACATGACAGCAACAGTTTTGGACAACAACGGCTCTAATGGTGCTCCATTTAAAGTGGGATCAGGTGTTAAACAGGGATGTGTTATCGCCCAAACATTATTTGCTATTTTCATCGCCATGATTTTACATCTTGTTGAGGGGAAACTTCCCACTGGTGTGGGAATTATATATCGAACAGATGGAAAGCTTTTAAATCTCAGTAGGCTGAAAGCAAAAAGTAAGGTAATGACAACCTCCGTTGTGGAACTTCAGTATGCTGATGATAATGTGGTCTCCGTACATTCAGAGGATGATCTCCAAACTATCCTAAATGCTTTTGCAGCATACGAAAAACTTGGTCTCTCACTTAACATCAAAAAACCCAAAGTGCTTCATCAGCAAGTGCAAGTTAACCCTTTGGTGATGCCATCTATCCAGCTTGGCGGGGCAATACTGTAAAATGTCAATCATTTTCTCTGTCTTGGCAGCTATCTTTCTGTTACAGCTAACATTGACAGTGAAATCCAGCATCGTTTGAGCTTCGCAAGTGCCGCATTTTCTCGAATGAAACATAGAGTGTTCGAGGATTGGGATATCTGTAGGGAGACCAAAACACTGGTTTATGAAGCCATTGTATTACCAACTTTATTGTATGCCTGCGAAACATGGACTATCTATAAACGTCATTTCCACCTCCTTGAAAGATTTCATCAACGTTGCCTCTGGAAAATCCTGTGAATTACTTGGGAAGATCGGCGAACAAATGTCAGTGTACTGGAAGAAGCAAAGACTACTAGCATTGAAAAAATGATCCTTCAACGCCAACTTCAATGGACCGGTCATGTTGTTCGAATATCTGACTGCTGTCTCCCAAAGCAGTTACTTTATTCCCAACTCAAGGATGGAAAGCGGAATATTGGTGGTCAGTATAAGAGGTGTAAAGATGTTCTTAAGACTAATCTAAAAAAATGCAATATAAACATCAAAAACTGGGAAACTCTGGCCCATGAACGATCTAAATGGAGGTTGGCCTCTCACAAAGGTTCCATGGACTTTGAAGAAGCCCGAGTGCAAGGCGAAAGGGAGAAATGTGCTAAGCGAAAAGCATGTCAAACGAATCCTTTACAGGACCATCTTCCATCTGGTAACCTGTGTCCTCACTATGGGAAGCTGTGTGGATCTAGAATTGGCCTCCACAGTCACTTATGGACCCATCGCTAGAGTCTACACAATTTTTTAGAATTTCCTCCTTTTATAATTTTCTTTTTGTAATTTTATCCTGGAAGACAATCTTACTCGGTCACGAGTGATCGCCTACTACTACTACTACTACTACTACTACTAACAAACATTTTTGGCAAAACAAGGTTTTTATGGCTGCAAAAAATGCCTTCCCTTCTTTTCAAGTCAGCTGGCTTGCAGAAGAGGCAGAAGCAGAGGGACACACCGGGACATGCTTTTAATTAATTAAAATGAATTAATTGGAAAAGTCACTAAGGTGCACTGAAGAATGACTAAAGGGATTCGAAACCTAATTTCTATAACAAGGATTGTAATAAGAAGAGAAAGTGTCACATGAATCATTCTCCATGCCGGTGACTGGGAACTGTGCTAACCATTAAAGTTACAGTCCTTATAATAAACATTCTGCAAAGATTGGCCTGCAGGGCAGGCAAAAGCCTTTGCTTAGCTGACCCAGGAGGATTGCTTTACATCAGCGGTGGGCATGTTGTGACATGTATCACATTCACCAGCTGTGGCACATTGTTTACACATGGAAGGAACAGAATGGCTGGTAAACAAGTTTGTCATGTCTTTCTATGAATCTCGTGCTTTCGCAGGGGTTACTAGAGTCTATGGGAAACAGTATGAGCATGTCACATGGTTTGTATGTTCTGGTGACGTACTGACTTGTTGTTTTTCTGTCTGAAGCCATTTTAGAGAGATGCTGAACTTCTCTCTTTCTCTCTTGTCTTCTGACTAGTGCTTGCTGGACTAATGCAATCATGTAATGTCTTTGTTGAGTGGAGTAAATCTCAACTTGCTCCACTGGATTAAATGCTTGCTATGCATTGTACTCTGCACATGGACTGTAACTAGGAAATGTATACTCTGTAGCATATACTTTGCTATTCAAATAAACAGGTAGCTAAATAGACCTGTGGAGTTTACAGAGTTATTTCCTTGCTACTTGAAGTAATCTGCAAACGGAGGAAGCTGGGCTGGTGTCAGATTACAGGGAGCTGGCTGACAACTGAAACGCTGGAAAATGCTGTGCAGGGAGAGGGGGAGAAGGATCTGAACTTCTGTGTGTGGATTTATGGGCGTCTGCACACAGGAATAGGATTTTAAATCTTCCATCTCACACATGTGAGGCACTCTGCTAATCCTCACGCCCTTTCAGGGCAAACGTTTTCCCCTCCCCCATCAAGGTCTGGATTGCTTCATGGGTAAATAGTTGGGGAATTCAAGTTGGCAGTGGGTGGGGCCTAAGCAAGCAGTGGTAATGGCTACAGCCCAAAGTCACCCATTTTCTCTTTCTGCCACTCCCCTTTCTGAGCCTTTTTCTGCCCCCTCTCTCTTTTCCCACCCTGCAGGCTGCCAGAGAAGGGACAGATCATTCTTGACAAAGGTCTGAACTGATCACATGCAGAAGGCCTTTTGAAATTAGGCCAAGGGTTGCATGCTGTCCTAGGGCCATGGGTTATCTACACCTGCTTTACATACAATTTGCAGAAAAATTGTGGTTGCATTTACGCTGATGTTTCCCAAGGCTAGGGAAAAACCTTGTGGTTCCAAACATGTGTGAATGGATGTTTAAAGAGACATGTGCATATACATATGGCATTACAGGGGAAGAAGAAGAAAAGAAAGAGTGTGCATGATGTATTAATCTTGTGTGCTTATTCCCTAACAGGTATAACTGCCTTTCAGACCAGAGCTGTGTAAGATACAAGTTACTGAATTACCTGATAAGTGTTACTGAAAATTTGAACTACACAGCAAGTTGCCTAACGTGAGGTATATTTGCCCATCTAATCCAGTATTCTACTCGGGGTATTATCTACTCAGCTCCTTGGGGTCTTTCACATCTTTCACAAGGGGGCTATTCAGAATAAAAACAGCAATTTAATAAAAATAAAAGACTTCAGTGGGGGAAAAAACAACTTACTTAAAAACAGCAGATTAATACTACCCACAGCCCCATGGATCAGGTCCAAAGATCAGTCAATGTAGCACTGGGTTCATTACACAGGGACAGCAGGGAGTTCTAGCATCAAGGAGCTGCAAAGGGTGTCAAATGAAAAGGGGGCAGAGCTGCATCTGAAATGCCCGCAGTGGGGTTGCCACTTGCCAGATCCTCACCCAGTGAGAATGCTTTTGCATTTAAGGCCACAATCCTATGAATGTTTAGATGGCGGGGGGGAGGCCTATGACTCCTAGCATGGGGCATTCTGGGAACTGTAGGCCTTTTCCACCCCTGTCTAAACATGCATAGGATTGTGTCCTTAAATGTTGCAAGTGTTAGGTTTTGCATGGGCAGAACGAGATTGTCACTTGACATGCACAAAGTCTCCTGATAGTTACTAGACATATGTCAAGGTCTATGAGTCAGAATCATGGGACAAGTGGAGTCAACATGTTGTGAATAATAGGTTATATAACTGGTGAGTAATATCCTATTTATAGGTACTATAAATAGGGTCTTACTCTAAAGGTTGGGGTAAGACACACAGTCACTTCACTTCATCTCAGCCTTGCCACTTCTCACTTGGACTTGGAACTTGAGACCTGCTAGGGTCTTGGACTTGTTTCTGCGATCATGTAGTGAGACAGAGTAATCTCTTCTGCGTAAGAGAAGCCTGCTGCATTGCTTGCCTTAATCCCATGTAATTGGGTCTTACAAATAAACTCTTTAATCTTTATTAACTGCTGTTATCTCATCCTTCCGTCTGTGTGACTGGGACTAGGAGTTACTGGCTGGGTAAGCTTTTGAACCCGGGCCAGTCCAGATCTCACAGCAAGGACCTAATAAGACCACTGCAGATGCTTAGTGCCCACTCAGGGGAACCGTAGGCCCTGCTGGACTACAACTTCCATCAGCCCCAGCCAGTTATAGCCAGTGATTATGGATTATGGGAGTTGTAGTTCTACAACATATGGTGGGTAACAGGGTTTCCTGTTCCTGTTATGGCGGCAGGGGGGGGGGCGTTGTGTAGTGGGTGCCAGTAACAGATACATCACTTGGGGCTTCTAATCTTCTGGTTGAGGGTCAAACTACTCATTACCTTAATTAAGTAATGTGTAGCTGCACCCTCTCTTGCATTCTTACTTGTGTGGAAGTGTACATTGGCCCCAATTTGGATCAGGACCAGCATGCACCAGAAAGGGAGGATTATACCTTTGACACCAATGGAGATTTTTTTCTCTATTTCTTTTTCAAATTCCCACGTATGTGTGGGAGTGGGGTGTAATTTCGGGAAGCAAATGTGGTGGGGGTAGGTGTAATCCTTGCCTCCCAGTACATGCTCCTCCCAAATCCAAATTAGGGCCACACACATTTATTCTCACAAAAGAAGTCAAGAAGGCAACAGGGAGGTCAGCTACACATTACATAATTAAGGTAACATGTAGATTGACCCTCAGAACCTAAGAACCTAAGAAGAGCAGTGCAGAATCAGACCAAGGGTCCATCTAGTCCAGCATTCTGTTCACACAGTGGCCAGCTGTCATTGGAAAAGGATTCAAGCTATTTCACACACACACACACACACACACACACACACACACAGAGAGTCATGTGCTATCCAGAGAAACTAGTTGCATAGCAATGGCATTTTTGCAGAAGGCCTCATGGCATGGAAAAATAGCTGGAAACAGCAGGCATTGTGTGAAAAAAGCAGAGGCAAAGCCACCCTACTGACGTCTGACGACTTAGCATATTTATGCCCTCATATGTAGTGAGAGTTCTTATTTTCCTTTAGCAGCTGAAAAAAAATGGATGGCTTCTTACTACAGCAACTGGTGGTGGTGGTGCTGCTGCTCACTGTCTTTTCCTTGCCTCGGGAGAGCCACATCTCTAGCCTGCACTGTCCTCATATTAAAAGTGGTCCTCTTTACTTGTAGGAAGATGTTCTTTCTTCATTAAAGCTCGAACTCTCCCTCGCTCCTGCAAACTGGATGAATAATCAAAGCGAATGGATCCTTACGCTTGGGTAGCTAATCAACACGGCCGACTGTCCGATTACTTAAAGCTAAGCACTCTTCCATGTTTGGCGTAATAATTAGAATCAATTTCTTTCCCCCCTGTGAAATATGAGCCACTCAGGACCTAATTTACAAAACATTTAAGTACTAGAGGCTCCTAGGTTCTGTCAAGCAAAGGAGGAGGCAGAACTAAAGAGCCCCATAAGTATTAAAGCTTGGGGGGGGGGAGTCTCCTGTAACTGAAGTTTAACCTTTTAAATTAATCAAAGTTGGGGAGAAGCGAGGGATGTCTCTTAAAACACTCGCTGTGTTCCACGGAGAACCCATCTGTTTGAGCCAGTCGAGATTAAAAACAAATCCAGGAGATCAGCTGCACCTGCTTCTATTGTAATAGATGGTGGAGGAACGGAAGGATATGGGTGTTGGACAAAAGCAGGTTTGATCATCAAATGTGCACACAGGGCTTTTTATCCTGCAATGCACTTGTCAAGTATCAACTAATTGGCCTCACACCATCCAGGTGAGGTGGGTATTATCAACCTGTCACGGGTAAAAGCTTTAAAATGATTTCCACTTTAGCTTTTATCTGTTTCCTTTATTCTGTCTTTCACTGATTCCCCCTCTCTGTCCACATATAAAGGTGTGTCATGTTGTTGCTCTGCCAGCCTGACAAATGGGAAACACAACCTCTGCTGTTAGAGCTCCTGGAAAGCTGTGACTAACTTAAAAGTACTAACTGTAAGTTATCTGTCTATCTATTTATCTTAGAACATAAGGAGAGCCATGCTGGATCAGACCAAAGGCCTATCTAGCCCACCATTCTGTTCCCACAGTGGCCAACCAGAGGCCTGTGGGCAGCCCGCAAGCAAGACATGAGCACCATTTAGTAGCTTCCCATTGGCGTTCCCCAGCAACTGGTACTGAGAGGCCTACTGCCTCTGACACTGGAGGTAATCTTATCCTTATCTTCTCTGAATTGTCTAAACCCCCCCCCCTTTTAAAGCTGTCCAAGTCGGTGGCCATCACTGTCTCTTGCAGCAGCCTGGTGCCCTCCAGATGTTCTGGACTTCAACTCCCATCAGCCCCAGCCAGCATGGCAAATGGTCAGGAATGCTGGGAGCTGTAGTCCAAAACATCTGTGGGGCACCAGGTTGGGGAAGGCTAAAATAAGCCTTTTCCATTGGTAAGTATCCCCCCCCCCCCCGTTGATCTCTCTGTCTGATTAGCCCTGCTCATCTGGGAATCTAAATCAGCTTGTCCTGTTCCAGGGTCAGGATCTGCCCATTGCTTCCTTGCCTGCCTAATGCTGGGTACTTGTGAAGAAGAACTGTGCTGCCTCCAGACCTAGCAGCTGATACTGCAAATGAGACTCCAAGGAAAGGCAGAGGAGCCCCAGATGCTTCTAGCCTCTCTCCAAGGTGCTGAATATCGGATGCCTGCTGTTTTCAGTAGCAATGAAAAGAGCTTTACAGCTCTCTTCAGAGCACCAAAGGTCTCACTAGGACTAGCAGCAATCCAGTTCAGTTCATTAGCCAGAGGCGGCGGCAGCTCTGTCAGCTTCTTCATCACAACAGAGACATTCTTCTTCATTTAGGAAAAAAGAAATCAAATGCACAGGTATAAGAAGGGAGGATACCTGGTTCGGCAGTAGTACATGTGAAAAGGATCTTGGAGTTGTAGCCACACAAACTGAATGTGAGTCAGCAGTGTGATTGGGGCTGCAAAAAAGACACATACAATTTTAGGTTGCATCAATAGAAGTATAGTTTCTAAATCACAGGAAGTAAGAGTTTCAGTCTACTCTGCACTGGTCAGACCTCACCCCGAATGCTGTGCCCAGTTCGGGACACCACCCTTTAAGAAAGATTCAGATCAATTGGAACGAGTACAGAGAAGGGCAACAAAGGTGGCCAGGGGGCTAGAAATTAAGTCCTGTGAGCAAATACAGAAGGAGCTGGGTATATGTTTAGCCTTGAGAAGAGAAGGCTGAGGTGGGATATAGCACTTTTCAAGTACCTAAAGGGTTGCCACACAGAAGAGGGTGCGACTTGTTCTCTATCATCCAAGACTGTTGGACACAGAATAACAGGCTTATGTTACAGGCAGGCGGATTTTGGGTTTGGTCAAAAAACTTCCTAACATCAGGAAAATCAAAGCAAGAACCAAAGCCTATGGGAGCCTTCGGCCTCTTAGCATTGTTTGTTCCTCCTTCTGTACCCATGCAAGATGTCAGTTTATGCCAGGCTACCCCAACAGCTGTCCAACATTTCTAGAGGGCACCAGGCTGGGAAAAGCTGGTTTATGCTAAGCCTAAGAATGGTTCTAAGCCTTGCCGTGGGGTTTTCAGAGAAGCAGCTATTTTCCAAAATGTGTTGATGCACCATTTGAACATCCCCCAAATATTTACGCCAGTGTGGATCTGCATCCCTCATCTTTTTCTGTGGGCCTCAAAGAAACAACCACACATACATGTGGTGTGTGTGTGTGTGTTTTAAAGGATCCACCTTTCCTCTCAAGGTTCTTGCGCACAATGGATCCCTATACTCTGGCAGAGAGCTGGCTCTCGCTGTCTGAGCAAATAAATCATCCTTCCCCAACCCAGCACCCTCCAGCTGTGTTGGACTACAATTTCCATCACCCCTAGCCAACATGTAGTCCAACACAGCTGGAAGATGCTGGGTTGGGGAAGGCTAAAATAAATGACATTTTCCCTTGCATCAAAACATAGAGCCTAGCACCTGATCACAAAATCCGAACATTGTTCTTCTTGGATCAGACCAGGGTCCATCCAACAGAGGACAGCTCAAGGTAGGCTACTCCTTACAGACTAACAGTGATTATCCTTCCCAAAACATGAAATAATCTTGTGGCATGTCAAAGACAATCAAATAGATCCCTTAATGTGCCCAAAGCTGTGTCCTCCATTCAAGTGAATGAGGAAGGAATTGTGGGAAAGGGGTTTTATGTGTAGACTAGAAAAGGGAAATGAAAGCCTTGACATGTTTCAAATCTAGCATTGATAAATTAACTGCCAGTAGTGATGAAGTGAGATCATCCCCCCCTAATTTCCCTTTTTAATTCCATTTTTAAAACACCATCCTAACTATTAGGTGCCTTCTCAATATTCAGTTCACTTCTCCCACTCCATTTTCTCTGCACAGTTAAGTCTCACTTGACTGATTATTGAAATGCCTGGTGCCATTTGATGCATGGAGCAAATCGTACATCTGTTTATCTCTGACAAGAACAGCTGTAGAGCAGATAAAAGCTGCAGTGAAGTGCAACCAAGGGGGTTTCAATATAAGGCGTGAAACTGCATTTGAAAGACAGGCACTCTGATTGCCTGCCGGATCACTGAGATAGTATCGTTGTACATGAACAGAATTTTGTAACAGTACAGGATATCAGCCAAGAGCTTACACAATTCTATGAATTTGAAATGGGGTCTCATTTTGGTTTGACATGCTTCCTTCCACCCCTCATTAAACGGTGAGAATTACGGTACTGTCAACAAGGACATTGATTGTAAGTGTACTGTAACTAAGGCTGAATCAGCAGACAAAGGTACTTGGTGATATTCATTCTGCTAAAAAGTCTAAATCTTGTAGAGGGCATCTCTGACTCTGTTGTGCTGCTGTTCCCCAGAAGCAATCCTGAAATATCATGGTGGTAAGAGTAAACACATTGTCCCACCCCCAAATAAATTCTCCTGACTGACACAGAAATGTGGCCTTCATTCTGTATCTAAGGGTTATGCAATTACTTTTTTAAAATAAAGTAGGGTGGGTGAGACAAGAAACATCTGGTTTGTTTTCCCCTTACAGTTTGTTAAGAAGTACAAACTCCAATTTGAGGCAAGGCCAATAAGCCAGACATTTTCATCCTCAGCATCAGTCAGTAAAAGCACAGACAAAGGGGTTAAGATCAGTCATATATAACTAGATCAAGCAATCCGGGCAATATTGTGATTTTAGACCTGCAAAGGGTAAAGTTGTTTGAGCTATGTAATGTGTGAAGTATATTAGCAGTAGTGTAGTAGAACCAGAGCTCACAGGGATGCAGCATTGGCACTTTTTTTTATATAAGCAGGGATGCTGACATCATCTGCCACCCCTCCCAGAATTCCCCATTTCTTCTGAGTTGAGTTGCAATCCTCACAGTGTCTGGGGGTTGGGGGAATGAAATTTCCCTGTAAAGGTGGCTGGGTTCACACAACATGATAAGCCATGGTGGCTTATAAACCATGATTGTTTCAGAGTGGCTTGTCGTGTTGTCTGAACCCAGCAGCATGGTCTGTTAAACACACACAAGCCGCCCTGAAACAAACATGGCTTATAGGCCACCATGGCTTATTGTGTTGTGTGAACCCAGTCAAATAGATTATTCCCTATTGTAATGTAAAAATAAAATTTGGGATGGCTTGGTCCAAAATGGCCAGTTAAGACCCATTAAAGTTTCCAAAAGACCTGCTCCTGGTGGAGATGAAAACTCCTAGAACTGGTTTGTTGATATGGATCAATGCAGCTGCTTCCAAGTTTGGACTCTCCTTGGGTTGTGACTATGGGGGTTGTCACGATGAGTGCCTGCACGTCGATATTTACCACTGCACCAGTGTGTGTTAGCCAGATGATATTACACTTAGAGCACAAGAACAAAATGAGGATTGCAGCCACATTACATTATTGATGTACGGTACACTTGGAAGGCAACGTCTCCAGCGTAGCCAAGCAAGAAACAAAATGATAGCATCACTAAATAATCACTTGCTTATGGGCTTCCCATGGGCATCTGGTTGGCCACTGTGGGAACAGAATGCTGGACTAGATAGACCAGTGTTCTCCAACCTTGGGTCCCCAGATGTTTTTGGCCTACAACTCCCAGCATGCCCCAGCCAGCATAGCTGGCTGGGGAATCCTGGGAGTTGTAGGCCAAAAACTTCTGGGGACCCAAGATTGGAGAACCCTGAGATAGACCTTTGCTCTGACCCAGCATAACCCTTTTTATCTTCCTCAGCAGTAATACTGCAGGTATGGAATGTTATGTTCTGCCCAGGAAGTTTCACTTGGCAACCTCCCTATTAGCTTTCAGGTAGTAGGTGAAAACCTTTTTCTTTCAAAGGGCTTTTCACTGAATCAGATTTGAAGCTGGGTGTGCAAGGTTTTTTTAATTCCTTGTCACTGTTATCTATCATGCTGTATATTCCTTTTTATGTCTCATTTTTGTGTGAGAGCTGGACTGACCCGGGTTCAAAAGCTTCCCTAGCCAATGACCCTCAGTCCTAGTCACGCAGGTGGAAGGAGGAGATAACAGCAGTTAATAAAGATTAAAGAGTTTATTTGTAAGACCCAATTACATGGGATTAAGGCAATCAATGCATCTCTTACTCACTACATCATTGCAGATTCAAATCCAATACCCCAGTGGTAAGGCTAGATGAAGTGAAGTCCAGAACAAGACACAAGTCGAGTGAGACAAGAGGAGTGAGACGAGAAGAGAAGAGAAGTGAAGCTGTCAACAAGTGTGTCAGCTTTATACCACAGACCCTGTACCTATAAATAGGATATTAATCACCCCAGTTGTATAACCTATTCATCAACATGTTGATTCCAAACCTGCCCAAGGTTGCTGAGTCATATCATCTTGAGACTATGTCTCGTGACTAAAGACCCTGTGTACTTCATCTCAAGAGACAACTTCCATGTCAGGTGATAATCCTGATGTCAGGTGGTAATCTCGTTCTGCCTATGCAAAACCTAACATCCCCCTGCTTTTGCATTTGTCGCAGAACGTGGTTATTTACTTCATACAACAGCAACAGCTTTGTTGACATCTGATGCTGTTCTTTTATCTATGGACTTTGATTAAAAAAACTTCTGCAGGAATGACTTTACGTGTCAGAAATTTGAACCACCATCAAATCACTTCTGATGTATCCCTCCTCATGACACAGTTTTATTTGCAAACCCAAAACGTTGTGTATTGCTATCTGCCTGCAGCATAGCAATCCTGGCTTTGTGTCCTGAAAAAACTGTAATAGGTTTTTCACATCAATCCCAGCATCATTTAAACATTTTTAACAATTTAAACCATTTAAACACATGCAATAACTATTCAAGCTTTACAATAGCATAATAGCACAATACATAATACAATGTATTCAGTTCAGTTTCAGTTGAACTCTAACCTCTAGATGATTGTTTCTACAAAATCAATCAAACAAAGTATGGTTATAAAAATAACAAACTTCAGGTGTGTTCTTGTTGTTCTTACTATCACAACCACAACTGGCATTTCTGTGAATCTGTAAGCCACCTGTGCTCTGACTTGTAAATTTTAGTCTGAAGTGTGATGTTCTCTCCAGATAACACTCAACTCCTTTTCAGAGCTCTCCAAGCATGTCCTGTTGGTCTAACAGTCTGCCCATTACACTGACAGCAATATCTGGCCTTGTTGCTTGTACAATGAAGCTCAACAGCCCAATGCTTCTGTGTAGCATTCAAACTGCTTTTCCATCAGCATGTGCTTGAAAATCCTCAATTATTTGGAGTCTCTCACTGAGTTAACTTTCTCCAAAATTCTCAATCACATCCATGATATTTCTCTGGTTTGTTGCAGTAAGTACTGCCCTCTTGGTTCTCCCTCAACTTCTATTTACAAATAAACAGTTGATCCTCCACCACCAAGCAGTTTCAATTCAATGAAATTCCAAACCCTGGATCAATTATATCATATTGCTTTTATCTGTCCAGAAAAAACAATAGATCATCCATTTAACAAAGTACATACAGTCTATGTCCCTGTTCCTCCTGTTTAACAAACAAACATTGATCTGCCTCTCTGTGCAAATCTCAATTCAGCAATGTTTGAGTTCAAAACAGAATTCCAGCCTCCAGCTGATTCTAGCTTTCCTACAGAAAAATATTCTCAGACAGTTTTCCAAAGACTTCCTCTCATTTAAAATGCTTATGTTCCAATATTTCCAACTGTGAAATATTCATACATCTCTCCACATTCTTAAACATCAGTCTAATTGTTTCCAAAGCAAATTGTTGTTGCACTCATCTCATGATTATCCAGCTCCTTTATAACCTGAGCAAAAAACCACAAGCAACCAACCTTGCTATTTTTCATATAACCTTTTCCAATCTGGTTAGTTTTCACTTAAAAAATCTATCTGGTAACAATGAGTTCCATGGACTGCTGTTTGTTTCCCCAGCTTCCATGTTTTGTTCTTTATCCAAAGAATTCAACTCAGCTTGCATAGCCTGAAGCTATGGTTTAGCTTCCTTAACAGACATTTTTCACCTCTTTGAAATTTTGAGCTTTCAAATGGCTTTTCCCTGCAAATTCATCCTGATATCTCACAGGTTGTTTGACTCACCTGTTCCTTACCTCATCAGTTATCAGGTTCCTGTTCCAATAAATTTGCACCAATGATGAACAATCATTTGTCTAGCCTCCTCTAAACCAAATGTGTATCAGAGCTTGTCAAATTTCCCTGACTGTCTTTCAGCAAATGCTTTTCTATTCTGACTCTGAACTTGATGCATCCCCTGCATTAACAGAATTAATTTTGGAAAATGATCTCACCTTTTCATTCAGCATTATACTAAACACTTCTAGATAATCTCACTATCCAAGTGTTATTCATGTGAAACACAATATTCTCATTTTCTAGAAAAATCTAATGTAAGCTCCCTTACAGATTTCTTCTAACTTTGAGGTGTATGTACCTACATATCAGATCCAAGATCCTGAAATGTTTCTCCAGAAGATTCTTCCTTCTACACTACTTTCTATAAGGTGTACAGTTCAATACAGAACTAAAACTTCTATCATGTACATAATCAAAACATTTAAGAGCTTCTACCCAAACCTCATTATCCAAATTAGTATCACCTCTTCTGAGTGTTTGTTTACTCTTCCACATAATCCATGTGTTCAATACCACATCCTGTTAGAAATGCATCAAAACATGCACTGAATTGAACTTCCCCATATCTCAAAAGAAATAGGTAACATGGGTAATATGCTTGCTTCTCACCCAAGCACAAAACATCTTGACTTTGTTCAATACTCCAGCTTTCTATCTAACATGTACACAACCTGTACTTCGTGTATTGATCAATTAACATAATGAAATAACGTGCTTCTCCTCTAAAGACCATCAGAGTATCCACAAGATCACCAAGAACAAATTTCAGCTTGCCTTCCAGTTTACCTGTTGAAGCTAGCATCCCTTGTTTATGTGAACAAAATTACCTTCCATGTGAAAATTACAATTTCCAAATGCTTTCCCCACCACAGTTTGCATTTTCTTTCACAGGCCTGTGAATCTAAATGACCAAACATCATGTGATATGCATGCATGTACATGTCATACATATAAGCATTTAACCTTTTTATAGTTGCATCAGTACAACTTTCCATTTCTTTATTACATCATTACAGTATGATAGAAATAATCCATCTCTTAGCTTTGCCATATAAACATACCTAATTATTCCGTAGTTTACATTTTGCTACAGAGAAATCCACAATATACTCAAGTCATATACACATACAGTACATTTCCTGACATTTCAGAGCATATATTACACTTTCTTGATTCCAAGTTATTCAAATTTTCAAGAAATACAGTTTCAAAAACATGATTGTTAAACTCCTGACCATTTGCATAGTCCTCTTTCTGCTTATTTATGTCCAACACAGAAAGCTTTGTTTAAACAATCCACTGCTTCTGTTCAAACAAAATAATGTGTCCATTTTGTTATGTCCTGGGTTAAAACACAAAGTTTTCCCTTCAGCAGCACCCCTGCTGATTTCAAGCTCCTTCTTCTGTGATCCCACATGAAGAAAATGAAGAACAGCTTCCCATTTTAAGCACAGCTTTCTCTGTTCAAAAACTGCAGCGCTGTTTTTCTCCTGCTGTTTTAAAACCACGCCTCTGCTGGTTTGATACAGCCTCCCGTGTAGTATCAGGTTTCCCAAGATACGTTCCTGTCACACGTGACTTTGCTGTGACACACGCTCCAGACGCTTTGCCCACATCAGATGTAATCCACGCATTTGTAATCCAAGCCACTTGTTGATACAATGCAAAAGATAGCTGATCTGCTGCTGAGCGAAGAAGCAAACTGTAAAAGAAATATGATCCTCCTGCTGTAGCCTGGACTCAAATGAGTAGACACAGAGCCTCCTGGAGATATTTCCTTGCCCGATACAGCTCCTTGACAATCACTCCAGCACGCTGTGGAAAACGAAATCCTTGTGTCCAGCGTTGTTCACTTTTCAGCCTAGTAGCTGCCCGAACCGGCACCTCCGTTCCAGCTGCTTCCAAAACGAAAAATCCTCCGTCTCTCTGTCCTGCATTCTTCAGTTGTGCTGCATTCCAAGCCGCTGTTATCAGCATCCAACTCTAGCAACATCGCCTTCCCGGTTATTTACAAACCGTTCTTACAAATGTTAAACAATTCTCTTAACCCTATAACTGCCGAATTTCTCCGTACTGCGTCTCTGTGGGCTTATCTGCCCATCTGAGATAACCATCTTATCTCTGATCATTATCTGGGCCCATAACCAGATGTGAGAGCTGGACTGACCCGGGTTCAAAAGCTTCCCTAGCCAATGACCCTCAGTCCTAGTCACGCAGGCGGAAGGAGGAGATAACAGCAGTTAATAAAGATTAAAGAGTTTATTTGTAAGACCCAATTACATGGGATTAAGGCAATCAATGCATCTCTTACTCACTACATCATTGCAGATTCAAATCCAATACCCCAGTGGTAAGGCTAGATGAAGTGAAGTCCAGAACAAGACACAAGTCGAGTGAGACAAGAGGAGTGAGACGAGAAGAGAAGAGAAGTGAAGCTGTCAACAAGTGTGTCAGCTTTATACCACAGACCCTGTACCTATAAATAGGATATTACTCACCCCAGTTGTATAACCTATTCATCAACATGTTGATTCCAAACCTGTCCAAGGTTGCTGAGTCATATCATCTTGAGACTATGTCTCGTGACTAAAGACCCTGTGTACTTCATCTCAAGAGACAACCTCCATGTCAGGTAATAATCCTGATGTCAGGTGGTAATCTCGTTCTGCCTATGCAAAACCTAACATTTTGTATGTTAGTGTATTTGTTTGTAAACCACTCAAAGAGTTTTGCTCTGGAACGGTATAGAAACTGAAATTAAAAAAGAAAAAGAAAAAAAGCTTAAGCTTCTAACGGGAAGTGTACAACTGCAAACAAACAACCCCCATACCCCAAACCTAGCAACAATCTTCAATGAACATCATGGAGAATAAGGCTATAACTGGCTACTGGTCATGATAGCTATGATGGTGGAGGGTAGAGGCTACACTTTGCAGGAAGACCTCCAAAAACAGACTAAAGTTTCGAAGATACCTTTCCCTGGGTGGGTCTGAACATTGGGGAATGTTGAGACTCCTGAGTCTCAGTGGCGAAGGAAAAGGGTGTCCATTTTAAAAGGGGGGGCTTTTGCAGACCTTCACCTGTGGTGAGGTGAGGACCTAAGCAGCCAGTTTATGCTTAATCTGGGCAAAATAAGAAGCAGCAGAGGAGTGACAGAAACACAGTGTCCAGTACCCTTTAGGCCGTTCTCCCTGGGGCTGTCTGAGAGAGTCAGGACTCTGGGGGTTTGTCTCACTCTGAGAGAGATCAGTTGGCTCTCCTGCCAAAAACATGGGTGGCCAAGAGTCCAGAGCATCCAGTAGCAAGGACCGAGATGTTACTGGTCCATCAGCTACTGTTGAAACCAATCACAAGCTGGCACTCTGGGCGGGTTCGCACAGTCATGGAGGGAAAAGAAGCCACGGTGGCTTATGTTCACTCCCCAAGGGTGCCGGTCATGAGCGCCTAATTAGCATAGTTACCTTCGCCGAGCATGGGTTGTCATGACAAACGAACCCAGTGAGGGTGGGTGGCTGAGATGGTTTACAAACCACCAGTTTCATGGTGGTTTGTAAAGCACCTCAGCCACCACCGCCCCTTCACTGTGTATGGACATCATGACAACCCATGTCCAGCGAGGGTAATTATGCTAATTAGGAGGCTCGCAACTGGCACACGCATGGAGGGAAAATAAGCCACCGTGGCTTCTTTTCCCTCCATATCATGCGAACCCGGTTACTGAGTGCACAAAACTCAGAATATTTATCCAGTATACACAAAGACATTGACATCGAAAAAGCACAAAGGTTGCAGGAAGATACTCACGTACTGAGAGTAACAGTGCCTGGCTGGAAACAATCAGGTAGATCACCCGACTACCGGAACCATCAGAGGGTGATTCTGGGGATCAGCTGTTCCATCCCATGGAGCTCTTTCCCAACTACGTTAACGGTTTCACAATTTTGCAAACTATACAATATCTCCTTCTTACATCTTGAAGGTGTTTCCTCTAATCGGGAGGGTGAAATTACTTCAGGACTGGTTTCTTGCATGTTTGATTAATTTTATATCTTGCCTGCCCTCAGGCTTTTTAAATATATGCAGCTTCAATGGATTCGGTAATGCCAGATCTAGACTTGCGCACGTGACCTAAAGCTGCTGAGTAATCTCCTTTGCAAAAGCCAAAGTCTCGTTCCTTGGCTCCAGTCAAACTTTCCTAAAGGCACCATTACTACGGCTGCCAGTGTCAGGGATGGCGCAGGGCCTGCCTTCCTGCCAGGCAGTCTGCTGACAGTGGCTTCCAGCAGGCAGCTGGTTGGCCACCATGCAAACAGAATGCTTGACTAGATAGACCTTTGGTTTGCTTCAGCAGGGCTCCTCTTATCTTATGTTCTTCTTTGTCTACTCACAAGTGCCATGTCTATATATCTAAGGGCCTTCCCATTCATTGCTTGGCTACAAACTTGGGTTGTTGTGAGCGAGTGTATGTTTAAGAGGGAGTTGCCAGTCAACCTAAGCTTTCTGATGAGTATTTCCAAATGTGCGTTTTCTCATTCACAAATTACTTTGTAAAGTGCACGCTTAAAAAAAAAATAATCTTAGATGTATGTAATGTGCAAATCAGCCTTAACGGGTTCTTTCTATAGCAGATTAACAACCACCACCCCCATCTAGTCTTGTTTATTCTGCAGTGCAGTTCAGCCACCTTCCTTATTGTTTGTGCCTTTGTATCTTTCCTGCTGTTTTTCTAAACCAGAGACTCCTTAAAAGCTTTTCATACTTTAGGAGCTTCGTATTCACTTGTTCAATGTGCATATGCACGAAGTCACAATTGGTCCTTGTTCAATCTACCGCCATGCTTTATCGAGGTAACAATGCTGATTTTTAAAAAAAGACATATTTGTTAAATTTTCAAAGAAAAGCAAAATTCAATCAATTCTAGTGACTGGGGAACAAAGGTTTTTGTTTGTTTTTTCATGTACTGAATGCCTGGATATCACAGAACTCACTTCTGTATCTCCTGTTGCCACAAACACAATATACAAATCAATTGTCTCCCTGTCTCCAAGGCAGCAAAGGCAAGTACTCTTTCTTTTTCTTCTTAACTAAAGGAAAACCAGACATCACAAAAGTATGTCTAGCCATTGTTTCTATCTCTAAAGAGCTTCTGATTCTAAGTGATAAAAGACCAGCTTTTACAAATCACTTTTTATTAGTGCTGTGTCAACACAGTGGGGGACATGTTTTTAAGGGACATTTTTGCCTACTGTAAATTGTGGTCTTTTTATTTGTGTGTGTGTGTGTGCGTGCATGTGTGTGCATGCGCGCATGTGCATGTGCGTGATTTTAGCACACCTTTGCAAAAGTAAATGAAACAGTTCACAACAATGCAGCTTTGGGGATAGAAAAGGGGATAGATGGGCGAAAATGTCCCTATTGCCAAAGCAACTGGGCAGAACCTCCATTGCTCAGATCCAGTCATGTAGAGTTGCTCACCGAGGCTTAATGTAGATGCATCATGCAGATACATATTCAGCTGCACAGCCAAATACACATTCCATTCATATTAGTGCAGTACGCATGGAAGACATCTGCATCTACATGTGCATGTGAATGCAGATTTCAACCAAATACACTGCATTAATTTCAATGGCATGCACATTTGGATGTGAGTCAGAATGCACAGCCCTATCCATGCAATGCCTAGGGATGCACAGATCTTGTTAAACCCATCCTGTCTGTGTTTTGTGGATTGTCAGGGACCTTTTGTTCCGCTCATGGATGGAATGATTTGGGGGTAAAAGCCAAACCACCGCCTCGTCTGAGGGAGCACAGGTGCCTAAAGGTGCAGGCTCAGCCACCAGGCAAATAAGTGCCTCCTCTCACGAGTAAAGTTTTTCTCATGACAAAGCCCTTTCCTCAAGTGGCTCTGAATGTTCAGGATTAAAGCCTTCCGTTCCAGGAAGAGAATTGCTGGAACAATGTCTGTTTCTCCAACTCCCAGACTTGCTTATCCTGGCTACTTTGCTCTCTATAGAACCCTGCATGCTCGGACTTTGTTTTCAGTACTGACCCTTGCTGGCTTCTAGCTTCTTTTTCCTGGCACTGTCTGAATTAAGACGTTCACAGAAATACAGCACAAAGCTACTTTTTAATATTGTCTGTGACTCATGCCTGGATTGATTTCCTGTCTATTTTATCCTCACAGTTATGGGATATTCCACAGCACATGCAGCAGCAAGAAAATACATACCTAGGTTTCAGGACCGGTGCAGGGCAGTTTGGCGCCCTAGGCTAAATTATATTTAGCGCCCCTCCCTCTCGTGCCGTGGGGGGGGCTCCGGAAAGCAGCCCTGCTCTGCAACCTCCCGCCGCCGCCGCCGCCACCACCGGACCCCCCCGCACACGCTGCCGCTGCCGCCCCCCACCTACCTTCCCACGCCTCCTCCGAAAAGGGACCCCTGCGCTCTGTTTTTGGCCGGGGGAAACCAGAGCAACAGAGCTGTTTAAGCCCTGTTGCCCTGGTTCCTCCCGCCAAAACAGAGCGCGGGCGGGGCTCCGGAAACAGCGCGGAGAAGGTAGGTGTCGGGGGGGAGGCGGCGCGGAGGCGAAGCGAGGCGAGGTGGGGGGAGGCGGCGCGGGGGGGAGGCGGCGCGGGGGGGAGGCGGCGTGGGGGGGAGGCGAGGCGAGGTGGGGGGGAGGCGGCGCGGAGGCGAGGCAAGGTGGGGGGGAGGCGCCCAGGCTCGGCCCCACCACTACTCCGGGCGCAATCCCCTGCATCCCCTCCCCCCATGTAGGAGAACACTAGAAAGAAGCTCAGCACTGCTGCTGAATCTATGAGGTGAATGGAAATGGGACTCACTGACAGAACACATTAAACAAACATTTATTTATTTATTTATTTATTTATTATCAACAAAATGTATATGCTGCCCAGCAACAAAGTTCTCTGGATGGCTTACAGTGACAATAAAACTCAACTATAAACCAAAAAATATAAAGCAGAAAATAAAATCAGTGTAACATACTCTACTATGTGCATGTTCTCCATCATAGATTTCATAGATCATAGAGTTGGAAGGAGCCTACAAGGCCATCGAGTCCAACCCCCTGCTCAATGCAGGAAACTAGAGGAGAGGTCTCCCATCCAAGTAATAACCAGGCTTGACCCTGCTTAGTTTTCCATGCTCAGACAAGCTGAGCCAGCATAAGCCACAAGCCTGCATCACTGAAACATGTGTCACTTAAGGCACGCTATTAAGAGCTAGCCATGTGTCTTTCCCCTTTGTTGTATCTATTCCAGAATAGGAGCTTTGGAATGCAGAAGGAACTAAGTTTTAATTAAGCATTTATCCTGGGTTGCTCTGAAAAAGAAAGGGCCTTCAGCAGTTTTCTCCATTCCAAGTTGGCAGTTGTCTCAGTGGTTACCTGAAAGTATGCCAGGGATCACTGGTGTGAGCCAGAGACTAGAGTTTAAGAATCACTGATCTAAATGAACAAATCACTTGGAGTATGTATGGCTCCCTCTAATAGCAAACTCAGAGGGTGAGCGCTGACAGGATTGTAGGCAAAATGGGGCCACTGAGAAACAAAAGAAGGTATCCGCATGCCTGGGGTACAAAAAAGGGGGGGAGGACAGCCCACTCCCAAAAGGGTGCATGAGGACTGAGCATGCTCGGTGGCCATGGAATGTTGACTTCTGCTGCAGGAATGAGTGAACAGAAAACCAGGGGGAAGGAGGCATGGAATGGAGTATTCCAGAAGAGGCTGGCTGGCTGGAATCCTGCACAGGAGTATGCCACACAGCAACGGTTTGCTGCGCATACCACTTCTTTATCTTTAAAGCCCATACCATAGCAAAAGTTCAGAGTGGGTTATAGTAGCCATAACACAGTTTAAATGGCTAAGATACCAATGCTCTACTGGCTTAACCTTAGCTCCCAAAAGCTAATTGTGGGCTTGTGGCAAGCTCTACATGGCAGGTGGGATGGTGAAGGGGAGCAAAGAGGCAACTCAGCAAAGCACAGCTCCTGGATTCATGGCCCTTGGAGGTAGAAGCTCACCTCATCATTGGCAGGGATGAGTCTTATTTCTCCTTGAAGTCAGTTCATCAACTGGGGAGGGAGAAGGCTGGACAGTTGGATGACCACCCAGCGGAAGGTCATATCCTTCCCCTAGCCTCCCTCTTCCTACAGTTTCTGTGGGCCATTCTCCTGCCAGCGTTTGTTTGTTTGTTTGTTTGTTTGTTACATTTATATCCTGTCTTGTCCTCCAAGGGGTTCCAGGCAGTGTACTTGATCCCCTTCCCCCTCCATTGTATCTTCACAACAACCCTGTAAGGTGGGTTAGACTGAGAGTCCGTGACTGGCTCAAAGTCTCCCAGTGAGCTTCATGGCCGAGTGGCACAAGAACCCGGATCTCCCAAGTCCCAGTCCAACACTCTCACCCAGGGCTCTCCAACCTTGGGTCCCCAGATGTTGCTGGCCTACAGCTCCCAGCATACCCAGCCAGCATGGCTAATGGCAAGGGATTCTGGGAGCTGTAGGCCAGCAACATCTGGGGACCCAAGGTTGGAGAGCCCTGCTCTAACCGCTATGCCACACTGGCTCTCCTCACTCTCTGCCTGCAGCAATCGCCTTTTAACGTGTGCTGCTAAGGGAGGGGGAGAACGTGGCCACCTGCAGTGCCAGGGCTCCCCCAGCCCACATGCGCAGCACCGTCTACCTCCAGCCAGGCAGGTTCAAGCCACGGAGCCACCAGAGGACCAATGCCCCTGTGACTCCTCCTGACACCAAGCCAGACTAAGACATCTCACAGGGGCAGCTTATACAAGCCAGCACAATCAGGATGCATATGGTCAAACCTTTCCTGGACTGTGTCACATAGGATATACGGTGGCCACCTGTCCTACTTTATAGAGGACAGTCCCCTATTTGAAGGGCTGCTGAAGAACAGTCCTCTGTTCGAAGGGCCGTCCATCCCAAGCCCAGCTTAAAGAAATCCATCAGAAGGGAGAGCAGCAGGTCTTGCCCACCAACAATGAGCCCCTGGACATCAGATTCTGAGCACCTGCTGGTCGCATATGTCGCCACCTCGGTAAGATGTCCTGTGTTTCTATTTAAATGATCGATTACAATCTGTAATACTCATTTCTAAATTTGCGGCTATATCAAGGGTGGGCAACTTTGAGAGACCCGAGGACGACTCTCCACCCGCTGGTCCCCCTCCTCCCATGGGCTGCACCTCCCCCACTGCGGGGCTGAATGAATGAATGAATGAATGAATATATTTTTAAAATGGCATCCAGAGGGGCTATGGAGCACCAGAAGGCTCAAAATTACCTTGTCAGCAGGGGGGAAGTAGTGGGGGCTGCGTGCGGCCCACAGGCCACACATTGCCCACCCCTGATCTATACCAATACATCAGCATATGCAATTTTTTTTTGCAAATATGTATCCTCTTTTGTCCTCTTTTTGGGAGACTCATTGGCTGCCCTACGTAGGAACATAGGAAGCTGCCTTATACCAAGCCAGACCAGTGGTCCCTTGGGCCCAGTGTTGTCAACACTGACTGGCAGTGGCTCTCTACAGTTCTGAACAGGGCTTTTTCCCCGCCACAGCCCTACCCAGTGATGCCAGGGATTGAACCTGGGCAGGAACGGTGCAGGGCTGTTTGGCGCCCTAGGCCAAATTATATTTAGCGCCCCCCCTCGTGCCGTGGGGGGGGCTCCGGAGCAAAGCAGCCCTGCTCTGCAACGCCCCCCCCGCGCCGCCGCCACCACCACCTACCTTCCCCCCGCCCCCGCTGCTGGCTGCTGCTGCTGCTGCTGCAGAAGGTCGTCCACCTGAGGCTGCAGCACGGCGAGCAAAGGCTCGGCGCGGAGCTGGTCTCCCGGGCTCCAAGCGTGGCTGGCCAACTCCTCCGCAAGGGCCACCAGCTGGCCCTGCAGCTTGGAGGTCTTGGCGCTGAGCAAAAAGCAGGCGCCCATCGAGAGGAGCAAGAAGAGCAGCGAGAGGATGACGGGGGCCCTGCCCGCGCCTCCGGCACACCGGCAACTGCCTTGGGGCGAAGCCGCAGGATTCTTCTTCTCCTGAGGCTCGCTCATTGCGCGCGCGCGCTCTCCGCACGGGGAAGACGCCGCCGCCGCCGCAAGCACTCAGGTTCGCCCCTAGGGAGCGAGGGGGTGGGTGGCGGCTCCTGCAGCGCTCCCTCCGTCCCTCTGGCTCCGGAGGGAGGTGCAGCGGCGGCGGCGGCCGGCAAGCGGGCGGGGAGGCGCGGCGGAGGCAGCAGGCAGGGCAGGAGCGCGCCGTAGGCGAGGAAGGGGCGCAGAAACTGCGCCCTCTTCCGCCACGCGCCCTAGGCAGTCGCCTGGGTCTGCCTAGCGGTAGCGCCGGCCCTGAACCTGGGGGCTTCTGCATGCGAACCAGGTGCTCTTTCACTGAGTCATGGCCCTCTCCTTTACGTGGGTGAAGTGCATGTTTGAGCGCACTTACAAAAAACAAAGAAGTGAACATTCACATGCTCCATGTACATACAAAACGAACCTGTCAGGGATGAAGCAAATCTAAGCCTTCCCCCGCCCACCCCGCCGCCCCACTTAATGTGCTTTTGTTTGTCTCTCCTATTTTTTGTGGGAAAGCATTCAAAACACGCCACCCCCTGCCTGCCTGCAGACTGCAGTGATATACAGCCAAGAAAAGCTTTCTACTATGTGATGCTGCTGGCTGTATAGATGCTGTGAGTCCCACAGGTTCCAGATGGAAAGGAAGGGGGGGGGGTTTCCACAGCTACCAACTCTATGTATAACCATCCAAAAACACTGAAAATTTTAAATCTAAAAATGGAGACCGCACACAATGTACGCAGGTTTCTTTCACTTTAAAAAGTTAAACGTTTCGATCAAAGCTGCAAATGGTGTACAAAGAACAGATGGAGTAGGGTGAATAGAAAGAACTGTGGCTGTAATGAAATTATAGATATTCCATACATTAACTGCTCACATAGCTGTATCATAAAAAGACCAGGTCTACATGTGACCAAGTGGTGTAGGTAAAATGCAGGTGGGCTCAGTGTAGCACAGCAGCGGCAGCACCACACCAGCCTACACACATTCAGGGCTTCTCTCCATGAGGCTTTTAACCTGCCACTTGACCAAGGCTTCTGCTTCCGGATTCTTTTTGGGATTAAGATCGGCTCCTTTACATGTGTTTCACACTCCCCCCCCCCTCGGGGGTGGGTGGGTTTCTTTCTCTGCCTCTCTACGTATTCCATTATACAGCCACAAGGTGGCACTGTGGCATAGCGGAATTGCAAAAATACACAAGCTTCTCATAGCACGATTTCAAAATAATACCAGACTTTTCCCGGATCTAAAAAAAAGCTATGGACATGGTTGCAAAACACAGGAGAGGCCCCCTGGAGGAGGAGGATGTTGTGTAAAGCACCTGCAGACTACCATAGGTGAGGAATCACGAGCGTACAATAAATGCCTCGTGTAGAAAAGCTCTATGTCTACTGTCTGAGCAGATCCTGCGTGCATACAGACTGTATGTGCATCAGCTTGTCCACATGATCACTTTTTGCTATGTTCCACATTACGTGTACAGTTTGCACATGCGAAGAGGTCGTTCAGACAGGAGACGCATGTAAGCTGGGGCAGGGCTTGCCACTGCAGTACCCCTCCTGCCACCCCACATGCTCTCACTCTGTGAACATTAGAGCTATGCACAAACAGCCACTCAAATTTTTCCACTCTTCTTGTGGGAAGAGAAATGGGGGGGGGGGCAATTTCACTGAATTTCTGCAGGGGGAGGAGAAATTCTCCGCAGTTTCTCACAGGTTGGACTCGCCGTTGGCAGGGGATGTAGCACAGCTTCTTGGGTTTTGTTTTGCTGTCTTGTGCTGCCACGGCACGTGGCAACAGCATTGGCCGTGTTGGCAGGCTGGCCTCTATTTTGCACCCACCACAATGCAGGTGTGAGAGGAGCACTGTTGGGTCCAGCCCCAGGAAAGAGGTGGAGAACGTGCTGAGCCAAAACCTGTCCTCCAATTTCCTGAAACTTTTCTTACCCCAATGAAAATGGTTTCCATTTCCTGACTCATTCTCAGGGCATTTCATAATTTATTTTGACGGTGTTTTTGAGTGTGCTTAATCACTGCGAGCAGGTGGCCGAGGTTGCTGGGTGTGTGTTTTCTTTCTATCACACATCTCTCCGTTGCTGTGCAGCCTTCCCAGGCTGCCTGTCGTGTGCTTCTTGATCTGAAAAAGCCCTACGGGAGGAATCACCTCATGACATCTTCCCCTAATTGAAGTGTGGGAAACCGGGGAGGCTACCAGCTGCCGGAGAGATAACTGTAGAATGAAAAGTGGGACACTTGGGCACTTGTGCTTACTGGGGTTCTTCTGCTTGCCTTACATAGGAGGTAGCCGAGCAGAGGAGGGAACTAGGTTCTCAGGATGCAAACTTTATTAAATGGAGGAGCTAATTTCACTGTTTTAGTGGCGACACTTCAGTTGTTCAAGAAATCTGCAGACTCTTTTACAACCCCTTGAGGAAGGCCTTAGGGGAAAAAAAAACACAGGCTGAAACGCGTCGGGCTCCTCCATTTAATAAAGTTTGCATCCTGAGGACCTAGTTCCCTCCTTTTCTTCGTTGCTACTGGATGCTCATCTCCTCCGGTCTCTGTCTTTACCTCCTATGTAAGGTAAACACAAGACCCCTAAACCAAAGTCATGAGGATTTCTCCTAAATTTTCTTCAACATTGAACAGGGGAGGCGGGTGACTCCTATTTCGGTGGGGCTCCTTTTCCATTGCAGGTTTTTCAGATTTTATTTGGAGCTTCACAGGAGCTATCCGTGGTGCTCCGTGGTGGTGAACCTATTTTGGGGATGGAGTTCAGCACCTTGGACCGCTCCTATAAAGTTCCAAATAAAACCTGCAACAGAAAAGGAGCCCCACCGAAAGAGGAGTCACCCGCCTCCCCGGCCACTGAATTTCTTTTCAAAAGCAATTTCTTTTCTATCAAATTGAATGAGCAAAACCAAACAAACACGTGGAATAATTTTTTTTTGGCGCAACACTAGTGCAGATTGGTTGCACAAACAGGGATGAAATGTGACCAAATTCCCTAATGAGAGCCAGTGTGACATAGTGGTTAGAGCTCTGGACTGAGACTCGGGAGATCCAGGTTCTAGTCCCCACTTGGCCATGAAGCTCACTGGGTGACTCTCAGCCTAACCTACCTCACAGGGTTGATGTGAGGTGAAAAATGGAGATGAGGAGGATTATGTAAGCCACCTCGGGTTCCTTGCAGGAAAAAAGGTGGGGTATAAATATAATAAATAAATAAAATAATGATAAGTGATGATCTCTGAGGTACCTTCCAACTCTATGATTCTATGATTCTGGTCATGAAATATGCAGCTGCAGGTTTTATTTATATATTGGTGGAACAACCTAATTGTACCAGTAGAAGTAGCAGCAGTATAAATGGATACCAGAGGCAGAAGTGTGGCATGACAAAACCTAGGCTTTTGAATCAACAAGGCCATATAGCTCCCTCTAATAGCAAACTCAGGTGGTGAGTGGTGATGGAACATGAGCTAAATTGGGAAATTTAGCATGCTCAGGGGAACCCCAAGTTTTGCAAAAGTAAAACTTTTTTTTAAAAAACAAAAAACCCAAAAGGGAAACCCAGTGAGTACTGAGCTTGCTCAGTAGCCATAAAAGGCTGAGTCTGAATTGGAAAAGAAAAAAAATGGAAAATGGAGGTGGGAGGGAGGGAGGGAGGGAGGGAGGGAGGGGCGGAATGGTCTGTTGGAGAAAGGCATGGCTGGCTGGCTAGAACCCTGAACAGAAGTACTCCTATTTGAGGGTGCAACATTTTGCTGCAGGTTCCACTAGTGAAGGAGATTACGTTGTTGTTGTTGTTGTTGTTGTTAAAGACCCCTTAAGAACTTCCCAACCATCAACTAATAGCAAGTAATTAAACAAATAATCCACTTATCCAAAATGGAGATCATTCTGAAACTATTTTCATAGTTTATTACTCTTTGCACATCTAACAATTTCTCTTTACCAGCAGCAAGAATTTTAAGTCAATATGGCCTCAGTAATATGGGCAATTTGTCCCTCTATGATGTATTCCACAGGGTATATCAAGTACAATAGATATTTCAAAACACTTCCTTTCCTAGCACACTCATATTCTATTTCTCGATTTCCTGACATTGTTATGTATCTTGACTGAATACAACTAATCTTTCAAAATATTAGGCTATTACTTATTTTCCCTCCCATTTCAGTTTTCCTTAGACTTAAAAGCACTCCAGTGAAAAGCAGCATATATTTTTCTTAAAAGGATCCCTCCATTGTAACTTGAAACAGATTACCGTACTGAAGGATGATTTTCAAGACCAATTTTGATTTCTGTTGTTCATCCCGTTTACCTCTGTCAATTGAATAGATGGAAATAGCTCCCTCCAACCAATTCTACAAAGCCAACCCAAGTTATTGAAAGTGTGTGACATTAAACTCTGTCATATAATGAACGCAGCTTCCTTGTAGGTTCTTTCTAAAATTAATATTGAAGCCTTTCATGTCTAAAGATCATGATTCAAACATTTAAGAAAAGAATAATGGAAGTTAGAAGTTAGTTATGCATCATAATCAAACCCAGGTCAGCCTCATTAACAGTTCTGTTCACCCCGATGCTTGTATAGGTGCTGCAATGCACAAGACCTTATGACAGCTGTGGGTAGAGTGTGGTCGTGGTCGAATGGAACCAAAGGATGTATGTCGAAAACCTTGTTTGTTCACAAGAACGTAAGAAGAACCCTGCTCAATCGGGTCAATAGTCGATCTAGTCCATGGGTGGGGAACCTCTTTCAGCCAGAGGGCCAAATTCAATTTTGGAGAAGCTCTCAGCAGGCCTGTAGCCAGCTTAAAGGTTCTAGGGGTGGGCGCCGAAAAAGTAAGGGGCAGTTCATCTGGTTTGCAGACCTTTTAAAGACAAAATAGTAAACTTTTTTTTAATTATTTGTTTGGGGGGGAGAAATAGGGGGTGTGAAAATTTAGGGGGTAGAGCCCCCCTAGCCCACCCCTGGCTATGGGCCCAGCACTTGGGAGCCACGTTTTACTGTCGAGTGGGGCTGAAGACAAAGGGGGCAGGGCCAAAGGCAAAAGGGAAGGAGCTGAAATTACAAAAAATAAAATAAAAAAATACCAGCCTGTTGTCACTTACAACTCGTAGTGGTAAGAGTGTTGGACTGGGACTCGGGAGATCCGGGTTCTAGTCCCCGCTCGGCCATGAAACTCACTGGGTGACTTTGGGCCAGTCACTGACTCTCAGCCTCACCTACCTCACAGGAAGAAGCAAAGACTACTAGCGTTGAAAAAATGATCCTTCAACGCCAACTTCAGTGGACCGGTCATGTTGTTCGAATGTCTGACTGCCATCTCCCAAAGCAGTTAATTTATTCCCAACTCAAGGATGGAAAGCGGAATATCGGTGGTCAGTATAAGAGGTTTAAAGATGTTCATAAGGCTAAAATAAAAAAATGCAATATAAGCATCGAAAACTGGGAAACTCTGGCCCATGAATGATCTAAATGGAGGTTGGCCTCTCACAAAGGTTCCATGGACTTTGAAGAAGCTCGAGTGCAAGGCGAAAGGGAGAAATGTGCTAAGCGAAAAGCATGTCAAACGAATCCTTTACAGGACCATCTTCCATCTGGTAACCTGTGTCCTCACTGTGGGAAGCTGTGTGGATCTAGAATTGGCCTCCACAGTCACTTACGGACCCATCGCTAGAGTCTACACAATCTTCTTTAGAATTTTCCTCCTTTTAAAATTTTTCTTTTTTGTAAATTTTTTTATCCTGGAAGACAATCTTACTCAGTCACGAGTGATCGCCTGATGATGATGATGATGATGACGACGACGACCTCACAGGGTTGTTGTGAGGACAAAATGGAGAGGAGGAGGAGGATTATGTAAGCCGCCTTGGGTTCCTTGCAGGGAAAAAGTCGGGGTATAAATATAATAAAGAAATAAATACGCCTTAGGAAAGGAATTGCAATCTATTAGAATGGGGAGGGGGATTGTGCACAGACGGGAAACCACCAAGTGTTTCGGCCCGTGGGCCTGAGGTTCCCCATGCCTGATCAAGTCCGTCCAGCAAACTGGACCCTGTGGCCAACCAGATGGGTGTGGAAAGCCCGCAAAGCAGGGCACAGGGGCAGCAACCCTCTCCCATCGTTGTTCCCCACAACTGGCACGGAGAGGCACACACACGGCCTCTGAAAGCTGGAGCTCGCGTCTGGCCATCATGACTAGTAGCAGGGATGTTGAAGAGTACTTGGTCTCGAGTCACGAGTCTTTGGACCCGAGTCTCGAGTCTCGAGTCCGAGTCCTTGGTCCAAAATGGTGACTCACGAGTCACGAGTCACAAGTCCTTCCCAAAGCTGACTCCACGAGTCCCTGTTAAAATCAATTGGTTCCCCCCCCCCCAGCAAAATAAGGCTACTTCAGATGTGTGGCTTAAATAAATTCTAGGCACAAGTGTGCCTTTTTATTTCAAAACTCTGCAACTGATTTTAACAAGAATAGACCAGGCAGACAAACCCAAAATAAAAATAACCAGGCAGGCAGAGGAGGCAGGGAACACCAAAGCAGGCAGGCAGAGGCCTTTGTCTTGGACAATTCAACTGTTGAATTGGTTAAGAAGAGACCAGGCAGGCAGAGGAGGCTGGGAACCCCAAACAGGCAGGCAGAGGCAGCCAAACCCAAAATGTCTGAAAGGTTGCATTTTAGGATAATCATTTTTAAAAATAAAATCTTCGCTGGCAATCGCACTTCTCTCCACTCCTTCTAGCACAGTCCAGGGATGTTGAAGAGTCCTTGGTCTCGATTCCTGAGTCGAGTCTCGAGTCCTATTAAAAATATTGGGACTCGAGTCCGAGTCGAGTCAGAGGGGGGACTCAGTCCAACTCACGAGTCGAGTCCTAGAGTCCGAGTCCCCATCCCTGACCTAGTAGGCCAGCCCACTGACAGATTTATCCTTTGCGGGTTTGCCTAATCACAGGGGAGGCTGATGACTCCTGTGTCAGTGGGACTCCTCCTCATCCATTACAGCTTTTATTCTGAGCTTGATAGGAGATACCCATGCATGGTGCTGTACTTCATCCCCAAAATAGGTTCACCACCATGGAGCACCACGGATAGTTCCTATAAAGCTCAGAATAAAAGCTGTAATGGATGAGGAGCCCCACTGACACAGGAGTCAGTGATAGCTGAAGCATTCTGTTTCGAGCAGCACTTGAAAATGTTTGACAAAGGTATATGCCGAAATGTGTAGGGCAAGAAATATTTCAGTAGGCACCTGAGATTTTTTTCTCTTTCATTTTTTTCACTCATTGATATATACCCTGTGGAATACATCATAGAGAGACAAATTGCCCGTATTACTGAGGCCGTATTGACTTAAAATTCTTGCTGCTGGTAAAGAGAAATTGTTAGATGTGCAAAGAGTAATAAACTATGAAAATATTTTCATATTTTTTCACTCATTTCACTCATTTGCCCCCTTGTTCCGCTTTCCTCAGATGTTTTTACCTACAACTCCCATCATCCCCCACTGTTGGCTATGCTGGCTAGGTCTGAGGGGAGTTGTAAGCCAAAACACCTGAAGGGCCACATGTTGCTCACTCCTGTGCCATACCCGAGCTGCTATTTGGACAAGCAGTCCCTATATGCCAATTCATCATTTTTTAAATTATTTTTTTTAATGTGAATTTCACCAAAACAAACAAAACCATATAAAAGGGGGAAAATACAATTTTCTTACAGGAATTAAAATAAATCACTTACAATATGATTGTATGAAATTTATATTCATAAGTATATATAAATACAGGATAATACAGCTACCAATACAAACAGTTATTCACAAGCTTCAGAAAAGATGGACCATATATCCATATATTTATCCATCTGCAGGTGGCATCTAAATACCACCCATTTGAGTGTTATAATATCAGTCTTTTAGCTGTCAAAAGGGCATGGGAAATCTAATTACATTGTCCTTGAGATAAGGTCCATACAACAGATAAATAGTTTAAAAGAACTTGTGCATCAGTAAATATTAAAGAGGATTCTAATACTAATTTTATCCATACTATAACCTCTGCCCCAAAAGAAGCAACCACTGGGCATTGCCAAAACACGTGGGTAAGTAAAGCATTAGCAGTATTACACCTCCAACAGTTAGCTGACTTAGACAAACCCTTATTAAAAAGACGTTGTGGTGTCCAATAAACACAAAACAAAAGGTTTTGCTGAATAAAATGGAGATCCATAGAAACTTCTGGCACAGATGCAAAAACAATGTTCCATTGAGTAGGGGAAACAGGACAATCCAATTCTATTCCATTCGTATTTAAGACCCTGTATATCATACTGATTCACAGATTATAAGCATTTATAAACATGGATCATGGGTCGATAGAACTGCTCAGTCTCAATCAATGCTTTGAAAAGCAAAGGGGACTCTGAAGCTGTAAAAGTGGCAGGGTCAAAACTAGATTCTAACAAATGTTGCAATTGCAAGTATTGCCATTCAGCCGAAGCAGGCAAATCATAATTGGCACACAGAGCTGAAAATGACAAAAACTCATCATCTGCACCTACTGATTGATTCAAGGTAAAAATCCACCCGTCTGTCCAAGCCTGCCACATGAACATTTTCTTACCAATTTTTTAATCTGGATTTCCCCATAAAGTCAATTTAGCATGAGAAAATGGTTCAAACTATAATTGATGAGATATAATTGACTCCACACCTCTCTGACTGTCATGACTATAGGAGGCACCCTATCCATTTTAGTGTGCCAAGAACCTAGTGCCATCCATTTGGAGAGAAGATCCAGACATAAGGATTCTGTGGCTCACGCTGGCTCAGCTTGTCTGAGTGTGGAAAGCTAAGCAGGGTCAAGCCTGGTTATTACTTGGATGGGAGACCCCTCCTCTAGTTTCCTGCATTGAGCAGGGGGTTGGACTCGATAGCCTTGTAGGCTCCTTCCAACTCTATGATCTATGAAATCTATGAAAATTTAGAACTGGTCAACAAATAACCCCACAGTCTTCCAAATAGAGGACGCCTTCAAATAGCAGATGGCCTCTTGGCAGCCCTTCAAAGAGAGGGCTGTCCTCTGCAAAAAGGGACACATGGCCACCCTAAGCCTGGTATTGTCTAATCCAGTGTTCTCCAACCTTGGGTCCCCAGATGTTTTTGGCCTACAACTCCCAGCATGCCCCAGCCAGCATACCAAGGTTGGAGAACACTGGTCTAATCCATGGGTGGGGAACTTTTGGCCTTGGGCTTGGGGTCCCACCACAGACCCCGCTCCTTCCCCAAGCTTTGCCTCCTGGTCTGCTGGCTACCACGAGGAGGAAGAGAGAGGAATCCCCTTGCATTCGCCAATCTCTGATTCTCCTGCATGCCGCTCCCCCTCCCAGTTTGAGACTCTAACCTGACTGGCAGCAGAGCTCCAGGGACATTGGTTGTGCCAGAGGGAGATGGGGGGGGCAAAGCATCCTCCCAGACAAATATCAGGCATGCTTAATCCATCAAAACCAGCAGAACATATGCTTAGGGTGGGAGCATTAATGTGAAATTTCTTATGCAGAAATCTAACATGATGTAAGACAAGGATCATTTTTAATGGAGAGATTGGGAGGCTGAAGAGGAACTCATGTATACACAAGCAAAGAAAAGAGATGAATTTCCCTTCTTGTTACTTTTTTTTTTTTTTTAAGTCAATAATGCACAGAACCAGGGGTGAGGGAGGGGAGAATCCAAAGGCTTAGAAGAACAAAGAATTTATTGAACGTGCTTTTAAATATTTTTTTTAACATCTCAAGTTAAATGTAAATGAAAATCCCAAGCTAAATGTAAATGAAAAGAATATGGTGGCGTATCAGTTAGGATCACAGAGTTGGAAAGGACATCCAAGGTCAGCTAGTGCCAATGCAGGAAATCCACTGCTACAGCATCCCCAGTACATGAGCCATCCTATATATAAGCTTTGGAATATATTTATTTTTAAGCTTTGGGCCATAGTTTGATATTTAAAGGAAAATATAGATATTTTTGAACATTGGAAAGGGTTTTCCCTGCCCGTCTACTTACAAATGAAGGGTCTCCAAATTTATGGTGGACCCAAGAGAGATCAACACAGCATGAATCTTCCAACTGAGGACCCATTTCTTTATCCAGGCCTTCCTTGAGTGAATGTGCCGCCCAGTCTGTTCACAATTATGGTTCTGTATTGGTTTTAATTGATTTTAATGTTTTTATTAATGTTTTATATAAATATTTTAGCAAATTTTATGTATTTGCTAAACACATCATTTGAGGGGCTATTGGATTGTTCAGAGACCACCACCCCTCCAAGGTCAGAGACAGTGCTCTGACCTTAGAAGGGGGAGTCAGAGATGCAACCCCCTCTCCCTCACAGCTGGTGTGGCAAGAACCATGCTGTCTGCCCTCCGAGGTTGGAAACGCAACCTTGGAGAGAGGGGGAAAGGGGCCTTTCAGTGGGTGGGGAGGGGAGGAGACCAGAGGGGCCAGGATACAAGCTATCCTAGCCTCTGCCAGCCTCCTTCCCTCTCCCTCTGAAATGCCTTCGCTAGATGGGCAAAAAAGGCTGTCTAGCGAAAAATGCAGAGTGGGAGGTCAGGGAGCCGAAGATCGCAGCCGCCGTTCCTCCCACACTGCATAGGACGATCGTACACCGCCGCGTTTGGGGGCTTATGATCATCGAGCTCACAATCAATAGGATTGCACCCTTAATTGTATTTGAATGTATATTATAATGTATTTTGATGTACTTGGGATTTTCTCATGGACTGCTGAGGGAATTTTTGAATATGTTCACTGGTATACAAATCAATAATAATAATAATAATAATAATAATAATAATAATAGATACCTGAATATTTTCCCAGTGGAGCAATTTCTCTAAAGTCACCAGCAAAGTATTGTCTGAAGTATTGTGGTAATAAAATGTGTTTCATTTTCAAATGTTTAGAAACATTTTAATAGAATAGATGATAATGAATTTATTTGAATTATGTAACACTATGATTTTGTTGTAAGTTTAAATATCTATTTTAACATCTACCTGAAGAAGAGTGTAGCTTGAAACGCCTGCACATTGGGTTGGATCCAGAATTAGTCATACTTAGAATAGAGCCTTTGAAATAATTGGGACTTATGGTAGGAACTTAAGTTGGTCATGACTTAATCCCATTGATTTCACTGGGTCTACTCTAAGTATGGATCCAGGCTGTTGGATTTATAAACAAACAGAAATTCAATACATTCTTTGTACCTGTGGATTCTTTCTCCTCTTTGTTGTGTTTTGCTGTGTCCCTCTTCTTTTCCTTCCATTATTGACAAGTGCTGTTGCTATCACCCAGAGGCCAGCCGAAATGATCTTAGAACTTGTGTGTGGGTGTGTTGCCTAGCCTTCTTGATATTAATTCTTGATGTTAATGGGCGGCAAGCAGGGAGTCTTCAGAAAGCCTATCAAGCAAGAAGCTAATGATACTTCTTTTAGAGATCATTAACTGAAGCTGCTTGTTATGATTTCAGTTCATTTCCTTTAACAATGCTAGTGCCATAAGTATGATGCTCCTTTTAGCCTTTCTGTCAGAAACACTTATGAATCGCTTAAAAACAGAGGATGAAAGAGGATTCTCATTTGCATAATTTTGCATGCGCTTATTAATATGTATATAGGCAAATTTAGAAACAATTATTCTAATTTAAATAGAAATACTGTAGATCTCACCACAGTGTAGAAGACTGTGACCAGGTGTGGTGGTACAGCTAGGTTATTTTAGACCTTGGATTTAGGGCGCAATCCTATGCAAGTTGAGACAGAAAAAAGGTGTTCAAGTTCCCAGCATGCCCCAGCCAGCTGCATGGGATTTCACCTTTAATGGCTTTATGGGGGCCTCTTTATATGGCCCATCTAATCTGAATGTCATCAAGGAACATGCAGTTTCTTTGTCCCAAAGAAACTCTTGTTCTGCACGAGCAACACCAACACACCTTCATTAATGCCAATCTAGGGAGTCCTAAGCTTCTACCCACATCAACTTTGTTTCCAGGGTCAGAAGTACATAATGCTGCACATATACTCCAATATTAAACTCGGGGAAACTTCTGGGTGGGCGGGACAGGATTTGTGGTCGGAATAAAGCAAGATAATCCCATGTATGCTATTGTGAACTTGGATCCAAATGTAATAAAATAAATAGTCTGCATCTTCAGAGTTTGGGATCTGTCCAGATCTTATCTGAAACTGCATATCTGGTTGTAATCTTTAGCGTCTTCATTCGTATGTAGCCCAGTGAGGAGGAAGAGGTAAGTAGAGGGAAGAGGGCCAGTGTGACATAGTGGTTTGAGTGTTTGACTGGGACTTGGGAGATCAGGGTTCTAGCCATGAAACTCACTGGGTGACTTTGGGCCAGTCAGTCACTGACTTTCAGCCTAACCTACCTCACAGGGTTGTTGTGAGGATAAAATGGAGAGGAGGAATATGTAAGCCATCTTGGCTGCCTTGCACGAAAAAGGATAGGATATAAATATAATAAATAAATAAAATAAATAAGTATCCTGATACAATTGAGGGAGATCATATTCTGCCGCTGCTGACCTTGTGTGTGGGGCCAGGTTTGAAACTGGCTATGTGAGGCAACAGACGAGCAGCTTGTTGAGACTTCCCCAAATCCATTCAGCTTCATGGATGTGCTGCGCTGTACCATTCCACACCTTCTACATTGTCCAGCCCTGACTCAGTTCTCATGGAGAACCATGCGCAGAAAACTGGTTTCCATTGCAATGGGGAAGAGCTTCTTATGGGTCACATTAGCTCGGTGTTCCCAGCTAACCAGTGGAATATTAGATGCTAACCCCCTAGAGGCAACTGTGGAATTCCAGAGTGAGCAATCTCATAACCGAGGACCTTGGGCACCTGCATTGTTATCATGGGACTAGGATCGCCCTGGGACTGGAGAACAGAAGCACACTCTGCCTTCTGTCATTAGACCAAGGGCTACTGGAAGGGTGCACCCGCTACTTCCTATTATTATTTATTTATTTATTTATTTATTTATTTATTTTATACCCCACCTTTTTTCCTGCAAGGAACCCAAGGCGGCTTACATAATCCTCCTCCTCCTCCTCTCCTCCAAAGAGTGAGTAGGCGATCACTCGTGACCAAGTAAGATTGTCTTCCAGGATAAAATTACAAAAAGAAAATTATAGAAAGAGGAAATTGTATAAAACTGTGTAGACTCTAGCGATGGGTCCGTAAGTGACTGTGGAGGCCAATTCTAGATCCACACAGCTTCCCACAGTGAGGACACAGGTTACCAGATGGAAGATGGTCCTGTAAAGGATTCATTTGACGTGCTTTTCGCTTAGCACGTTCCTCCCTTTCACCTTGCACTCGGGCTTCTTCAAAGTCCATGGAACCTTTGTGAAAGGCCAACCTCCAGTTAGATCGTTCATGGGCCGGAGCTTCCCAGTTATCTATGTTAACATCAAGCCAAGGGGGTGCCCCACAGGGCCCGTCTATCAACCAGAGAAGGAGCTGTTGTGATCTCCCTCCCTTTTAGAAAGAACACCTGGCTCCAACTGAGGGCCAAAGTGAATGTTCTGCTAACCACACATTCTGTAGCTATGCATGATAGTTTTCCTTACTCTTGTGTAAGCACATGCAGCCCTGATTTGGATTGGGTCCATGGAACTCCAGGAAAAAAGGGGGGTTTAAATCTTCCCCCCCCATTTCCCCTGAAATTTTACCACCCACCCACCCACCCACACACACACACACGTGTGTGTGTGTTAAAAAACAGGAAAAAAGTATCCAATCATTATCTGTAAAGCAGGATAAAAATGCAATAAATAAATAATCCTGCTAAGCGAGAAGCAAAAGGTTTAGGTAAAATGGTTATCCAGAAGGGCTCAAATCTCTCAAAAGACAACTAGCTCACCAAAATGATTATTTATTACAGCCCCCCCCAAAAAAAAAACATGGTGCCCTGCAGATGTGTTGGACTGTAATTCCCATCATTCCCAGCCAGCATGGTCTTCTGGAAGGCACGAAGGCTGCTTTATTTGTTGTTTGTGGCCTTAAGAAATAATACAAAAGGACAGATGTTCCTACCTGCAGCCTTACACCCTAAATCTGTGTTCTCCAACCTTGGGTCCCCAGATGTTTTTGGCCTACAACTCCCAGCATGCCCCAGCCAGAGAACACTGCCCTAAATTAAGCATTTAATAAAACTGGGGAATTAAGAACGAAGATTTTAGGAGAAATCGAGTGATGACTTTTCATGTCTAATTATCATTTCCCCCCTAGTAACTATCCCGGAGTTTTCTAGCAGGCACCAGCTAGAACAAACTCCTCCCGTGTCTTTTTAAACCACTTCTCCCCTGTCCTTTTGCCATTTACCATGCAGGAGCCATTATGAACAGCAGTACGGTAATTAGTAGTTAACGAACCAAGCCGATATTATACCTACAGTTAAGGTTACCGTATATTCTAATGTCCCAATTTGCCTTTCTGGCCTCTGCAATTATTATTTTTAAAATTATTGTTTTTTGGTGGTTTTTCTGCCCTTATGACTCTTCTCACAATACATTTCCTCTCAGGCCACTGCTATGACACATTTCTGTCTGTTGTTGATAAAAAGGATTGTGGGTTTTATCAAGGATTTACCATTTGAATAGAGCTAATAATAAGTCTGAGGAATATCTGAAACAGATACTCAATAAAAGGGAAAAATATATCAGAGAATGAAAAATTTAAGGGCAGGTTTTACTTTATTTATCAAGCCTAGATTGCCTTTTGGGTTAGGTTCTGCACAGGCAAGAGAGGTTTTAGTTGAAGACCAGGTTGCTAACCTTCTGGGTTCTGCTATCCATATCTTGCAGGAAAAAAACGTAGACCCTCCAGTTGTGTGCAGTAGTATTCAATGTCCCAACAGACAGAGATTCTGTTCCTTGCCATCAGCAAAGTTAAATTAACAGACTTTGTATAAATTGAGTGTGACACCTTTCACAATGAATAACAGCCCAGCTAACTTCAGAGTCAAACCTCTGTGTTAAAGAAACTGGACGGCTGTATTGGTGCCCAGTTTATAAATATTTTGCCAAGTAAAGATGTGGCCAGAATGTATGTATATGCTGCAGCTGGAATAGTCAGTGACAATATCCTTTGCCCAAAAGCCATTACTGCCTGGAAATGCTACAAAAGCTAATCAAGTGACTAAGAAGTCATCAGAATGACTGATCCCATAGGGCTTTCCTTTGGTATGAGATTTTGTCTCTCACATGCACATTTTAATGGACAGTGCACTTTTGCCTCCCCAATTACATTGGGGATCAACATATAAAATTGATCTGCAATAAGCAAACAACCCATTCGATCTTGATAACATTTGCGGGATGTTTGTTTTATGCAAGCTGTTCTATCCGTTGGCCCATGGGCACAAGATATCCAATCATTCCTAGTATGCATTGCCATAAACCTGCCCAGAATCAATGTAATTTTGGACATGCCCACTAGAAGTGGACATGCCCACTTATATTTATTATGGGCGATTAATAAATATAAGAAATAAATAAATAAATAAATGTGTGTGAATGTTAGCTTATGTTTGCAGTGGTGCACATGAAACATGCCTAGCTGACAAAGTGTATGGTACCATCTGCTAATAATTTTGTATGTTCCGTCTCTATACTTCTTGCATCGTCACTGATCATCCTGTAGAATATTGCTTCCTAGGTGCTATTTCCAAAGAAACGTTATCAGATGTTGTTGTGATATGTATCACTTCACCAGCTGTAGCACACTGTTTACACATGGAAAGAACAGAATGGCTGTAAACAAGTTTATTATGTCTTTCTGGGTTCTCGTGTTTTTCGCATGGGAAGCCTAGACCGTGGGAGCATTATGAGCTAGTCACATGGTTTGTATGTTCTGATGACGTGCTAACTTGTTTTCTGTCTGAAGCCATCTTAGAGAGAGGCAGGACTGCTTTCTCTCTTCTTCTTGTTCTTCTTGCTAGACTTTGTTACTGCAACAATGTAATGTCTTTGCTGAGGTGGAGTGAAGCTCAACTTACTCCACTGGATGTAATGCTTGCTATGCATTTGTACTCTGCACATGGACTGTAACTAGGAAATGTATACTCTGTAGAACTTTACTTGCTAAGTGAATAAACAGGTAGAATTAGACCTGTGGTGTTACAGAGTGTTTCCTGACTCCATGGATTAATCTGCAACGGGGAAGCTGGAAGCTGGAAGCAGTCTGACAACAAGGCCGACTGGGCTGGTCTTGCTGGCAAAACACGCTGCACGCTGCGCGGCGGGAGGTGAGATCTGGAAGATCTGTGTGTGGAATTTCAGGCCTCTGCTAGCACGCAGACACAGGATTATAAATCTCCCAACTCGCACACACTCTGCTCAGAGATAACACCAACAGGGTTATGGGCCCAGATTGGACCAGAACCGGAACCAGTTTGGAACCAGAACCAGATTGGACCGGACCAGAACCAGGTCGGTACCAGCACCAGAACCAGTGCCGGGATCTGTTTGGCAACAGCTTCGACTCCGGTGATTGCAGTGATTAATGGCAGAGGAGGAAGACATCAAGGAAGAAAAACTATCTCCTGGTCCTTCAACCGGTAAGGAGGGGGAAGAAAGGGGGAGATATCGTCTGGCTGACTTAGACAGCTTGAAGGCAAGTTTCAAGGCCGACAGCTTGGGGGGAGAAAGCGAAGCTGAGATTTCTGGAGGGGAGGAGGAAGAAAATCCCCCGGTCACAGAAATGGCTGTTGCACAATCCTTGAATCCACAAATCGTGGAAAAACTGTCTGGGTCGAACTATGTGCTGTGGCAGTTTCCAGATGCAGCATTATTTAACCCATGCGGGACTATGGTCTGTAGTAACACAGGATCCAATTGCAGTGGGGGATCAGGAATACAATGAATGGAAAGAGCGAGACGATAGAGCCAAAGCGATTCTTTGTTTATCTGATAAAAGCTCACAAGTGCCATTTATCCAGTTTCAAAACACTGCAAAGGAGATCTGGAATGTATTGCAGAACACGTATCAAATGCAAACAGCGGGCAGCAGAATCTTGCTGGCACAAAAGCTGTACAAATTAAGCTTGCAACCAGGTGGCTCTATGCCAGAGCATTTGAGTACGATCCGGGACTTGTTTAACAGACTGAGAGCTCAAGGGATGACTATTGATCCATTGAACCAGGTTTCTATTCTGTTATCTAGTCTTGACTCATCATATGACACAATTGTCACATTGATGGAAGGGCAGCCAGATCAAAATCTGACAATGGAATATGTGTCAGGCAAACTTCTTTCTGAGTGGGAAAAGCGCCAAGGAAAGAAAAACAATTCTGGCCGTAAATTTGCAGACAGCTTGGCTGATGTGATGAGCAGCAACAAGCAGGGAATTACCCAAGCCACTGCTTTAAAAGTGAAAAAATGCTTTAATTGTGGATCTACAAATCATCTGAAAAAAGATTGTAAGGTCAAACAGAGAAAGAAACGAAACAAACCGGAAACTACAAGCACACCTGAAGAGGCAGTTAAAACGGGCAAAAGTTTGATTGCAAGGGTGGGTGGTTCTAATGGTTTTTGGGTTTTGGACTCTGGAGCTTCTCATCACATGACTAACGCCAGGAACGTATTTCAATCTCTGGAAGAAAGTGGATGTACAGGTCAGCATGTGGAATTAGCTGACGGGAAACAAATAGATGTTTCAGCAACAGGAACAATTGAATTCGCTACTTTGGGTCAACAGAGAGCATTGTTTGTTCCGGAACTGGACACAAATCTGATAAGTATTTCCCAATTAGCTCAAAATGGCTATGAAATGTGTTTTTCAGACAGCAAATGTGTGATTTCACGTGAAGGGACAGTCTGTGCAAAAGGTGATTTGCAGAATTCTCTGTATGTTATAAATCCATTTGTAACACATGATGAGAGTGTGAAGTATGCAAATTGTAAGCCTCATGATAATTGTATACATTTATTCCACAAACGTTTTGCACATGCAAATTACAGGAGCATCGAGAAGATGCCGGGTCTGTGTGAGGGCATGAAAATGAAACCTTGTTCTAATTATGTGGAATGTGAAGTATGCAGTAAGGCTAAGTCACACAGGACTAACATTCAGAAACCCAGTGATAGAGTGAGCACAAGAATATTTGAGCTGGTACACTCTGATGTTGCTGGGCCATTTGAGGAAAGCTATGGGGGAAATAGGTACTACATGACTATTATTGATGACTTTTCAAGATTTGGATTTGTTTATCTTCTGCAGCATAAGTCTCAGGTTCGAGAGAGATTTGAATCATTTGTGAAATGGGCTGGTAACAGGTTCAAACAATACCCCATAGGTGAACTGCTCACAGATGGTGGGGGAGAGTACATGAGTACAAAATTTAAGAAATTCTTGGAAAGTGAGGGCATTGGGCACAAAGTCACAGCCCCAAACTCCCCGTTTCAAAATGGCGTAGCTGAAAGAAGGAACAGAACACTCCAGGAAATGATGAGGGCTCAATTAGCTGACTCAAAGGTGGGAAACCATTTCTGGGGGGATGCACTTTCAAATGCAAATTATCTGCTGAACAGATTACCAAACACCACAACTGGGAAAACTCCATATGAAATGTTTCATGGGAGGAAGCCAAAGATAGCACACGTACGAATTTTTGGAAGCAAATGTTTTGTTCATATACAGGCTAAAAGCTTTGAATGTTTTCTGCTGGGGTATGATGGACAAACAAAAGGTTACAGGTTATGGTCACCACAACACAGAAAGGTAATTTTAAGCAGAGATGTGATTTTTCACGAGCAAACACATGATGAGAAACAGCTGGTGGAATTGCCAATGCATTCAATGGCTGAAACACAGCAGGAAGTTTCTGAAACAGAACAAACCACTGGGCAGATATCTGGGGAACAGGAGGGAGGTGAACAATCTCCAAGGCGTTCAACCCGAGAACGTAAAACACCTGTTAGATATCAGGATGAATTCCAAAGTGGCAAAACTGTTGTACATAAAGCTCTCAAAATAGCTTTAGAACCTCAAAGTTTTGAGGAAATCCAAGGCATGGAACCAAAGGTGAGAAATGATTGGTTTGAAGCCATGCAGGATGAAATTAATGCAATGCATGTCAACAAAACATGGAGTCTGGTATCTTTACCTGTAGGGCGCAAGGCCATCACCTGTAAATGGGTGTACAAGGTGAAAACGAATCACTAGGGGCAGGTGGAAAGGTACAGGGCAAGACTCGTAGCAAGAGGATTTGCACAAAAACATGGGATAGATTTTGATTCCGTGTTTGCACCAACAACAAGGTATGCAACTGTAAGATTGTTGTTGAAATTGGCAGCACAAAGAAAAATGAGGACATTTCATTTTGATGTAAAAACTGCTTTCCTATATGGTGATTTACAAGAGGAAATCTACATGGTGCAACCAAAAGGTTTTGTAGACAATCCCAGTCTTGTATGTCGTTTGCACAAATCCATATATGGGCTGAAGCAAGCAGCGAGGTGCTGGAACCAAAAATTAGACAGAGTTTTGATTAGTTTGGGATTCAAACAAAGCAAGGCTGATCACTGTCTGTACACATGTCACACAGAATTGGGACATTGGGTGTATTTGTTAGTCTTTGTTGATGATATATTGCTGATAACAGAATCAGTAAGTCAAAAAGACAAAATTGCAAAAGAATTGCAAGCACACTTTGAACTGAAAGATCTAGGTTTGGTACAACACTATCTTGGAATGCAATTATCCCAGGATGAGGAAGGTTCTTTCTTGGTTGAACAAAGTGGAAAAATTCAGAAAGTGCTGGAAATTCATGGATTGGAGAATTGTAACCCAGTTACCACTCCAATGACTCTTGAATATCAAAAAACACAGAGATAACACTGAATTTGAAGATATTGGGAAATATCAAAGTGTTATTGGAAGCCTGCTATATTTGGCAAATGTGAGTAGGCCAGACATCAGCAATGCTGTGAACATACTTAGCAGGAAAACCCAAAATCCTTCTATGTATGATTGGCTAGCTGTGAAACGTGTGTTAAGATATTTAAAAGGTTCCATGAATTGCAAACTGAAATTGTCATCACACACAGAGGGAGGTTTTTGTGTGTACACTGATGCTGATTGGGGGTCTGCAACAGATAGAAAGTCCACAAGTGGGACTGTGATCATGTATGATAAAAGTTTAATTGACTGGTATACACGAAAACAATCTTGAGTGGCTGTATCTAGTGCAGAATCTGAATTCATCAGTTTATCTCAAGCATGCAATGAGATTGAATGGTTCAAACAACTGTTTACTGATTTGCAAATACCAGTAGACAAGGCTGTTACAATTTTTGAAGATAACCAGGCTTGCATAAGCATGGCTCAAAATGAAAAATGTAGGCCAAGAACCAAGCACATTGATGTTCGTTACTCTCATGTAAAGGACTGTGTGCAGAAAGGGTGGGTAACACTCAAATACTGTGCAACAGGAGAAATGGTGGCAGATCTTTTCACAAAACCATTGCCTGTAGTAAGACAGAGGAAGCTAATGATGGCGCTAGGCCTCATTGAGCAAATGTGAAACAAGAGGTACTTCAGCTTGTGTGGGGGATGTTGTGATATGTATCACTTCACCAGCTGTAGCACACTGTTTACACATGGAAAGAACAGAATGGCTGTAAACAAGTTTATTATGTCTTTCTGGGTTCTCGTGTTTTTCGCATGGGAAGCCTAGACTGTGGGAGCATTATGAGCTAGCCACATGGTTTGTATGTTCTGATGACGTGCTAACTTGTTTTCTGTCTGAAGCCATCTTAGAGAGAGGCAGGACTGCTTTCTCTCTTCTTCTTGTTCTTCTTGCTAGACTTTGTTACTGCAACAATGTAACGTCTTTGCTGAGGTGGAGTGAAGCTCAACTTACTCCACTGGATGTAATGCTTGCTATGCATTTGTACTCTGCACATGGACTGTAACTAGGAAATGTATACTCTGTAGAACTTTACTTGCTAAGTGAATAAACAGGTAGAATTAGACCTGTGATGTTACAGAGTGTTTCCTGACTCCATGGATTAATCTGCAACGGGGAAGCTGGAAGCTGGAAGCAGTCTGACAACAAGGCCAACTGGGCTGGTCTTGCTGGCTGGCACAACACGCTGCATGCTGCGCGCGGGAGGTGAGATCTGGAAGATCTGTGTGTGGAATTTCAGGCCTCTGCTAGCACGCAGACACAGGATTATAAATCTCCCAACTCGCACACACTCTGCTCAGAGATAACACCAACAGATGTATCCAGTAATTTCCCCTTAACTTTCAGAAATTTTCTTTGCCAATATTTATTTTTATTTATTTATTTTATTATATTTATATACCCCGCCTTTTTTCCTGCAAGGAACCCAAGGCGGCTTACATAATCCTCCTCCTCCTCTCCACTTTATCCTCACAATAAGAAGCTAAGATTTGAATGGATTATTATTTATTCAAAGTATCCTGACTAATCAAATTACATTGTGGGTGACGGGAAATGGGTTGCATCCTTTTCTTTACATCCCTGTACAAAGCAGCAGCTGCCAGTAGCTGTAAATTATTTGTTTTGTAAATTAAATCTCCCATGCATTTTGAGCTATTGCTCTTTCTTCTTCAGTGACAGAATCTAAAAAAAAGAAGCTATAATGGCATTAACAATTCATACAAAGGTGCTTTTAGATGATTTAGCCTTCAGAAGAGGAGACTGAGGGGAGGGAGATATGATTGCACTCTTCCAGTACTTGAAGGGATGTCACACAGAGGAGGGCCAGGATCTCTTCTCGATCATCCCACTTTGCAGGACACGGAATAATGGGCTCAAGTTACAGGAACCTAGATTCCACCTAAACATCAGGAAAAATTTCCTGACTGTCAGAGCAATAAGACAATGGAATCAACTACCTAGGGCTCTCCCAATCTGGAGGCATTCAAGGTGCAGCTGGACAGACATCTGTCAGGGATGCTTTGACCTGGATTCCTGCACTGAACAAGGGGTTGGACTCGATGGCCTTGTAGGCCCCTTCCAACTCTACTTTTCTATGATTCTATGATTTATTAGAAATTTAAAAACAACAACAGGAAGTTAAAAAGTGTAGTGGCTAAAGTGACTGAGTTACAAATCAGGAAGTCCCCGGTTTGAATTTTGTCTCTTCCATGAACTCACTAGGAGTGCAATCCTATGCATGTTTAGACATAAAAAAAAAAAGTCCTACAATTCACAGCATTTGCCAGCCAGTCATGCTGATGGGAATTGTAGGATTTATTTATTTTTTTTGCAGGGGAGGCTGTTGACTCCTATTTCGGTGGGGGTCCTTTTCCATTGCAGGTTTTATCTGGAGCTTCATAGGAGCGGTCCAAGGTGCTGAACTCCACCCCCAAAATAGGTTCACCACCCTGGAGCACCATGGATGGCTCCTATGAAGCTCCGAATAAAAGCTGAAAAACCTGTAGTGGAAAAGGAGCCCCACCGAGATAGGAGTCAACAGCCTCATCTGCCATTTTGTGTCTAAACATGCATAGGATTCCACCCTAGGTGGCCTCAGCCTCGCCCCACTCCATCTACAATATGGGGGATAGGGTTAAAATGAGATAATGCATTTGAAGCACTTTGAACAACTCAGCTGTCAGCTCAAAAGGTGAGAACGGATAATAAAAGAAGGAATAACACACAAAATAACTATGGTCATAACTGGAAAAACAATTAGTCACCTTGTCCCACATACCTGCCTGGATCTTAAGATCATCTTCTGAGGCCCTCCTCTGTGTGCCCCTGACAAATTACGAGCAGACCTTTGTATTTTTCCAGGCTTTTCAATCTTAAATTTTTTTTAGGGGCGCAAACCCATGCATGTTTAGACAGAAAGAAGTCTGTCGACAGACTTTTTTTTCTGTCTAAACATGCATAGGACTGCGCCTTTAGTAATGTCAAGATCTTTTGGGGTATTTCTGGAGTTTTAAAATTTGTAATATTTTGGTGCTGCTATGATTTTTGTTATGTGGATTATAGCTTATACGGCTGGGTTGGTTTTTGTTTTTTTTTAAAAAAATTTTGCGTTAGATATTATAGTTTTGTTATGCTTGTATTTATTATTTTTTTTGTAAGTCACCCAGAAAACATAGGTTATTGGGCAATTTTTTTTGAAAAAGTAAGTTAATAAAATAAATCCGTTATACAAAATGTAAAATTGTTATATTACAAAAGGTACCTTAGTTTGCTGTGTTCACTTTGAATCCATGCAGGATTTCTCAAAAGTACTTAATTTCATGGATTATAGATCATAGAGTTGGAAGGAGCCTACAAGGTCATCGAGTCCAACCCCCTGCTCAGTGCAGGAAACTAGAGGAGGGGTCTCCCATCCAAGTAATAACCAGGCCTGACCCTGCTTAGCTTTCCACACTCAGACAAGCTGAGCCAGCATAAACCACAGGCCTGTATATGGATATGGAATTGTGGATATGGAACTAAGATATGGAATTGTTTACGATAACGTTAAATGAACTAATTACTCACTTAATCTTATCTAATGAAATTCCCTCTTAGTAACCTGAGAGACCTGAATAACTAAGCAGAATGATGTTTGCCTCTACCTCAGCCTTCCCAACCTGGTGGTGCCTTCCAGATGCTTTAGACTACAACTCGCAGCATTCCTGACCACTGGCCATGCTGGCTGAGGCTGATGGAAACTGAAGTCCAAAACGTCTGAAGGGTAACCACATTGGGAAACACAGCTCTACGTAAACCTTAACAAACATTTCTTTTCTCTGAAAAGCAGATGATAGCTCACCCTTTTAAAAATGTTTTTAGTATGTGAAGTTATGCATACATTGGATCTGCACTGTTGGGGGTGGGCAAGCTCCCCCCAGACAAACAGTTCACGGTTGAATATTCCTTTCTTACCGAAAAGAAATGGGAAGGACAAAACTCCAGCCCTCGCCCTGCAATGCACTTTGCCCCTTCTGTGCCCCACTCAGAATCCTTTTTCTGGTGCTGCCACTATACATATGATACATGCCGATGGTGATAAAATAGGCTCTAAAAATTCAAATCAAGATGCCTAGAATTTTAATGTAAACATGTAGGAATTTGAAATATTTATTGCTTCCTGGTTAAAAAAAGAAAAGGAAAAAGAGAGTCATGTTTACAACTTGAGCCATGGGCTTATTAGTAATCTGGATGTAACTCCACCTTCCATCCTTGACCTGGTCCTGTGGTAAACTTTGTTTTATTTTTTTGAGTTACATGTATATTCCACCTTTTCCTCCAAGGAGCCCAAGGTGGCGCACATGATCCTCCTCCACTTCATTTTCTCCTCACAACAATTCTGTAAGGTAGGCTAGGGTGAGAGTCAGTGACTGGCCCAAACTCACCCAGTGGACTTCAGTTCTCACTACATGCCACATATGCACTTGGTCATCCAGCACTAGGCATATGTTATGGGTACAGGAGAGTGATTGATCCATTAAGAGTTTTCTTTGGTACTGAAACTGTGTTCAGACAGCACATGCAAAGGAAGATCAGCCTGGCCCGAAGTACATTTAAATGCCCACCACCGTGTTCTGGCCTTGAAAAACTGATCTTTCTCCTCTTCCTTTTCCTCTCCACTCCCCTTCCCTTGTAAATAATCTTTTTAGTTAATAAGCCTGTCAAGGGCTGAGTATGAGTTGAGTGTAGGTTATTGTTGAACCGTGGGTTGTTGTTGAAACATGGGTTATCGTGTTGTCTGAACCCAAGATAACAAACCATGGTAAACAACCCATAATTCACAACCCAACAACCATGGGTTCTCCTAATGGGTTGTTCATGGTTAACTAGCCACAGCTTATCACAGCTGGGTTCAGACAACACACGATAACCCACAGTTCAACGACAACCTACACTCAACCCATATTCAACCCTTGAGTGTGGGTTATCGTGTTGTCTGCACCCGGTCTATGTGTTATTGAGCCAAGCACTGTCCTTTCACAGAGATGGACCAGTAGCATTCAGAAACTAGGAGTGGCCATTTCATTTGCAGGCTACACAGCAACAGAGAAACAGTGTATTGTGAAATGCTTTCCACAACCCTGGGGTTCCAGGTAGACAGCACATTACTGAGTTTCATTTCCTGTGAAAGAATTGATCCCTGCAGTGGGTGAGCTTTTCTACATGAGGCATTTATTGTGCGCTCATCATTCCCTACTCATGGTTGTTTATGGGCTCTACATTACATCATCCTTAGCTGGGGTGGGAGGAGAAAGGTATGCCCCTATTCAGAACAGAACAGCATATTTTCCATGCTATTGGGAGTAATACCAGCTATTGAGCCCACAATCTCCTTAACAAAAGGAAGGTATAGCCAGACCCTACTGTAAGTCTGACTAACTTTCCACCTTTTAAGTAATTCTTCTGGTCCTCTCCCTGTCCAATTCCCCCTAACTCACAACAAACTTCAGCTGGTCCAGAATTCTGTGGAGACTGTTAACCAGGACTGGTTACAGGGAGCGTGTGGCTCCACTGGCTACCCCTCTGTTTCCAGGCACAAGTGCTGGTTATGATCTACAAAGCCTTAAATGCCTTGGAGTCAGGCTACCTGAAAAAACACCTTCTCCCATACAAGCTTGCCCGGATTTAAAGATCTTCCGGAGAGACCCTTCTCTCAGTACCACTGCCACCAGAGGCATGTTTGGTGGGGCATGAAAGAGGGCCTTTTTGGTGGCCACTCACAGGCTGTGGAACTCCCTACCGAGGGAGGCTAGCTTGACCCCCTTGGCTTTCATTGCCCTTCTGCTGGCAGACATTTTTATTCAGGCAGGCCTTTGGCATATAAGCTGGCCTGTTGCTAAAGGGTATTTAAATTGGTTGGTTCTATTTCTTTTCTTGTTAACGTTTGGCACAATGGAAACAACAGAGGAGAGAGTGGCAGGGTAGCATTATGTGCTGGTTGTTCAGTTGTACATGCTTAGGCTTAGTTAGAGGCCAAGTTACAGTATGGCATAGAAACTAGGATAATAATAATAATAATAATAATAATAATAATAATAATAATATTATTATTATTGAATCGCCCATCTGGCCAGTCATTCAGCCACTCTGAGCAATGTACAGTCCAATAAAATACAAGGGGGGGGGGAAACAGAGTGTAAAACACAATTAAAAACAGTACAAAACTTAAAAATCCTAACCCACCCCATATTCAAGCCTGAAAAGCCACATTTTTAATGCACGGCGGAAGTTAATCAAGGAAGGGGCATGGCGGAGGTCGCTGGGGAGAGAGTTCCATAAATTGGGGGCTGCTACGGCTGACATTAAAAACAGAAAAGGCCCTCCTCCTAGTCCCCACCAGCCTGGCTTCTCTGGCTGATGGGACAGGGAGAAGGCTGTCCGTGGCAGATCTTGTTGAGCGGCCTACTTGATGTTGCTGGAGGTGCTCCTTGAGATAAACTATTATTATTATTGTTGTTGTTGTTGTTGTTACCACCACGACCACCACCACCACTTACATACTGCCTTATCTGCTAAAAAGCCATCAAAGCAGTGTACAATAATTTAAAACAATAAAACTTTAAAACAATAGGAACATTAAAAACAATTCAAACATTAGAACTAAACAGGTAAATACCCTGATCTATGGGAACTTTAATGCATTTTTTAATCCCACTTCTCTATAAACATTTTATATCCAAAGTGGCTTACAGCATATAAACACAAATTATTAACAATTTAAAAGCAACGGCTGACATTAAAAATGACATTATAAAACTATGAGAACTATGAAGTTGTAGCAGCAGCTAGAATAAAATGTTTCCAAAAGCAGCAAGTATTGAATATTAAATGCTTGCTTAACTAGGGTTTTCAGCACTTGCCTGAGCATGAGAAGAAGCCCCCCAAAACTGAGTTGCGCGGAGACTAGAGAGCAGCAGGGAAGCACACTCTAGCTTCTGCCATCAGGCAGGGGACCTGGGGCCATTGGGAGGCTGCACCACCTACTTCCAAGGCTGTGGCTCACGCTGGCTCAGCTTGTCTGAGCGTGAAAAGTTAAGCAGGGTCAGGCCTGGTTATTACTGGGATGGGAGACCCCTCCTCTAGTTTCCTGCATTGAGCAGGGGGTTGGACTCGATAGCCTTGTAGGACTCCTTCCAACTCTATGATCTATGAAATCTATGAAATAACATCAAGCCAAGGGGGAGACCAACCTGGCCCATCTATCAGCCAGAGAAGGTGCACTTGCAGGGAGCTCACTTCCCCCTCCCTGCCAGAAAGAACCTTCTGCTCCATCTTTCCTGTAGCCCTGGGGCTGCAGAAGTAAGAGGAAAGAACATGCTGAACCCATCCATCGGCCAAAGGAACAAGAGCCAGCAGTTGCTATTGAAGTAGGGACACCAGCAAGGGTTCAGCTTGGCCCAAAGTGCATTTAATTGCCGGCTTACAGCTCACCACCTTGTTCTGGCCTTGAAAAACTGATCTCCCTCCTCTTCCTTCTCTCTCCCCTCCCCTCCCTTGTAAGTCATCTTTTTAGTTTGTAAGCCTGTCTCCCTTTTTGACTGATGTGAGCAGTTTTGGGAGACAATAATGGTCTGAAAAATGGGATAAAAAAAATACTGTTAATAATAAATCTCTCCAGGAAGGCACTCGTGTCACCACTAAAAAGGGAATTCTCATCCTCACCCTCTGTATAGCTGCAACAGTGACAGGGCAAAGAGAAGACCCCCGAGGCCAATTTAGGGCACAGGTAGGTGATTGATTGTTTTGCCCATCAGTCAGCAAGCAAAGCCTCCAACGTGGCTTCCCATGTGCTAGATTTATGGGCTGAAAATGCTTTGCAAATACAAAGTTGGTTATGTCTCAGACTCAGTTGCCAACCATTTTATCTCAGAACTACTGGAGGAGTTTTGCATCATTAGCTTGACTGCTACCCTCACCCTTTAATCTTGGAATAGCTTTGTTGATTAAGGAACATAAGCCTCATGCCTTTCACTGTTTCTTATCTTAAGTCCCCTTATCTCATGCACTTCCTCTATGGAATCCTAAGCTATATCCTACGGCTACAGAAGGAAAACTAATAAGGATTTGTTGAGATACTGGGTGGCATCCAACTGGTGTCCCACTGCTGACGACGGCTGTTTGATTCAGGAAAGGCTTCCATTAGCAGAAAGGGGGGAGGCAGGCAATTTTGGGCAATTCCCCCTCCCTGCTGCAGCTCCCTCCCCCACAACTGCTCTGGAGGGTTGGAGGACCCTTTGGAACAGGGGGCTGCAGTAGGGAGGGGGGATTGCTGAAAATGGTCTCCCCTCCCTGATCCACTGATAAGAACATAAGAAGAGCCATGCTGGATCAAGGGTCCATCTAGTCCAGCATTCTGTTCACACAGTGGCCAAAGGATCCCACAAGCAGGACATGAGTGCAGCAGCACCTTCCTGCTCATGTTCCCCAGCAACTGGAGTACATAGGCAGACTGCTCCTGATACTGGAAGCCTCTGATGGATCAGAACCTTTTGTCAGAGGAGGGACGCTAAGAGTAGTAGCCAGCTGTGCACTAGCACAAACAAGTACTTGTGCAACGTAACGAGCGCTTGTGCAACATAACTAGCAGTTGCCAGGGCAATGCCAAATCATCACTTTTCCCCATTGCCCTAGCAAGTGCTTGTTACGTTGAGCAACATGGAAGGGGACAAAGTGGCCTGAGCCAGAGGCCTGTTCCCATCTTACAGTGTATTGGGTTGTATCCAGATAGGATAGCATCTAACTGTGCCCTAGCACTAGCATAAACAAGCAGGTTGGTTAACACTAGCACAACATAATTAGCTCTAGTGCTGGTGCACAGTTGGATACTACCCTATCTGGATACCAACCCAATACCTCCAAAACCAATGCACTAGCATAACCCAATGCACTAGCACAGGGCTCTCCAACCTTGGGTCCCCGAGATGTTGCTGGCCTACAGCTCTCAGCATACCCAGCCAGCATGGCTAATGGCAAGGCATTCTGGGAGCTGTAGTCCAGCAACATCTGGGGACTCAAAGTTGGAGAGCCCTGCACTAGCATAAACAAGCAGGTTGGTTAACACTAGCGCAACATAATTAGCCCTAGTGCTGGGGCACAGTTGGATACTACCCGATCTGGATACAACCCAATACCTCCAATACAACCCAATGCACTATAAGGTGGGAACAGGCCTCTGGCTCAGGCCACTCGGTCCCCTCCCATGTAGACAATAGTATTTGAAACGGAAAACTGCCTGCATTTTTCGCTCCATAAGATGCACTCCCCCCCCCAAAAAAAAAACTAGGTGGAAATGTCTGTGCGTCCTATGGAGCGAATATAGTAAATAATAATAATAATAATAATAATAATAATAATAATAATAATTTTTTTTTAAAAAAAACCTTTCCTCTGCTGGTCTGAGCGGAGGACTCCTGGGCAGGGCGGGGGAAGCCCCCGCCTCTCAGCTGATTAAATTTTTTTTTAAAAAAATTATTATTATTATTATTATTATTATTATTATTCTCTGCTGGTCCGGAAGAGCGAAGGACTCCTGGGCAGGGTGGGGAATCCCCGCCTCTCAGCTGATTCCCCACGGAACAGCTGATTTAAAAAAAAAATAAATTTTTTTTTGGTACCATACGGTAAGTGCGTCTTATGGTCTGGTACGCCTTATGGAGCGAAAAATACGGTAACAATATCTGGATCAGGAAATACTATGTTCAACTAAATGTGCCTTCTGCTGGTTCAGGAGAGATGTTCTATGCGTGGTGAAGGAAGCAGGTGGGAGAAGGCATACACAAACCCCAGTCCCGATTTCATTGTAAATAAAGGTTCTGGGCCGCATATTATCTGAATAAGCCTTCAGCTGTTGCACAGTGGATTTATGCTAGAGTTGTAGGCCAAAAACAACTGGGGACCCAAAGTTGGAGAACACTGTGCTAGAGAACTTTTGGGGCAAGCCCAAAGGAAGGATTTGGCTTCACAGTCATGTTGAAACTTCTTGTGCTTAGCTTGCCAGGCATCCTGGAGTGCAGAGTGGGTTTGACATCCCTTGTAATATATGGTTTGGGTTGCTTTACTAAATTACCCCTTAAAGTGGATGGGCAGGTCTTGCAGTAAAGCACTTTGATTGCTCCATCTTTTTACTAGTGGCACACTATGAGGTTTAGTGCATGACGCAGTTAAATCGGCTTTGGCTACTTGGGTTGAACTACATTTCCTTTAGATATATTGCAAAACTATGATTCATTCAAAACACCATTTTCATTCTCAACGAGTGTGCAAAAGTATCATCAAGAGAACAAAAAAATCTGGCTAGATGTGCTTTGTCAGTAACCTCCTTTTGAATTCAAGGTACATTTGCTGCCCGTTCTCTTTATTGTCTGTTATAATAAAGACTGTGTGAAAAAACAAGAAGGATGTTACTTTGCTTTGCTTAATCTGTCACAAGAGATAAAGAAAATTAGCTTTCCGCAATTCTTGGCTTCATAAATGTAACGTTGTATGAAGAATTATTGTATAATAGATGAATTGGTCTTTTATCTTGAAGCTTTTTTTTCTTCAAATGGTTAAATCTAATTTCACAGCTGGACTGGCTGACATACATGGGAGTTACTTGTCCTGTAGAAGTTGATCTTCCTTGCATTCTGTCTGCAAACTTGTTCTGTTTTTAGAAGATCAACACCGAGACATGGTCACACTTCTAGGTGCACACAATTTCATTGTCTGATGAGGAACAATCTTGGCCTATGGTGCATCATGCACATGGACTAAGCGCAAACTATAAAGTTGTGCAGAAAGTACTTACATTGTTTTTGACCTTTATTGGAAGCCCCCTCTTCCATATATCCTTCCTTAAAACCCACCTTTTCTGCAACCCCCTTGGCTTTAACCTATAGACTTCCACCTTTACAGAAACTAAGCTCAAGTATCAGTTACCTGCATCCAAGTATATTATTCCCATTGTTACCCATGCCTCTTTCTTTGCCTTTGTTGACATTTAGATTGTAAGATCCTTAGGGCAGGGACCTATGTTTTTTTCCTTAAGTTATGTAATACATCATATGCAACAATAGTCCTAGATAAATTTTAATAATTGACAATGAATATCCTTCCAAAAAAAACCTTTCCTCTGCTGGTCCGAGCGGAGGACTCCTGGGCAGGGCGGGGGAAGCCCCCGCCTCTCAGCTGATTAATTTTTTAAAGTCATTCCAGCTGATTAAATGACCTTTATGGTCCTTTATGACCTGGAATGACCTTCATACAAGAAGAGCAATACTGTCAGAACCAAGTGGAACAACTGGATGGCAAGTGGACATTTGGGGAAGTACTCTGATAAGTTTGAATTCAAATCTGAACTGATAGCTTTCACTTACCTGTAGGTTGGGGAGTGAAAGGACAGAGCAGATTGGATGGTACTACTCTGTTTTTCAGTTGAAGATCAGAGTTTTTCCTCCTTCCTGCAACATTGCTAAAACATCCTCCCCAACACATCCCTAGCTTAAACCTACAGTGCAAATTCATTACCTCTTAACTTTCAAGTAGCGGTAGCAGCTAAAGAACTGACGCAAGAATCCAAAGGAGCAGTTACACCTCTGCCGATTCTCTTGTGCTTCACTGAATCTGTTGCACAAGTGGTGGACCCCACTGATTCTGTTGTGCAAGCAGGACTCAACACTTGTGCAACAGTGCTTCCCAGAGGAAGTCCTGAAACAAGTGGAAATGTTCATTTCTTGATTGGGACAGGTTGCTGGAGCAACCTTACTGAGAGCTCCGCCAACCTGCCCTGTTCCAGAAACGAGCGTTTTTGGTTGCTTACGGTTGCCCTGGAAGCAGCTAATTAAAAATCAAATTTTATCTGCACCAAGCCATTGGCCACTGCAATTTAAAACAAATTACGAATACAAACATAGCATAGAGTAGGTATCCAGTGTTCAGAGTAAAACAAATACTTACATAAGTTCAATATCGCAGCTAAAATTCTTAATTTTATCTAAAATTACATATTTTGTCGAACTCTAAGTGCAATTGACTGCCCTCATTTTGATCGCAATAGTTATATGAATTTTGCTGTAGTTGCTGTCACTGCCCTACTGCAGTTCTCTAAAAGAAAATTCACATAGTAATCGATTGGGCGCCCTGGATGAGGTGTTAATGGAGGAGTAATTAACTCTTCTTGAATAGTTCTATACAGGGAACAAAAAAGCAGCACATGGGAGATAGTTTCGAAGCGCTAATTCTTCATACCGCAAGTGGTGGGTCCTGCTTGTGGATGGGAATTGGTGGGGCGTAAGTCTCAGGATTCCACCCTGAGAGCCCTCAAACTCATCCTTGTTCTCACATATGAGCTCCAATCTCAATGTCAGGGAAAAGAAGATTAGAACATATATTTTTTTTTTTTTAAAAAAAATCCATTTTATTTCTAAAATGCTTGTAAATTCTCATCTGGAACCCGAATACAATCCAAATGAGATTACCACATTTGCACATAATGAGAATTTAAGCTTCAATTAAAAATATGTCTGACAAAAGTAGATGCTGATACTGACTATCATTTGTCTAATGAGCCAATGCAAGCTTTAAGTGAGGTCATTTAAAAAGAAATGAAAAACCAAAATAAAACACAAATTCAAAAATCTTTACTGAGCTGCAAATTACATTTTAACTATTTGGGTATGTTCCCCCACCCCCTTTAAAAAAAAAATAATAACAAAAACAACATGGGCTAATTTGATTTAGGAGGCCAGATAGAAACTGCTGTGATAAAAAGCTAAAATAAGCAAATAGTGTAATTTCAACGAGCAATTAAGAGAACTGTGATTGAAAAATATGTATTTGGAAATTACAGAAAAATTAACCATTTCATAAATGCAATTTCTGCCACTAGTACCTGTTGGAAAGTATTAGAAAGAGAGAGAGAACTCAACAGCTTTCTTGCACTTCTCAACAGAGCTAAACATTTTGCACAAATAGTAAATCATTTATTAAAAATAAAGCTGAAAATTTCTATCCCTCTCAAATATAGGCAAATACTAAGATAAATTTTGGTCACAAAAGTACATACGATACATTGCGTTTGCACTGACAGCATGCTCTGTACTTTCTCACTAATTTATATAGTCATTATCTGAGCCACTTTTGAATGCAGAGATATCAACAGGATATACTTAGTCATTAATTCTCGGTGCTTACTTTTATTATAAACAGGACTTTTGTTGTGAGAACAAATAATCTCTCATTTGTTGCCTGGAACCCCAAAACAGGATCGTGGGTTTCCAGAGTTGCTACCAACTGCTTAGCAACTTGCCCTACTTGTCTGCCTTCCTTTCTGTTGTAGAGAACGGTAGACAGAGGAGTTGGCTGTCGATAGATGAACACTCGCCGCAGACACTCGCAGAGGGCAGAGTATGAGTGGTTTGGTGCACAAGCCATGAACTTCTTGTCCTGCTTTGATGCTTGCACGTAACCTGAAATACACACAGACAGGTAGAGGTCAGGGGTGTGTGTGTCTTGTGCTAAGTGTGAGCAACAATGGAAGCAGTTTAAACAGTTTTGGAACAGACAACAAATTATGATCGGCAACCTATTTTTGTTGACAGAAGAAAGAGGAAATGGTGTAATTTGGCTGCTTAGTTAATGCTGTGGTTGATCTGTTTTTCCTTTGGAAAATTTAATTCTGAAAAATAAATAAATAAATAAAAGCAGGTAAGGGTTATTTTATTCTTGCTGAATTCTCTCTCAGAGAATTGGTATGATTTTATTTCTTAAAAAAATATATCAGTGAGGTTTTCTTTTTAAAGCAGCACATTTGTAAATCTTGCAAGTCTTTCTTTTTGGATTAGACTTAGTAAACATTTTCTATATGTCCTCAGGGCTAGACTACTGTAATGTGCTTCACTTGGAGCTGCTCTGAGACTGTACAGAACTATATCTAGGACAAATATGGGAGCATGCTTCCTGATGGGGAGAGCACTGCAAAAGTACCATAACAGTGCTCCACATCTTAATCGGTTCTGTATAGCTTTCCAGTACAGCGGTTGAATTCTTTTAAATGCCACTGTATAAAACTGCTCTCATTCTAGTACAGAGCCAGTGTGGCGTAGTGGTGAGAGTGTTGGACTGGGACTCGGCAGATCCAGGTTCTAGTCCCCACTCAGCCATGAAACTCACTGGGTGACTTTGGTCCAGTCACTGACTCTCAGCCTAACCTACCTCACAGGGTTGTTGTGAGGGTAAAATGGAGAGGAGGAGGAGGATTATGTAAGCCGCCTTGGGTTCCTTGCAGGAAAGAAGGCGGGGTATAAATATAATAAAAAATAAATAAATAAACAAACAGTACAAGGTAAATAAAACAAGGAGGGGTTCTAAAGTAAGATAATTAAATTTATTATACTTGCTACATCTATCCAAGCCCTTAGTCACACAGTTGGCAAGGCATAATGCTTTGTTATACATGGAGAAATTGATGACATGCCCTCCGCTGGAAATAATAACTGAAGCAGATCAACACAAAAGTGTTATTTTCTATATGACATTGCAAAATAGCCATAACCTAAGAACTGATGTTCATTTATTAAAAAAAATCAAGCATTAAAATAAACCCAATAGGAAAGCTCTAGACTCTTTCCCAGCTACTTGCAAATCAACAGAAATCCTGGTGATTTTATGATTTAAAAATAGCATACTGAGAAGCAGTCTACAAAATCTGAAATTATTTATTTTATATGGTTATATAACGCCTTTCTGCGCAAAAAGCCCCCTCAAAGCGGTTTACAAAATTAAAAATCATTACCAAGTAATGAAATACCAGAAATATAAAAACACAAACCATTCAGTACCAGCAGCGACCATCAACATTCTTTAAGTACAGACCAGTATCTGCACATTCCTTAACTACAGACCAGGATCAGTTAGTAAATTAAAAGCAGATAGAAATTACTTGGCAAATGCTGTTCCCCACACCCCCACCAAAAAATCTTTCAGGTGCGACTGCCTGTACAATGGAAGCATGAATGAAAATAGTGCCCTGACCTTTAGTACCATATGTTTTGCTCACTCTGTGTGATGAAAGAGAGGCTCACCTAGGTTGTCGCCTCAACTACTGCCCAACAAGAACACTGAGCCAGGATCCTACTAGTGAAAAACGAACCCTTAGTGCCAGCTATGCACGTATTCTGGACCACACTGCAGCAGCCACACTATTAAATGTGATTATGTTTATGTATTCTACCAACTGCAGTGGCTACAGTGGTTTCCAAAAAAACCCTATCCAGTAGAAAAGCACTGGAGTAACTTCGTCTCAAAACTTCTGTTTCCCACCAAACAATGAACCTGGATGGGGACAGATTTGAGTTAACAAGTGGATTTTATATTTTTTTAAAATGGAGGATCTACCATTGTCTGACACTTTCCTTTAACCAGTGATCTCAGGGGCACTGAAACCATCACATCACCTGACAAAGGCCAGTCTGAAGGTCTGCAACCCCTCCATGGCGGTCTGGTGTTCAAAGTAAAACAAACCCCCAAGGTCTTTTGGCACACCTAAAGTATCACTTTGGGTCCTGGCCATTTATGCAGAAACAGGAAGTACTCCCATATCTTAAAAATCTAATATAGGAACTGGCCAAAGTTCAGAAATCCAGAAATAAACTATTGGGCAGTATCCTATGCTGCTGCTGCTGCTGTTTCTTTTGCAGCCAGTGGGAGCGACTGCTTGCACAAGGGGGATTCTGCGGTTCTAAATATAACCCTTCTGTGAGCTCCACTGACCTGCCCCATTCTGGAAACAAGCATTCCCACTTGTTTCCAGTTGCTTGTGGAACAGCAAAATCCCCCTTGCATCAACGGTTACTCCCATGGACACATAGGCACAACAGGATACTGCCCTAGAAATTTGAATTCCTCACAAAAGCCACAGGATTAAAGCAAACATGCTTTAGAATTCCCCATTTGTTTCAACAATGAAGAATGAAAAATGAAACTGCTTGATCTGCCAGCTAAAAATTAAAGGATTATCATCAGTTTTCAGCTGACCCAAGCCTGAATCTTCTATGCGAAGTGCCTGTGAATTTTGCAACAGGATGTCCATACTGGTTTGATATGCCTTTTATACCCTTTGGGCAATAGCACAACACTCATTTTGCCAGCAGTAATCTCAGTGGAATCCACTCAAATCAGCACAGCATAAACATGCCTGTAACATCTTATGCATTTCTTCCAGAAGATTGAACTGGGAGTTTATCCTGTACTGTGGTCTGAAATAGCTTACATCTGCAGGGATGTTGGAACCTCTTTATTTTATTTGTGTTCTCCCTAAGGTATTGCACAAGCTTTCATCCATAAAATGAAGCTCTACTTAATTCTGAAGAAAAACAGGCTTGATTTTATTAAGCCAATCAGTTATTTATTCGCCTAAAATAAATCTTTCTGAAAATCAACCCAAGATTTAACTACTTTCAATAATCAACCACAGAGTTCTGTTTCAAGTGAGGGCAGAGATGACTGAACTAAAGTGGGGAAAGTGGGGAATAAAGAGAAATGCTGCATAGCCTTCCTTCCATACCTAATGCGTTGAAAGTAGAAATATGTTCCCACTTGTCCTGTTGATCTGGGCGTGGCTGCCAGAGAAGAGCATCGACAGTCATGGCGTAAGCAGAAGCATGGCATTTCCTTGGGGTCCACCACTGTTGAGAAGAGATACTGGTTGCTTCCAAGATTTACCTGAAGGACAAAAAAAAGGCAATCATTTTAGTACCAATTCAGTATTTAACTGTTTGGTTACATGTAACACCAGCAGCACAATTTCAGCTTTGAACAAATTTACAATTAAGACAATCGGGACAGAGGAGTCCAAATCCAGACCTCTCATCTATGCATTACAGACCACCAACCTAGCTGTGATCTTTTTTGAGATATCCCTGAAAGCATTTACACCTAGAAATGTTTTAGTGTGGCGTTAGAACCATAAGGATGCAGTCTTGAATCTAAGTGTATCCAAATGCTTTGCTCATGAGCCATTGTAGCATAGTGGTTTCAGTGTTGGACTAGAGCCTGGGAGACCTAGGTTCAAATCCCCACTCAGCCATGAAGCTTGCTGGGTGACCAAGGGCTAATTGCTATTTCTCAATGTATCCTACCTCCCTGGGTCCTTCTGAGTATACACCACCCTGAGCATCTTGGAGGAAGAGTGAGATTTAAAAAATCTAATAAATATATGATAAAACACATTTGCATAGATTCACCAATTTATTCTGCCTATAACACTTAGGGGTGGTTTGTTTTGGTCTTTTTGTAGAATTTGGAGTTTTGTGGGTGATGTCGTATTACTCATTGTAGGAGTGAAACTGCTGCTTAAACTGTGTGAAACTGAGCGATCATCATACCTTCCTTTAGAAAGGCAGTCATACACATCTACTTTTCTCATATCTATGAATGCCTTTAGCACATCACACAACTTTGCTATATAAATGTAATAGCAGGTATATGCTACAACGTAAATGAAAACTACTAGTGCTACTTCGTCTAGAAGGCATTTTGTAAAGATGTTGGGCAGCGCAATCCAATGTGGCTGCTCCGTAACCCGGTTCTTTCCATGTCGGCTGTGAGGGCGGAGGGAGGATGCTCTGAAATTGGAGTCCCAGCTCTGACCTCAGAGCGTGTTTCCGAGGTCGGAGCTGGGGTTCCAACCTCTCCTACTGCCGTCTGAACTCTGTCTAGTGGCCATAGGTGTGCACCCTAAGCCAGTTTAAAGAGAAACCTGCTTTTCAAATTTCTAACGGCATGAAAATAAGCCACTCTACTTTGCATGTGGAGAAGGATCTAAGCGGATCAGTTAAATGCACAGGATGTTTCTTTTTTTATTTTAGTTTTAAATTTTTTATTTAAAGTTTTTCAAACAATATATAAAACAACTAAAATAACATACATACAACTTATATAGTGCTCCCATCACCACGGGACCAAATGATACATTCTATCTCTATAATCTATTGTTATTCATTATTTCAAAAATACAACATATCTTGACATGGCATGCTCCCTTTCCCCTTATTTAACACAAAATCCAAAAATAATCCCCAAATATCCTTAAAATTATTTTTCTTAAGTTGTCCCTTTTTACATTTGATACAAGTCAACATATCATTTAAAGCCATATCCCACACTTCCTTATACCAGTCAGTAATAGAGAAAACTTGTTGAACTTTCCATTTTCTTGCTATCATTAATCTACCCGCCGTTAACAAATTTACAACTAATTCTTTAACATTTTGAGGACCAGCCACTTTTTCCATTATTGATAACAATGCTAATTTAGGACAAACCTCTAACTCGATACCAGCAGCTATTTTTATGAAAAAGAGCAGTCTGCTTCAACCAAGGGGGGGGGGGGGGAAGAAAAGAAAAAAGAGAAGAGCGCTGTTATACTCAGGAATGAGCCACCCCATCTGCACAGATGGTGTGGGAGGAAGGAGAGCTGCCCTTGGACCGGCATACTCTCCAAAGTGGTGCAGAGACTGATCGTCAATGGAATCATGTAGGTCAGTGATGGCGAACCTATGGCACGGGTGCCACAGTTGGCACGCAGGGACCTCTCTGTGGTGCACTCGAGGCCATTGGTCGCCAGGATCGCGGAAAAGACTGTCCCCTTCTGCATTCAGCATCGGGTTTCCATAGTAAATCCCTCTCCACTCATTCCCTCGCTGGCCTCCCACAGGCAGGCACCTTCCTAACATCTCCACCCCAGAAGCGGGCTGCGCAGGCACCCAGCCTCCTTCTAACTGAACAGGACAGCTCAGAAGCACCAGCCGCGCCGCCCCCTGAATCTTGCAACGCCCAGTGAAGAGCCATATGACGAGACAGAGGCGGGGCGCGATTGATTGCTTAGGCTAGTGCCCCCCCTCCTCCTTCCTGCAAATTTAAGGCACTTTGAAATAAATAAGTTGGTTTTGTGTTGCAGTTTGGGCACTCGGGCTCAAAAAGGTTCGCCATCACTGATGTAGGTACTTCCAGTCATTCCCTTGGCTGGCCAAATAAGGAATTTAGCATGTGGAATCCTAGCATGCATGTATCCATCATCCCAGCTGCAGATGGAAAACTCAGGGAGTGTGAAGCTTTCTTGTTCTGGTCCTCAGCATCCATAGAGTTTGGGGTGGGCGTGGAGGCTGATCTCATAGACTGTATGCCATTCATGAGCTACTGGTTGGCCACGTTCTGGGAGAGAAGGCAGTGGAAGTGGCTGAAGTTGTTCAGCTTTATGAGTTTCGCACAAGAAGTCATCTGCAAAGCAGGACTTTGTCAGGTTTATGAAGTTACCTTTAAAACCTCCTCACTTGAACACATCCCTTTAATATTTTTTATGAACCTGACATTATTACTGAAAGTCGAGAAAGTAGAAGTAGCACATCTTATTAATCACTACCACCTGCCCCGAACAGTATTCAACATTGTAAACCGGGCATCTCATTAATCTTGGGTGATATAAAGGTGGGTTAGCTTGATCTTTTACATCAATCTTGTGGGTATGAGAAAAATTCTAAAAATAAAAGGAACATCTAATAGCCATGACACATGTAAGTGTTCTCTTAATCCCCATTTGGTCCCTCTTCTATGAATATTAACTTTACTCTTTATTCCTTTCAGTTCTTAGTTGCTTTTCTCTCTCTCTCTCTCTCTCTCTCTCTCTCTCTCTCTCTCTTTTGCTGTTCTCAAGGCCCTTTGGGGCCCCTTCAGGAGCATCTCCTAGACTTCACCTTCAGCAATTTTGTACAGCTACTTCCTACCAGCAGCTTCAGTAACATGAAGGCTTCTTTTAGGCACTTCACTTCACTTACATTTTGTCCTTTACAATCACTGTTAGAAACAAGATACATTTACTGAAAGAATAATCTCACAGGCTAAATGTTTCGGTAGTGGCCACATTCCATAGACCTTACTATAACAATTCTGCCCCCACCACTCCCAAATTCTATCTAGAACCATGAATTCTATAAATCTGCATTTAGAAGGGGGGGGGGGACTCACGAGAGAAAATATAATAGCTGATTCACAGCTATTAAGAAGGCTATGGCATTAATTATGGAACAAAATACTGCCAGTGCCACGCTAGAATTGAGAAATAAAGACCCAGATGGCAATTTGCAAAAGCTCAGCATTACATTTCTCTATCAGCCAATAACTGAAAACTATTATTGCAATTGAACGTGAAGTTTTAACTATTTTTAGTGTTATAAAGACATCCTCTTCTTTTCACTATAGGAATATAACTGTTGCAGAAAACAATACAGTAAAGGTGTATTACAGCTAAGGAGAATATCTGCAATTGGTACTATGCTAACTTTAAGCGTAGGTAAATTTGCTCAGCTACAAAAGGGAATGTCTACGCCCTGGTGTGGAAGTGTTATTAAACAGAATTTCTACTTCCTGAGATGAAAAGGTAAAAACCTATTTATTCAGGGAATGGTTTAACCTCCCCTGTACAAAAGCTTATAAAGCCTTATTGCACTGAAATGTGGAGTCTCATTTAAAAGAGTTAAAATTACTACTTCATAAAAGTACCCAGAGCCAGTGTGGTGTAGTAGCTAGAGCAGTGTTCTCCAACCTTGGGTCCTCAGATGTTTTTGGCTATGCTGGGAGTTGTAGGCCAAAAACATCTGGGGACCCAAGCTTGGAGAACACTGAGCTAGAGTATGGGTAGGCAACTTGTGGCCCTCCAGAAGTTTTGACCTACATATACAACTCCCATCAGCCGTAGGACGATGGGAACTGTAGGCCAAAACTTTTGGAGGGCCACAAGTTGCCCTGTCCCTGGGATGGAGTACTGGACTGGAGAAATCCAGGTTCAAATCCCCACTCAGCTATAAAGCTCACTGGTTGACCTTGAGGTACTCACTCTCTCTCTCTCTCTGCCCAAACCTACTTCTCAGAGTTGTTCAGAGGACAAAGGGAGGGGGGAGAACCATGGGCGGAATCCAACAGGGCGCTTCCGCCCCCACCGAAACAGGCAGAAAAACTGTCATGGTGATTTAGTGCTTCCAGGGCAACCCGAAACAGGCAGAAAAACTCATTCCAGGGCTTCCCATAGGAAGCACTAGCTCTCCCTTGCATACGTGGTGGGTCCCGCTTGCTCAACAGAATCGGCGGAAGGGAATTGGCGGGGTGTAAAGGAATCGGCAGGGACATTAATGCCCCGTTGAATCATGCCCCGTGTATGGCACCTTGAGCTTTTGGGAGGAAAAGTGAGATAAAAATGGAATAAAAATAAATAAAATGCTCCTCTTCATTGCACTTCTGAGAACATCCATGAATCCTTATGCATCACACATCAGAGTTACTATATAAAAATATTGCACAGCAAATACAAATCTAGTCATTCATTATCACTTCAGAATTTGGTTGTTTTTTTAAAGTAATGAAGGATCAAAAACAATGATTTTTTTTTCTTAACTAGATATTTAAAAAAACAAACTTCTAAAGCCTTCAACAAAAAAGGATTATCTTTTCACCGGGCATTGTATTATGCTACTTTGGGCCAAAAGTGATGTACAGCCTTTCAAGACTATTTAACCATCTGCACCACACGGCTAGGCTCACTGTACACACTGATCTCATTTCCACTTTCACTGTTAGCTTATGAGAATATCTAACATAGACAAAATAGCTTTCACTGATGAGTAGCTGTGTTTTGTTGTTTTTGCTGTGACAGACTAAGGCTTGTTCACACAACACGACAAGCTACAGTACAGGTTGAGTGTGGGTTGCTGCTGACCTATCGGTTGTTGAATTGTAGGTATCATGTGAGCCCAGCTGTGCTAACAAATCATGGTTTCCTAACTGTAAACAGTCCACTAAGAGAACCCATGGTTTGTTGTTGAGTTGTGGACCCTAATCAGAGAAGCATAGAACAGCATACCAGCAATTGATAATAAAACCTCAGAATAAAAGTCAGCCTTCCTTCCCTGATGCATACTGGAATAGGAACGTTTTACTAACTTCTTAAAGATTAAAAGAAGAGGAAGAGATGGTCTGCTGAGTTTCTTTATGGACAAAGTTCTATAATAAGGCTCAGTGCTGAAACATATACATTCATCTACACAATTCCAAGTTTATTATTTATTTATTAACAATATTTACGGTATATGCCGCTTCTCATTTGAAACAAATCCTGAAGTGATTTACAAAAGAATGAAACCAAACCAAACCAAACCAAACAAGACCCCCTCCCCCAAGTATCATGAGGCTGGTACAAAGATAGCTCATGGCTGGGGGAAATCCAAAGCAAACAGAGGCATTTTCAATAAATGCCTAAACACACCAGCATTGAGACCTGATGTACCTCAGAGAGGAGATCATTCTACAGGGCCGGCGCCACTGCAGAGAAGGCCCCTGTCCATGGTGATCTGTAGGCTGCAGCACAGAAAACAGGGCCAATATCATAGTGGTCCGGGAAGTTGGTATAGGGAAAGGGTGGGCAACCTTGGGAGGCCCGAGAGCCATTTTTGCCCCCAGACCCACTCTGCGGGCCACCCCACCTCTAGGTGCCGAAAATGGAAGAGGGGGAAATAAAAAAATTAAAACAAAATGGCATCTGCACCACACAGAAGTTTGTTTTTTTAAATATCTAGTTAAGAAAAAAAATGGCCATCCAGAGTGCCCCAAAGGTCAAAATTAGCTTGTTTGCAACCCGCCCAACTCTTTTAGATTTTTTGGGGTACCCCTGAATTTCAGGGGGGCGTATTGGGGGGCCTGTGAGGGCTGCATGTTGCCCATCTCGACTATAGGGGGAGATGTTCCTTGAGGTAATCTGGTCCTGAGTTGTATAGGGCTTTGTATACTAATACTAACACCTTAAACCTAGCTTGGTAGCAGACTGGCAGCCAGTGTAGATCCTTTAGCATAGGTGTAATATGTGAGTGGTAAAGCACCTCAAGACAGTAACCTAGCCACTGCATTCTTCACTAGCTGAAGCTTCCAATTCAGCCTTAAGGGCAGCCCTACATAGAGCGCATTACAGTAATCCAATCCTGAGGTTACCAATGCATGGATCAGTGGCCAGGCTATCCCTGTTGTGCAGCTGGCATACCAACCTAAGCTGGTAGTAAGTGCTCTAGTCCTAGCCACGGAGGTCCCTTGGGCCTCCAATGCCAGCAATGGATCTAGGCAAGGATTATCCCTTAATTTTTAAAAAAAGGACAGCAGAAGAGCCTTAGAATGATCTTTTGAGACTCATTTTGATGAAATGTTGCTAAAATGAATTGTATGGAGGGGGAATGTGATTACTGGATCTGAGGCCACATTGATGGACCGACCCCCAGCATCAAGCACACTTTTGGAGACAATCCTGAATGCCCACGTATTGGCATGGGCTGCCTGCAGTGGAGAAGCCTATTTGTGAGCTTCACGTGTGAAGAGGACTCAAGTCACTCCCCAAAGTGTGCATTTTAAGTCTAATGAACAAGAGAGGAAACTGAATTAGATAAGCAGCATTTTCTTATTGGGTGTATCCCTGCTGTTGCTAAAATAGAAGAACATATTATTAGGAATAGGAACTAGGCAACAATACAATTTCACAAATGTTGCCTTCTAAGACCTAAACATTTGGAGAGGAATCTACAATGGCCACACTGGTACCATTTCTGTAAGCTGTAACGTAATGTAGTTTTAATAAGTGAAGAGAATCTAATTTAGTCTAAAGCTCAATTTTTAATTACAGTGAATTAAAAATAATAATCAAGCCACAGTTGCTTACCAGTGAAGCTGGGGAACATCTTGCACTGTGACTGTAAGGTTGAAACCTTGCCATGAAAAGTGAGTCCATCGGAAAGGAAGAGAAGGGGTGGGGGGACAGTGGAAGAAGAGAGTAGGCTCCAGTTCAATAGGCAGCAGTCATAGAGTCTCTTTTGCTTGCTTCTGCTGTGCCATTAAACAGAAACAGTAGCATTTCTGTTTCATATATTGGTGGGATCTGCCCTTCATTCTTCAGCTTCCCCTCCAACAGCACAAGAGCCAGTTTGCTTCTCCACAATCATGCTTCCCCATGCAATTTCCCTTCCTTACAGGGCAGCAATTGCACAAACGAGACCACCATACAAGTGGGCATCATCATGGACTGTCCAGCTCACTTATTTTTGGGGGGTGAGGGAAATCATGTGGACAAGCCCACTATCCATATAAGATCTGGGGCATAGATGGGCAAGGGAGCAGAATGATGGAGGGAAAGGAGACAGCCTGTGTCAAAAATTTATTTATTTATTTATTACATTTAATCCTGCCTTTTTTCCTGCACGGAACCCAAGGTGGCTTACATAATCCAGCCTCCTCCTCTCCATTTTATCCTCACAACAACAACCCTGTGAGGTAGGTTAGGCTGAGAGTCAGTGACTGGCCCAAAGTCACCCAGTGAGCATACAGGAGGGGAGCTGCTTGCATTGGAATTTACCCATCAAAACATTTGACTGAGGGCCCCTAGTTAAAGAACAGAAAAGTCCCGTGGGGCAGAAAAGACTATCTTAGTTCTTCATATAGTTTGAAACAATAATACTCAAGCTAGCCCACAAAGAACGATTGTAGATCACAAGATAGCAATCTATTTTTGAGACACACGAAGAATATGGAAGCAGTCAATACCACTGTATTGATCACTACAAAAAGTGGAAGAAAACTTAAAGGGCCATTAATGATAGCTATTTCCTTCATCTCTGAGTAAATGAACATACCGGTACCTGTTTGTGAAGGGTTTTTTTTTGTCCACACAAGATAAATTTACATAATAGTTGTCTTGTGTCTCAAAACTGACACAAGATGCACACACACAATTACATTACTTGGCACAAGAATTAACCCATAAAAGGAATAGAATCAATCATGCCTATACTCGATGCTAAAACAATGTGCGACTCTTATTTTTAAGAACCGTTACAGAATAAATAGAGGCATACTTTCTTTAACTCCTAATTGGCATCAACAGTAGCTGATAACAGCTTAATTGCATTTCTCTATGTGTACTACATTAAATATACACCCCCTGCACCAAGAATGTGTGCCTGAATCACATTAGAAGTTTCCATTGTCACTTTTGCTCTTGCGGGCAGCTAATTTCAAAGTAAAATGCAGACTGCTTGGAGCATACACTGCCTATTTGTAACAACTATGCATAATATTATCTGCGTTCCAGGCTGGTTTGTATTCAAGGAGTGATCACAGTGTAGACAGCTAATCCAGAAGGCTCAGCATGAGTAAGGCCTGGGATGACAAGTCTTCATTTTGTTCGGCTAGTAAAGGCCTTCCGTTAAAGCACTCTACCTGTATTTTGTCCCCATCCAAGTATCAACTTTTATCGTCAAGACCAAGTTTTGTAGGCACTGGTGAATATTCTGAAGCAAGGGAAACCAGCTTTGAAGAGGTGGACTCCACTTTTAAATATAGTAAGATTAGATTGCTGAAGCTTAAAAAAATAAAAAAGGTTGCAGAGAAGCTTTTAAACCAGGCTCACATGATCCAGCAAGATAAGCTGTGTTGTCAAACACCTGGCAGGTCATGGCTAATGAGCCATCAATCATATGCCATGACCCTTGTTTCTAAATGCCAGGCAGATAGCAAAAATATGGTATTTAACTGACCCTGTCTTGGGCTGCCATACATGGCTGCTAGGATACAACTTACACAGACCTACTCTACTTTCAGCAAGTGCCAAGTGGCATCTGGGACAAGCAGCCTCTTTAGGGATGACGTTCCAAATACCATACACCCTTATGGCAATAGGATTGTCAGTGTCTATGAGCATGCAGGAACAAAGCAGAGTAAATAAAAAAGATTAACAGGAAATAAGAGAAATAAAAAGTACTTTTAAGATGAAATCACACCATGTTGTTTGAGCTTTTTTGAAAAACAACAAGAACAACCAGAAGACAAAGATTAGACAAATTCAGAGGGGAACATTCTATGCATTGTTAGCCATAATAGCTCAAAATGGAAGCTACATGTTACAGAAGAACATAACAGACATGCTGGATCAGACCAGAGTTCTAACAAGCACCACATCCTATTCACACAGTGTCCAACCAGCTTCCTGTGGGAAACCCCCAAGTAGGACATGAATGCAATAGCACCCCCCCACCCATGTTTCCCAGCAACTGGTGTACATAGGCATACTACCCCTAATGCTGGAGGTAGCATATAGACATCAGAGAGAGCCATATTCAGTAAGAGAGAGACAGAGAGAATACTTCCAATAAATAATGTTGGGAACAAACCTACATTTATGAAATTTATATTATGCCTTTCTTCTAAAACGCCTGACGAATCCCTTCCCTTCATGTGCTGTAATTGGGATGCGAGTGGTGTGCGAATGAGGTGTCTGGCTCAGTTGGCACTTGCCAGAGTGATTTCTGCAAGTGTCGGCTGAGGCAGTTTGCTGGGCATAAAGTGGAACACGAAGGGAAGGGACGCGGCAGAGGCTTGCAGGAACAGCTGCAAGCACCAGCCAAGTCCCTTTCTCTGTGCAGAGAGGCACAGAGCTCTGTGGCTCTCTCTGCAAGGAGAAAGGGAAAATGGGTGGGGATGGATGACATAGTGGGGGGGGGGGCTGCCCATTGATGTTATCTGACCTGCTGGCATGGTACCAGGGGGTGGAGCAATCTGGCCCTGGGACCAAAATAGGTTTCCTGCTATTGGTCTAAAATAGCATTCATCATGGCCAGGAGTGCTAGAGTAGATGCCCTCTTTTCTGATCTAGCAACCCTCATGCTTTCTTCTCATGATTAATGCATGTATTAGGTGCATCCCCTGGTGTGGCACTGGATGTATCTGAAGCAAACCATGCCATGGTCTCACTGGCTATCCCCTTTATAGTGGTCAGCTTCCTGCAGTGGTGAAAGACCTCTAACCTTTGGCATGTCTTTGAAGGAAGTTGGATCAGCTTGTAGAATAAAAAGCCTACCGTAACTCTAAACACACACATTCTTCAGGCTAATGCCATGACAAGTGAGTTGAGTGTGTTCTTGACTCCCAGGTATTATTTTTGGAAGTCAAATGTTAGGATACTAAGGGCACAATCCCATGCATGTTTAGACAGAAAAAAGTCCTACAACTCCCAGCATCCCTCCAGCCAACCATGTTGGATGGGGCATACTCGGAACTGTAGGACTTTTTTCTGTCTAAATATGCACAGGATTGTGCCGTAAGGCTGCAATCCTATACCTGGGAGTAAACCACATTGAACTCAATGGGTTACATTTGAGTAGACATGTATACAATTGTGTTGTAAATATGGCATAATTTCCAATGTCTTGCCCATCCAACTTCAGAGAAGCAAATGTAACTAAAACCATCAGTCATTTTAAGCATCTAACTTGAAAGGAGCCTATTTATGTTCTCTGAAAATCTGACAAACAGGTATTAAGAACAAAACCATTTGCATCCAGCTTGTCTTCCCTGGTTGCTAACTGGCAATTATTTGATCCTTGTGCATAAAATAGGAGCTTGCCCCTTTTATGAACATGCATTCACAGCTTGTTATCTGTGCTAGCATCTCAGTTTCTGTCACAGTTAATGATCTTTCTACAGAATGGGTTTTTTTTTTCCAAATAATGAATGGCAGCAACCTTTTGGCTTAGATGCAAACAAGACGAGTTGTTATTCTCACACACAACTATTTAACACACACACACACACACACAAAAGAGAGAGAGAAAGTGCAGTAAAAAATGTCTTGTAACAGTGGCATTGGTTTGCAATACAAATGACTAGAGATGCTTTGGAAAGCAGAGCAACTTTATTCAGAGAACTGCCAAAGCTAACAGTGCACGAAATATTGATTAATCGCTTGCCACGGGGGTGTAAAGGTGCAGTGCTTGCCCTAACAAAAATGAACCTCTTTTAAAAATAAATAAATCAAGAAATAAAAAGGGTGAAGCCTCCACAAGTGCAACTAAAGTGAAGTAAAAACAGATGGCTTGGCGAACTATGCTCATGTCTTTGGACTGGCTGAGGACAGATAAAAAATAATAATAATGGGAAGGAACAAAGTTACACTGGCCAAGGCATAAAGGAGAAGCCCTAGTAGAGTAACTGTACATAAAAACAAAAATCTACTTCACTATCTCCAAGAATTGTCAGTCAAGACATGGTGGTGGAGGAGAGTATATACCTGTTTGCCTGACACAGGAGATAGGACCCAAGTGCTTGACAATGAGCTCAAAAATATGACTTTTCTCCCCAGCTAGAGTGTTTCAGGGGTCTTTGGACCATTTTCTTGGACCAGAGCCAAAGATCTATGGGAGCTTTGATACACACAATATTTCATTTATAAAATAAATTAGATTGTTTATATTTTATTGTATTATTTCAACATTTGTATGACGCCCTTCAGTTTAAGTGTCCCAAGGCGGCAACAACATAGCATAAAACCACAACACAAAAAGATTGCCCTAGCGGCAGTTTAGAACAGTAAAACACTACATATATCAAGTCAAAACAGCTAAAACTGTGGACATTGAAATAGCTCTTAAATACAGAATGCTGAAATATTAATTAAAGCAGCCTGAAACAAAGGTCTTCAAGGCCTGTTTAAGAACCGACAGAGTAGGGGCCATATGCAGCTGCTGAGAGAAGGAATTCCATAAAGCATGGGACACCACCAAAAACACCCTGTCTGGTGTCAGCCAACATAATAAGTCTTGATGGCAGACCAATGAGCAGGACCTCTGAAGTCAATCTTAAAGTCCAGGCAGGCTCATATGGGTGCAGGTGGTCCTTCAAATAACTTGTTCCCAAACCACTTGGGGCTTTTGGGTAACTACCTGCACCCACAGTGCCTCCATCTTATCTGGAGTAGATTTCAGCTTGTTTGCCCTTATTGATCCCCAAACTGTCTTCAGATACCTGTTCAGTGTTTCCATAGCCTCCCTGGAACCAATAGATGGAAACAAGATGCAGAACTGCATCTCATCTGCATACTGATGACAATTGTTTCTCCCAAAGATTTCAAGTATATATTAAAAAGCATGGCGGACAAGATGGAACCCTGAGGCAGCCCTACAGTAGTCTCCCAGCACCACCTTCTGGGTCTGTCCTTCCAGAAAGGATTGGAGTCACTATAACACTGTACTTTCCAGCCCAGTTCTGGCCAGAAAGACAGCAGAGTCGATGTATCAAAAACCACTTAAGAGGTCCAGGAGCACCACCAGGATCCCCCACCTTCCACATTCACTCCCTAACCGAGGATTGGGAGATGAGTGAAGTGGATTAGTACCATAAGGATGCAATCCTAGTCATGTTTAGACAGAAAAAAAGTCTTACAAGTCCCAGCGCTGATCAGCCAGCCAAAGGGAAAAAGGACCATTTGCTTTGCTGTTGGTAGTCAAATGATAAAGGAGCTTAAAAATATTACCTTCTACTTACCACATGAGTGACATTCAAGGTGTTACCATCAAATCGACACAGACTTGTGCTGTCTTCAAGGAAAATGTCACATTCCTCCAGCTCCTGAGCATTACATGGGGGGTTCTCTTTGTTCGGGTCTGGATTCTGAAACCAGAAATGTATTTTATTTAGATTTCTAGGTACTCCAAAGGTGCATGAAGGTAACACCACTGGAAAAAAAGGGGGGGGGGGATAAGAGCCATAGGATATGAAAGCAAAGGTGATGAAGTGTATTGCACTAGCCAATGGTGCTCACAACCTAAATAAGCAGTTATATTACCAAGGAGCTGAAGCAACAAAGCTGTTTAGTTGCAAGTGCCAACAGCACTGTTGGATTTATTATTTGTTTGTTACATTTATATCCCACCATTTTTCCTCTCACGAGGAGCCCAAGACAGCATACATAATAATCCCCCTCTCCATTTTATCCTCACAACAACCCTGCAAAGTAGGTTAGGTAGAGTTGGTGACTGTCCCAAAGTCACCCAGTGAGCTTCATGGCCAAGTGGGGACTAGAACCTGGATCTCCCGAGTCTCAGTCCAACACTAACCACTACACTGGCTCTCTTGGATGCTAAGCTGCGCACACACACGCACACACAGAGCTGTCAAATAAGAATTCACAGCTGGGGATAAATAGAAGGTAAGCAGAATAATAGTTAATGCTAGTTAAGATCCAATAGCCTAATGCTAGTTAAGATCTAGAGCACATATTATGGGTTACCCCAACTCATGAATTGGCTGAGAAGGTAAAACTTATCACTTGATTAAGCTGCTCTGATTGATGGTGCTGCATTAAAATTCTGGTGAATTTTAGAATTCTGGTGAATTGATGGTGCTGCATTAAAATTCACACTGCCTATTTGAACTGGTTAAATAGTCATTTCTTCATCCTAAGGCATTTTAGTTCTAACAGGAAGCGTTATAAACCCATCATGGAGAATATACATCTCAAACTACAATCCCCTGGACTTTTTGATATAAGTGGTACGAAACCAATATAAGAGTGCAGTGTAGACAATGCCTGTGTGAATGGTGATGTGTGGTAACTTTGTCACACATCTAAACTAACACTTGATAACAAACATTGGCTGGGTTCACACAACATGACAAGCCAGAGTACAGGTTGAGTATGGGTTGAGTGTGAGCTGTCATGTTGTGTGAACCCAGCCATGCCAACAAACCATGAACAACTCATGAAGAGAACCCGCAGTTCATTGCTGGGTTGCGGACTGTGCATTGTTTGTGGTTAACAAACCATGGTTTGTTAGCACAGCTGGGTTTACACAACACAATAACCCACAGTTCAATGACAACAACCCATGAATTCAACGACAACCCACACTCAACCCATACTTACCCCATACTCCGGCTTATTGTGTTGTGTGAACCAGGTCATTGTCATGCAAACTGGCCTTAACCTAAGAGCTAAGCATGGATTAATTTGAGAATTTGTGCATTCCAGTAGTTAAAGTTTTACTTTTGAACTGGTAAGCCTGAATTCAAATCCCTGAGCCACCATGAAATCATTTGCAATGAGTTGTACAAACTTTCTCAGATTCAGTTGCCTATCTGTAAAATAGAAACAACACTCACAGGCTTGATGCAAGGACAAAATAATAAAGCAATTTTTGCACTGGAGTACAAATACTGAACTACGTAACTGAGTAGTGTATTGACTACAACAACAACAGGCAAAGCAGTCAATAAACTGTTAAACAAATGTGTGGAGAAAGCCAGAGCACACACAGTGAGCAGACATTTGCCCAGTTTTTCCCCGGTAGCTGACACCCCACATTTCACCCCACCTTTCTGCATAATCCTCACCTGGGGGGTAAACGACACAGTCTGGGCCAGCCGGGTGTACGAGACCACCCCAGCATCGCCACATCTGCAAACTCTTAAAGGGAGCAATCATCCTACCCTCGGGGTCGGGCCGGAATGACAAGAGGTGAGAAGCAGTCTCAAAGAGCTGCCAAGTACCCCAGATCACCCAGGAGATGCCTGGCCGAAAGGCGCCATCCCCCTGCAGGGCACCAGTGGCCACCTGATCGTCAGGGGCAGGGTAGGGGGCCGAGGGAGGGTTGAAAGCCAGGTACACAGAGATCAGATGGTTGGTGGGAACACGGTGCAGGCTTGCACGGATCAAGTCGCTAGGTCCGGCTAGGGCCAAGCAACTTCCAACCCCAGGCAGGGCGCCCGGCGCCCGGCAAAGCAAACCACTACACTAGATCTTAGAGTCAGATTCTCTGATGTCAGGTAATTCTCTGCATTTGAGCTAAGCCTACCTAGAAAGCAAATTGAAGACTTCCGTTCCTCTAACTGTATTGACTGCTATGTTTATACTGTGAAATTCCTGTAGTCTAGTCCTTCAGCACCTTTAAACTCTTTTGAAATTGACTAGATTGTGGCTTCCTTGTGTTTCCGAGGGAATTCCATGTCAATATCACTCCTGGCTGAAATTAAAGGTTTTGACAGCCCAACTTTGGTGCCGGTTAACCCTTTAGGTACCGAACCCACGCAACGGACCAGGTTCGGTCCGCCAAAAAATGGTTATATTTCTCAATCTGCTTGTGTATATTGATTTTGTATTAAGTGGGGCTGACATATATATATATATGCTCTAGCAAGACAGTTTGTAAACTGACAAAAAAAAGGGTCACAAGACTAGTCAACACTTTGTTTTTGCTCATTAACAGACCAGATGAATAAAAATTATTGGCCCTAGGGTTGTTTACAACTTGCCATGCTTTCCTTGTCTGAATATTCAAGGGTTACATAATAGTAGGCCGGCCACAATGTCATTTTTTACTTGTGTCACAATGTTAAAAGCAGGCATGCATGCCAAACCAATTGTATATGGGGTAACAAAGATGAAGTGGGTGGATGCTACTCTCAAAGGCCACTTTCAAGGTCACGTATCACTTATTGGCATGGCTTGGGCTGCTTCCTGGAAAATGCATAACAGCGCTCAGAGTAAAGAACCCATCTAGACATACTATACACCACAATGGAAGAGCTGTGCATCCACTCACATTTTTTTGCCACCTTATGTTCCATTGATCTGGCAGGGGTGCCTGCTTTTAACACACTGACACCAGTAACTTGTTTTCTGATTTTACTGAGCTGATTTTATTGATCTTATTGCTGTGTTCTTATTCTGTACGTTGCCCTGAGAGCCTAGGCTACAGGAAGACTTGTAGATTTAATGATACTAAAAAAATATTAAAAGTGCACTTTTGGGATATTGACTGGCCTATTATATGCAAGACGGTATTTTCACCTTCAGCTTTCAGCACAGGAGTGCCAGGAGGAAAAGAAAAACAAGGCACCTGATATTTACTGTAAGAGTATGGCTTCCTGAGCCACTCTCAACTGATCCCAAATGAAAACAGATTTCAGGGGAAAGACACTTGGCCAGAGGAGATTAACTGAGACTAGAAACAGTAAAGCAAAAGCCAAGAACAGAATTTAAAAGATGCCTTCATTTCCTACCCCTTCTTGTTTCCCTGGTGTCAAATTTTAGACTGTAAATTCTCTCCAAATCTGTACTCAAGTAATGTTAAAGCTGCTAATTTACAAAATACAGCTGTGAGGCTTGTGATTTAGGTCAGGGGTAGACAGAAGGTAGACCTGGACCTGCTGGTAAATCTGTGTGATTTGCAGTAGATCAGCAAGGTTGTCCTACTCCCAACTGTTTAACAATAGCAGTATCAAAATGACTCTCCCCACCCTAAATCATACTGCTGAAATGAAGTTTGGGGTAACCAGGGAAGGATTTTTGTGTGGAAGGACTGGGAGCTCTGTTCAGTTCTGGGACTGAAAACAAATTCTTGAGCTCCAAATTCTTTCATTCAAAGTAGTATATATCTTTTGCACCGGGCCAAAATGAGGGCGAGGGGAGCACGGCAGCAATCCTATCCGCCACATTCCTCCTGCCCTCAATAGGATACCGATAATCCTTCGGGTTCAGAGGGTTACAGGCAGCCGCATAGGATGGGGCTGTAAGAGAATCAAGTACATGTCTATGGACCTTCTTTTTAGGTTTTTTAACGGAGCGGGATAACTTATCCCGTTCCGTTCATTCATTTGAAAATCATATCATTTCCATAATCTGTAGGCAGATGGAGAATATGAGACAAAAAGCTTCCCTCTAATAGGCAAACATTTTCAGAACTATGAGATACAAAGGTAGCAACTTCCCTAGTAAGTCAAATTTTAGATCTAGAAATTATTTCAGGCAGCCCTAAGAGAGACCATTAGATTTTTCCAGGCTTGTTTAGTCTATAATTAATGTTCATCTTGGCTGTGCTGAATCTATTGGCTACATACAGAAAGCTTCAAACACTAAATGAAAATAAATGAAAGGTACAAGTCAGAAAATTCAGCTTGCAAAATAAATACTAGCTCGAATAAAATATGCATGTTAACATTTTAGGTGCTGAAAGGTCTTCTCGACAGTAGTGGCATTTCTTCTATGGAATACTCTCCCCACTGAAGGCCATGGAGCCAACTCTCTATTGGCTTCTTCCACAGAACTGGCTGAGAGATTTCCTACTCTTATGTATCTCCCCACCCCACACTTTTTGTGCTTTTTTTGGTAAACTGAATTGACAATTTTTGTATTTTGTTATGGTCACAGCTTTCTTTTATTTAATGTAATCGATCTGCATTCCACCATTCTATCATAAATGGCATTGAGAAATGACTTTTTTCATGTGTCATGTGTTTAGTATAAGCTGCCATGTGGGTTTGCTGGGTGGAAAAACAGAGTAGAAATGGGTGGAAATAAACAAAACACATTGTATCCAGAAAAGGTTAGTTGCACTTACTAGGTCCTGCTGAAATCAATGTGAGATGTTAGCCATGTCTTAATCAAGTCCTAAGTCAATTTCAAAGGGAACAAAGCATAGCCAACTTAGTCTGGATGCAACCCAATATATCTCGCTTAGTGGCGAGCACTGACATGGATGCCTACAGTACTCTCTACTGCATTGTAGTGGCCTAATCCTATTGCCTGCTGTGCAAATCGAAAAGGGTAGAAGACCAGAACCAAGGAACCTTGTAAAACTCATGTTCAACACTGTGGTGCCTCCCACACTTCAACAAAGGTTCTACGCCATCGTACACAGGCCACAAGTGTGTACCGTGAGCAGTCATATATGAGCAGAGGAGACATGGCAACAGTTAAGCACAGTAAGCATGTGGACCGCTACTGTCTTTGCACTGGTTCAAAGTGGCATCATCAAACATCAGTATCTCTAGTCAAAGACACGGGATCCAAGTCCCTGGGCCAAGCAGACAGCAGGAGCCAACTAGCCTGCACTAGTGTACATGTTGGTGAAAGAGCAGTCCTTTGCTGACTATCATATGACAGGTATAGGATATGTATGTATGCATAATACTATTATTTATAAAACCTTGCATACTTTTTTTTCAACTTCCTCCCTTTCACGTCTATCTTTCAGAATGAGTAATCTGGAACAGGGACTTGTCTGTTTTTTACAACTGTACAACTCCTAGCATACTTCTCGGCACTATAATAAAGAACAAATTCAGTTAAAATTAGGAAGAGATATTTGTTTGTGGTGCACTTTATCACTAAAGGCACTAGGAGTTACAGTTATACTTAATGTGCATGGCAGGCAAGGAAAAGAAAGCAAGTGGCAGGCATAGTTTTTTGCCCCCATTTTAGCTAGCTGTCAGGATGGCCTTCTACTTATAGGGGTTAAGCTCTGGCAAGCACTTGCTTATCTCAAGGTGCTGCTAAGCCAGACTGCCCACAAAAACTGGAGGGAGGTGTGACTGTCCAAGCAGGGGTGTCACTACGACCACTTTGTAGTAAGATCAACTGCCACTAAGGGTACCACGCAAGCCTACCACCAGCTGTGTCATGAGTTTTCTTTCCTTTCCCCTCCTGTCGCATTCCTTTCTCTCACACCTTTTTAAATAAACACCCATTTGCTGGGCTCTGAAGTTTATCTCAGTAGCACAGGAACTGCAGAAGCATCACTACTTCTCATGTGGTGCTGCAGAAGTGGTGCCGTTGTGGCTGCAAAGTATCATAAGGTGCCTTCCATTGTTGCATCCCGAATGCAACACTTTGGCAAGTGAAGACACTGCTGCTCTCTCTGCTCCTCTATTTCCATATACAACTCAGGACGAGGATACATTTATTTATTTATTACATTTCTATACCGCCTTTCTGCTAAGGCACCCAAAGCGGTTTACAATGTTTAAATACTCAAACAAACAGTTACCCCCCCCCCCCAACCAAACATACACCAGTTCTCTCAGGCCAACTGAAGGTTTCTTCTGGAGCTGCTGGTGCAATCTCCCTGGCCTGGGCTTTTCTTCTGCCTTCCCTCTGTAGACCCAGGGAAGGCAGGGGAGGGGATGCCCCAACAGCCCTCTCAGGCCCGCGATAGTCATTTCAGGAGCTGATGGCATTTACTGCCTGGCCTGGCCTGGCCTTCTGCCTTCCCTCAGGGCACACAGGTCTTAAATAGCCCCAGGGAAGGCGGGGGAGGGGCTGCCCCAAAAGCCCTCTCAGGCTGGTGATGGTCATTTCAGGAGCTGATGGCAGTTGCTCCCTGGCCTGGGCTTCTAATAAATTCACTCTGAGGTTGGAGCTGGGACTCTGAACTCGGAGTACCTGCCCTCTACCCTCACCCACCAGGAGATGGAGTTTTGTGGGCAGGGATGGGACTGGCTCCGCCAGCATACGTAGTATCCTGGCAGCATCTTAGCCTCCTCTTCTCATGCTCTGGGGCAAAACGCTTAGACAGCCAAAATCAGCCGTCTACGTGTTTTGCAGGGTGGGAGAAATGTGGAGGCGACCCTCGCCTCTTCCCTCCTCCTGCCCTCCATCAGATGCCCGTAATCCTCCATGCTTGGAGGGTTACGGGCAGCCTCCTTGAATTATGCTGCCCATGGTTTTACAAATTATTTCCTTACTCATTAGCTATGAAATGTTTTCTTTGTGCAACCTAACAAGATGGGGTTGTTGTTTTTACACTGTATACAGTGAATGAACAAGACAAAGTTTTCCAATTATAATGTAGGTAAGGCATTTCTTTAACCAGAACTACTTTTGCATGCAGCCTTTTGAATTACATGGAATTCTTCATGAGACTCTCTACCTATTGTCATGAAGAATTCTGTGTAGTTGAAACGTTTGAATACTACTCTACCAAAGGAAGTTGAGCAAATATTACATTACAGCCTTTCAGCTCTTTCCCACAACCCCTACAATCCCGAGTTCTGACATTATCCAGAATATGCCATTACATGAAATATGGAGTGCAGTTTCTCTCTCAGGCTGCATGCTCAAGTGTAGAATAGTTACTTCCCACCAATCTGCAGCAACACTGTCAAACTCTGGGTCAAAGTAGAAAAAGGATAACATTTCCTACCCTTTACATGCATGTTTACGGCTGAAGGGGGGATTGCAACCTGTTAATGGTTGCAAAGCTTGGAAATGTGAGAGTTGGATCTTCTGGATTAAGTTTTACCAAGTGAAAAGGTTGTGATCGTCATGTATTCCTCACTCATTTCCATACAGAAGATATTCCACACACCCCCAACCCTTCAATCCCTCCCTGAATGAGTAAGGGGCAAGGGATGCACAGGCAGTGCTTCTTTGGATATAAAAATAGGGGACTTACACAAGAATGTCCCCATTTTCATCTGTGAAATGTTGGAGGGCATGTTATCTTAGCATTTCCTCAAGCTGTTGAAAAAAAGCTTCAGGCTACAAAAGCTTAATGTCACCGTACATTTGTTAACCTTTAAAGCTGCCATAGACACTCTCCTCATAGCAGTGCCAGCATCGCTTGGAAACTGAAATCTTAAATTGTCTTTTGGGGTTTTTTAAGTACTAAAGAAATTACTGGAGAAAGAAACATCATCAAGATCACTGCAGAGCCATGTTATACTCAGTCTCCACAGCTCAACCACTTGCTCCTACCGGAGTCTTAGAATAGCGCAATCAGTGCACGTTTCTCAGAGTAAGATTACTTTTATAATCCAGTGCTGTAATCAAGACACTCACCCTGTCATCCACTCAGACACAAGCAAAAGCAAATCTCTCTTTATTAAGTGTCTGTGTGGAAAATAAGATGTGATGGGAAAGACATGGATGCTGCCCAAACCAGCAAGCTTCCCCTTCCCTGCCTATAATGTGTAGTTATGGAAATATGTGCTGTGGGTTTCCCCAGCTGCACTCCACATCACCACCTGCCACTGGTGGAGCGGGGTGGGGAACAGGAGGAAGAAGCACAACAGTGACATCAACATGTCTTTCTGTAAAAATTCATTATGGACAGAGGAGTGACAACTCAAAGCAGCATTGGTGTTTTTAACAGCTCTTCCTCGTCATGTGTGTGGCGTAGTGGTTAGAGTGTTGGACTGGGACTCAGGAGATCCGGGTTCTCTAGTCCCCGCTCGGCCATAAAACTCACTGGGTGACTTTGGGCCAGTCACGGACTCTCAGCCTAAACCTACCTCACAGGGTTGTTGTGAGGATAAAGTGGAGAGGAGGAGGAGTATTATGTAAGCTGCCTTGGGTTCCTTGCAGGAAAAAAGGCGGGGTATAAATATAATAAATAAAATAAAATCACTTCTAGTTCTGCCCTGTTTTGTTGGATTGATAGAAGTAAAACAGACCAGACTTATTTATTTTATAAATTCATTGCATTCTTTCTCCAGGCAGGTTAGCATTAAAGAATACAATACCCTTCAAAACCCACTTTTCCTTACCTACTCTGATTTTTTGTCTTCCATATCCGGCACTTCTCTTATTTTAGCCTGTCTATGTCTACGTAATATTTGACAGAACAGATACATGTTAAGAGGTTGCATTCTGATATGCAAGATCAGTAAAAAAATAATAATCAGTTTCTGATGCTGCAATCCTAAGCATACTTACTAGGGAGCAACATACATTGATGTATAGGACATACCTCAATGGGATTTACTTGAGCAAACATACATAGGATTACACTGTGATTTGATCTATGTATTTCTCTTAAAATCAAGAGTTCTCTTTCATCCTGACTTTACCATTTCATCAGAGGTAAGATGCATTAGACGCTCAGTTATCGTAGCACTCTGGGCTGGGTCCATGATGGATTCACCCCGCAAGTCACCAATGATCAGCTCTGGCCATAACAGTCCCTCTTCCTTCTTAATCAAGGAAATCTCCAAACTAGGAAGAGATAAAAGAGATGAATATTGGTAGACCAGAGAAATGGGACGAAATTATACATATCATCTAGAGCTGCAACATTTAGGGCACAAACCTATGCAAGTTTAGATGGGGAAAAAATCCTACAATTCCCAGCATTCAACAGCCAGCATAGCTGACTGGGAAATGCTGGGAGTTGTAGGACTTTTTTCTATCTAAACATGCAAAGGATTACACTCTGGAGGGCACAATCCTATCACAGTGCCTGTAAACCCCCAAACTCGGAGGCTTATGAGCATCCTATGCAGAGCGGGAGGAGCGGCGGAGGCAATCTTCGCCACCCAGTCCTCCCGCCCTGCATTTTTGCTAGACAGGCTTTTCAGTCCCCCCTCCCACCGAACCGAACCGCCCCCTTTCACCCCTCTCTGAGGTTGCTTTCCCAACCTTGGAGAGCCGCCAGTGTGGTTCTTTCTGCACCCTGCTGAGAGGGGGCGGGGGAAAGGAGCTCAGATTCCCAGCTTTGAGGTCGAAGCGCTATTTCCAATCTGGAATCCAAAATATCCTACGGCCCCTCAGTCAATGTCTAGTGGGGCCATAGGATTGCTCCCTCCAGGGAAAATCCTAGCAAAAAGTCTTACAACTCTCAGCACACCCCAGCCATCCACACTGGCTAGGGAATGCTGCGAGTTGTAGGACTTTTTTCTGTCTAAACAAACATGCATAGGATTGCGCCCTTACTTGATCATTCAGGTTAGTTAATTAAAATACTTTAGCTGACTAAAAAGGTGCCCCAATTAATCAGTCAGTAAATTTCTATTACGTGTGTGTGTGTGTGTGTGTGTGTAGTTACAAAAGCTACAAATGGCAATCATTGCCTTAGGAGGCATTTCCTGATGAATGAACACAAAAAATGGAATACTATTTTCAAGACGCCTTCTGTGACACAGTAGAAATATGTAAAAATAAAGTATGCTTTTTCTTTCAAACTATTTTTTCTCATATGCAAAATCATGCAGATATAATCAGCTGATTTCCTTAACTCAGCGACAGACCTGTCACCATGTGTCAGCAACATCCATAGCATGATGTTCAGATGCCATATGAGTATATTAATACAATGATCAAACAACAGTAACATTGGAAGCTGCCATACTGAGTTAGAGAATTGGTCAGTATTGTCTGCCTTCTACTGACTAGCAGCAACTCTCCAGGGTTTCAGGCAGGAGCCTCCCCCTGCTCTAAGCGGAAATGTCTATGACTGAACCTGGGACCTTATGCATGCAAAGCATGTGCTCTACCAATGAGCTATGGTCCCTTCTTCAAGCAGACATGAAGCTGTTTCTAGGGCTTTTTCTTATTCAGTGTACCAAGGTGATCACAATGAGCAATCACAGAACTTATAAGCAGGTACAAAATTTAGCATTCAGGTAATTTCAAATGTTCACATAATTATTTTAAAATATTTTTCTTGCATGAATGGCTCTGGAGGGAAGCTTGAAACAGAGACCAAATATTTAGGGTCAGTTCACACAGCTACAGCCTGCGCATGATGGCCTTACGGAACACACAGGAGAGCCAGTGGGCTTATGCCCAAATAATGACAGCATGAAACAGCACCTGCAAAAGGGAGTCTGCACAAAAGGCAAGGCCACTGTAGAGCAAAAATTCCAAATTCTACTGCAATGTAATCCCCGTTTTGTGGCAAGAAAATAATCAATTCTGCAAGCTGAATAAGTTGAAGTAAATTTTACTAGTTGGCACAGTTGCAAATTTGAGAAACTATTATGGGCAACACCACAAAAAAGCTGCAACAGGGGGCATGGGTAATCACAAAATAGATGCCATGGGGGCATGGATAGTCACAAAGAAAAAGTAACCTGCCCAAGAAACCAAGTACAAGGCAGTGGCTCTGTTTGAAGCAAACAAAATAGATCCAGCAAGACTGAAGTCCACCGGCCACAATTTATATACGGTAGTATGCACCTTACACTTTTAAAAGGTAGCATTCTCAAAAGGGACATTTCATTCAGTGAAGATTTGAGTAAAGTGAAATACCTGCTCTAGGAGACTGTTTGAATAGAGAATAAAATTAACATATCTATTGTGTATTGCTTTAATTGGAAAAAAAAAAAAAAGAGGCTTGGATCCTAAAGTGCTTTTGCACAAGTGGAAAGCATGTCTGTGTTGGTGTTTGAGAGTATGCAGAGTGTGGGAGATTTATAATCCTGTCTGTGTGCTAGCAGACACCTGAAATTCCACACACAGATCTTCCAGATCTCACCTCCCTCCGTGTAGCGTGCAGCGTGTTTTGCCAGTTTGACCAGCCCAGTCTGCCCTGTTGTCAGACTGCTTCCAGCTTCCCAGTTGCAGATTAATCCATGGAGTCAGGAAACACTCTGTAACACCACAGGTCTAATTCTACCTGTTTATTCACTTAGCAAGTAAAGTTCTACAGAGTATACATTTCCTAGTTACAGTCCATGTGCAGAGTATAAATGCATAGCAAGCATTACTTCCAGTGGAGTAAGCTGAACTTCACTCCACCTCAGCAAGACGTTACATTGTTGCAGTAACAAAGTCCAGCAAGAAGAACAAGAAGAGAGAAAGCAGTCCAGCTTCTCTCTAAGATGGCTTCAGACAGAAAACAAGTTAGCACGTCATCAGAACATACAAACCATGTGACCAGCTCATATTGTTCTCACAGTCTAGTTTCCCATGCGAAAACACGAGATCCCAGAAAGACACAACAAACCTGTTTACAGCCATTCTGTCTCTTCCATGTGTAAACAATGTGCTGCAGCTGGTGAAGTGATACATATCACAACAGTCTGCACACCCAAGGGGACATGTGTCCAATTTTCACTTATCCCAGTTTTCCTGGTCCACCTTCCCATATCCCATCCTGCTCTTGGGGGGGGGGGTAGTGTAGCAGAAAGAGTGCAGCACCACATCACAATCAACCCCCAGGAATTAATTTTTGGGGACGGGATGTAACTAACTGCAGGCAGAAGGAAGAGACAGAAAAGTTCTGTTGTGTGAACAGAATTCCCTTCTGTGAGCAGAACAGATGTTAGGATGCAAGCCAGAGCTTGTAACTACCACAATGTGAGCAAAAATAAAAATCCACTCTTAACCTCCTAATACATCAAGTTCTAAATGGAACATGCATTCTGATCCTATGTTTATTTGGTAATGCCCATTGATTTCAAATGGGCCTTGCTTCAAAAGAGGCATGAGTAGGATTGGATCACTTAGCAACAGCATGGCCTGAAGCAGATTGGTTTCAAAAATATATTTTGTTTCTCTCTCTAGTTCACACAAGGCTATCTGGGTAATCACACTGCTCTCAAAGCTAAGATGCACTGGAATGCCAAGACACACTGTGATGTGGTCTCTGCTACCCAACTGTCTTGGCAGTTCTGCTTCTTACCACTTCTTTTGCAATCAATTGCTAATACACGGGCAGAATAAGAACATCCAACTGTGGCTGTATTTGTGGATAAGCCCCCTTGTCTTGATAAAGCAACTGAAGAAAACAGTATTATATGACCTTCACACACAACCATAGGAGACGGTGTATTTATGCTACACTGACCTATTTATTTCAATGTAGTTCCGATGTAGGGAACCCTAACTCGGCAGAGGCTTTTGGTCCAGATAATTTTCAGTCCTGCATTGTACTCTAAAACATAGTAGGCTGCCTTATATCAAGTTTGATGGTCCATATACTTTAGTATTGTCTATTCTGATTGGCAGCGGCATCCTAGGGTTTCAGACAGGGGTCATTCCCAGCCCTACTTTGAGATGTAGGGGATTGAACCTGGGACCTTCTGCATTCAACGCATGAGCTCTGGCACTGAGCTATGCCCCCCCCCCTTCCTTTTGCCTTTCTTCAAACAGAACTATTTGTTATCATGCAGAATTAATGTTTCTTCCTACCAGGGTTTTTTTTAGGGGGGGTAGGGGGGTAGTAGTGTGATATTTAAAATCAAATAAAATCACTGCGTACAAAAGCTATAATGTGCAATAAAATACAGAATCTGTAAGAGCTGATCAGTCAGCGTATGTCTCAGTTTCTAAGAGCTGTAACCACACGTTTGTTTTCAAACACTTATGTCAGCAGATAAACTTAAAACATATTTGTTGCCAAAACTGAAACTCACAAATGTCTTAATTTGGTTTATGAAAACAAAAGCTAACCACATCAGCCAGGAATGCCGACAGCTGGAGGAAAAACAATGGGCACACGAACAGCATTAAAATAATCATATTACTTTCAAAAAGTGAATTTAGATAAAAGGAGCTTGCACTGTCACGACAAACATGTCTTATGACTAGAAATTTATTTAAAGAGGAGGCCGGATCCTCGTATTTCAACCTCAAAAAAAAAAAGAACAAGCACTACTCATTTTTACATGCTTAGGATGATTGCACAGAGGAACGAAATATGTAACCAGATGGCTGTATGCAATCTGATTGGCCTGAATTCCTAACATCTCTAGCAGCAGGTAGGCAGAACATTTAACTTGGATAATTTTGGTTATGACACCTGCTCAACCACAGTTTGCCCAGGTGACTTTGGACAATTTACTGCTTCTAAGCCTGTATATTGTGTGCCTTCTTTTAAAAACCTAACATGTATAACCTAACTTGTCAGGGATGCTTTGACCTGGATTCCTGCACTGAGCCTTGTAGGCCCCTTCCAACTCTACTTTTCTATGATTCTATGATAACTACGTAATTGGGGCAGGCAGACTTCAGGTTTGCTGGATCTACTTTGCTTTTACTAGAACCCCAAGATCCACCAACCAAAGCCAGGTTCAGAAGACAGAGACTTTGAATTAAAGAACATGGAAGAGGCCTGCGGACGTCCATGCAAATACTAGGATGCACTTATCGAGGATTACTGCATTTGTTTTTCCAACTGTAGTCCTTGTCTTGAATCAGAGGCTTCCCCTAAAGGGGCCTTAAATTTCAGGAGTTAGGTGGTGGTAGCGTGTGTGTGTGTGTGTGTGTGTGTTACGGGGTCGCTTACAGTCAGGGAGGGGAATGTTCCCTGGAAGAAAATTGAGTTTCCCTGTAATTGTGCAGTAAATTAAAAAGATACACACCAAATTATGATAGAGGACAAAGCCAAAGAACTCAAATTACGCTTCTGTGTTCAAAAGGCCAGGGAAGTAGTCTTCCTGCCAGGAAAAGATGGTCGGTGCTTGCCATTTGGCCACATTGCAGGAGGCACCTCAGCAATGAATCTACCAAACCAGCCTTCCTCCCAGCCTTGGAGCCGGAGAGGGAATCATTGCACAACTGCCAGGATGACCCCCTCCCACATCAGCCAGTCCAAGGTTGGGAGGAAGGCTGGTTGCTCATTTCACTTGCTGGGGGAAGACACACACTTGCCGTGGTAAGTGTGGCAAGTGACAATGTGGAAGCCTGTACTTCATCCTTATGAACTATTAATCAAAGCCTGTCCTACCACATATGACAACTCAGAGCTACTTTGTACCAGGATAGGAGCGTTTACTCTTTCAGGGGAGGTTCTGAGGGGTTGCCCACCCACCCCACAACACACACACACTGGAAGGTTGGATCCAATGCTAGCATGAGCAGAAGAGAATTCTCCATCCTCCCTTCCTACTGCATCCACCTGGAAACCCTCTCGAGGGTTGGAGAGCCCTTGGCAGTAGCATGGGATGCTGCTGAAGCATGGGGAGAATCACTCAGATTCAGGCTCCACTCATGGAAGATGCATTGTGCTAAGTTTCAAGCCAGTGTTCTCCAACCTTGGGTCCCCAGATGTTTTTGGCCTACAACTCCCAGCATGCCCCGGCCAGCTATGCTGGCCGGGGCATGCTGGGAGTTGTAGGCCAAAAACATCTGGGAACCCAAGGTTGGAGAACACTGTTTTAAGCAATTCTCCCTTTCTCCAACTGCCACTAACCCCACCCCATGCTGTTACCAAGAGTCTCCCGGTCCTCGGGAAAGGCTTTTTGGGGAATGCAGTAGGTTGCAATAGAGAGTAGGGGATCCCCTTGCACCAAGCTTCCTTCCACTCACACAGCATTAGACCTGATCCATCATCCCCTTGTTCCCCAGGACAAACTGGCATTAGACCTGATCCAGCATTTCCTTGCTCCCCCATCATAAACTGCTTTTGAAACTTTCCTGTTTTTCAACTGCAGCTTGGCTTGCTATGAAGCACAGGGGCTGCTCTACATAAAAGGGGGAACAGGAGAGGGAAAGAAAAGCGTAAGTCAGAAACCTTTCTGGGCATTTGCAGTGGAACGTGTAGTGCTCTTAAGTGTGGCCATAACTAAGGGGTTGGCAGGATATAGATATGCCAGCTTTCGTAGCCTATGGTACAAAAATGCAGCATTCTAGGTAACACTACTCCTAACTTGTTGTCCAGTACAAGGAATGAGATATCCTTATTCCTTTAGGATAGCATGGAAGTTGCCCACTAATTACCAAATGTCTAGAACCGAACAATAATTTTGGGTCTTCAACTATGCAGGCACAACATTAGTTAACCAGATCAGACTCTCTCACCTATTTTCTTTAATTATCCACGTGGAGCTTTCATGGTCGATTGATGAAAAAAGAGTTCCTTCCAGTACAAGGAGCGGATCTTTCAGTGCTACACTAAGACGATCTGGAGAAAAGTGCACTTGTATGTCCTCTTTGGCAAAGTCTTCGTGCAAGTGAAAAGTGATTGTCAAATCATCTTCAGTCTGTTTCCAGTAGTACAGGGGCTCTACAAATGGAAACACAAAAAGGGAATACTGAACAGGTTACAAACTGAAGCACTAAGAACACTTGCATAAAGACCTGTGGAAAGATGTTCCGAAAACCAGCTCTTTTTGCAGTAAAAAAAAAGAAAAGAAAGGTCAAACAGAAAATACGTACTACAGTTACTAGTTACATGAGACTGGAAGAAAGCAGCTACAGCAGCACATCTAGTTTCTCCCTTCCTTGAGGTCACTGCATTGTTCTATGCCTGCATCACATCACTGGCTGCTTCTGAGTGGGTGTGTGGGAACATGCATCATGATATAAAGACACAGGTAAGTCATAGATGCTAAGGTGGGGAAAGGGAAAACTAGACATACACTTGTCACTTCTAAAGGCAGCCATTTGTATATTGCTAAGTGCAAACATTCATATTGAGGTAGGAATTGTGCCTTAAGCACATAATTCCTACTAACATCAGAGCTTACTCAGGCAAAGGGGTGTGCCTTTTTAAAAAAAAATCCTGGGTTGTCGTGACCAAGCCAGCATGTTAGTCACTGTGGCTCAAGCACTCCCGCTTGGCTCCTCCTGCCAGTGGGAGCAGTTAAACCCTGGGTGCAAACTCTGGGTTTTTTAGCCACTCCTGCTGGTAGCAGGAGGGATCAGGCACATGAACTAGCATGCCGGCATGTTCGCAATGACCCAGGATTTTTAAAAAAACATGCAAACCGCGCCAATAGTTCAGACCACTGGACCATCTAGCTCAGTACTCTCTACGCCGGTGTTCTCCAACCTTGGGTCCCCAGATGTTTTTGGCCTACAACTCCCAGCATGCCCCAGCCAGTAGGAGTTGTAGGCCAAAAACATCTGGGGACCCAAGGTTGGAGAACACTGCTCTACACTGTCTGGCAGCAGCTCTCCGACAGGAGCCTTTCCGAGCCTTACCTGGAGATGACGGCGATTGAACATGGGACCTTTTGCATGCAAAGCATCTCTCTACTACCGAACTATGCCCCATCCGAGCTACAGCCCAGCACAGGTCACAGCCTGGCCATGGCATGAGCCTGGCCATGGCATAGAGTTCCTACCTCTGTGGGCTATGGATGAAACCTCTGCAATGCACTTGACGTTGGATATGCATTGCAACTCTTTCAATTTGGATTTCAGCCAAAGAAAGTTGCCCACCACTGAGTTAGCCATATACACTTCTTTTTATAGAAAGGTCTGTAAAAACTGCATGACCTTAAACTTGTACAACGACAAAACATAATTTAGAGGAGACACCCTTGCATAAAACAAAGGCACCGTGTGAGATTATCCTGTAGTGTGGTCAAGCCAGCATCCCAACCACCCCTGTGGTTTCAGAAGTCAACACCACTTCGCATAATCAATTGTGTAACATACTGTGCAGGTGGAAAGGGGAAACAATCATTTTTCTAACACCTGCAAGTGATCAGTTTATGTCTTGAGGCATGTCCTTGTTAGTCTGCCATGCCCTGAGGTAATGGTCATCAAGCTATTCAGCCTTTCAAATAAACAAAGTGCATTTTGCTCATTTCTAGAGTAAGTTGATTTCTACACAGATAAAACTTTAAAGGTATACTGCTCAAATCTAATAGCTATATGGAATGTACAGTGCATTAAATCTTAACAGAAATGTATGGCTTCAAATTGGGTTTTGTTGCTGAAAAATAAACCATGGCTTGTGGCCAGGGGTGGGTTTGGACAAGCAAATAAACCACCATTTGGTTAACCAAATCAAGGCTCAGCATTTTGAATGACAACAACAAAATCTATAAAATGAAATGTAGATCACTAAACTGTTCTAACAAATGAAGTATTAAATGCACTCACTTTAAAAAAAAAATATCAAAGGAAATAATAGTTTCCTTACAATTTCCTTCATTGCGTCCCTGGTTGGCTAAGGCTTTGGTAGTGGTTTACTTTCTACCAACTCCACTTGCTAAGAATGTAGAGGCCTTATCTCTGAGAAATTGATCTAGCAGACATCATTCACGGAGTCATACGGTTGGCTCCAGGGTCTGCCTTTCATGGACAGAAGCGCTCCACTCACAAAGATACTTCTGCCCAATTTTTAGGAATCACCGCCTCCGCACGTCACAGCTCACCCCTTTCAGCGGGGGCCCCCTGCCCTCCGTGTAACATTTTCAGGGGGGGTGGAGGGGCTGAAGTCCGCTTAAGAACATAAGAAGAGCCATGCTGGGTCAGACCAAGGGTCCATCTAGTCTAGCATTCTGTTCACACAGTGGCCAATTAGCTGCCCACGGAATCCCACAAGCAGGACATGAGTGTAACAGCACCTTCCCGCCCATATTCTTCAGCAACTTAAAGCTGTCCAAATTAGTGGCCATCACTACATCTAGAGCCAGTGTGGCATAGTGGTTAGAGTGCTGGACTGGGACTCTGGAGATCTGGGTTCTAGTCCCCACTTGGCCATGAAACTCTGAGTGACTTTGGGCCAGTCACTGACTCTCAGCCTAACCTACCTCACAGGGTTGTTGTGAGGATAAAATGGAGGAGGAGGATTATGTAAGCTGCCTTGGGTTCCTTGCAGGAAAAAAGGCGGGGTATAAACAAAATAAATAAATAAATCTTGTGGAAGTGAATTCCATAGTTTAAGTATGTGCTATGCGAAGAAGTTGTTCCTTTTATCTGTCCTGAATCCCCCTTCCATCAGCTCCGTGGGATAACCCCATTGGGTTCTAGTATTATGAGAGAGGGAGAAAAAATGTCTCCCTGTCCACTTTCTCCACACCATGCATAATTTTGTACACCTCTAGCATGTCTCCCCTTACTTGCCTTTTTTCCAAGCTAAACAATCCCAGCTGATGTAACCTTCCTCATACGGGAGTTGCTCCAGCCCCTTGAACATTTTAGTTGACCTTTTCTGCACTTTTTCCAACTCTACAATATCCTTTTTTAGGTGCAGTGACCAGAACTGTACACAGTGTTCTACGTGTGGTTGCACTATAGATTTGTATAAGGTCAGTATGACCTTGGCAGTTTTATTTTCAATTCCTTTCCTAATTATGCCTAACATGGAGTTTGCCTTTTTCATAGCCGATGCACACTGGGTTGACATTTTCATCGAGCTGTCCACCACAACCCCAAGATCTCTTTCTTGGTCAGTCACCGCTAGCTCAGATCCCATCAGATTATACTTGAAGTTGGGATTTTTTGCCCCAATGAATATTACTTTACACTTGCTTACATTCCGCCGCATTTGACATTTTGATGCCCATTCTCCCAGTTTGGAGAGATCCTTTTGGAGCTCCTCACAATCCCTTTTTGTTTTCGCGGCCTGAAAAAATTTGGTGTCATCAGCAAACTTGGCCACTTCACTGCTCACTCCCAATTCCAGATCATTTATGAATAACCTGAAAAGCATTGGTCCCAATACAGATCCCTGTGGGACCGTGCTGTTTACATCTATAAACCTCCCCTCTTATTCCGTAACTGCTAAGTTTGCTCAGGAGTCTTTGGTGAGGGACTTTGTCAAAAGCCTTTTGAAAGTCCAAGTAAACAATGTCTACTGGATCACACCTGTCCACATGTTTATTGACACTCTCAAAGAACTGTAAAAGGTTAGTGAGACAGGACTTATCTTTGCAGAAGCCATGTTGATTCTTTTTCAGCAGGGCTTGTCCTTTTATATGCTTATTGATTTTATCTTTAATAACGCTTCTGCAAGCCAAGCTGCACACCCCTACATCTAGATCCAACCCATAACCTCTAAGATAGACTACCAATAAAGCACTTCTCTTCCGAGGGAGGGAGGGAGGGAGGGATGCCTGCCTGCCTGCCATCCCCGCCCCCTCCCCGCTTTCTCACACACAAATAAAAACATGTTGCATTAGTGCTATAGCATCTGCAGTGGTTTTCTGTAGTCATCTGGCCTTAATTAGTGTGGACTGTGGAACATAAAGCCTTGAATTGATGAGAGACTGGAGCATGGGCATGAATACATCATAACCTTTAACTACTACCATAATCCCTCTTAAATTTAATATCTGCAAGGACGTGTAGAGAGGAGTTATGAGGGGCTGCCCCTCAACTGTGAAGTACCCTGATGTCTTAATACCTTCTGGAAGACATTTATTGCGGCCTGGGATAGGATGATACAAAGGCTACATTTTAACATTTGCGGTATTGTATGAGTATAAATACATTTTCTACACTGAAGTTTCAGGAGAGGATTCATTGCAAGCAAGTTAAGTAACTATGGTCAGGAATGCAAGGTTACCTTTCTTGTTCTCGTCTGCTTTCTCCTGTTCACTTTCATCATGCTTGTTCTCATCATTCTGTGCAAGTGTATAGGGCTTGTAAGAGATAACCATCAGGCCATCACCGGTCGGCTCTATAGCTGCATAATGAGGAACTGATTTTCCTTGAAGAACTCGGCGTTTGGAGATTTCATACCCTTGATCACCTAATCAAAAGAAAACCAACACCTGTGAATTTGTTGATCCCCCCAATTTTAAAAGGACAAACATTCAAGTACAAATAATGATGAATCTCTTCCCCCCTACTCCCCCCCACCCCCATTTTGCTGGTTGGAAGGTCTTAATCATATAAAATGTCAAGGCACAGAGATGGAGATAGATGTCTCTTAGACTTCCCTAAGAAATGTTTCAGTATTCGCGGCATGACAGAATGTAAGAAAACCCCTACACTGTTTGAAAAAGAACTAAAATTTACCTAGTTGTGGGGTAAGAGCATGCCACTACGATAGGACAAAACTGTGGAACTCTGTCTCTCCCCACACACACACAAACTTACCCCCACCCCAAGTTTCATTCCATTCAAGTAGTCTTTTACTATAGGTGCTGTTGCAAGTCGTGCAACTGTTACCTGCAGGATTGCAGTGAGGCCCATTGCTATGCAAATCGTCACCAGAATCTAGTCCTCACCCATCCTAGCAGCATTCATGCGCTTTATAAGGCTTACTGGGCACTAAGATCTGCTCTCAAACCTGTTGCAGGTCCCTTCCATTATATTCTGACTAGATGCTATGTGGTAGTACAGGCAGTCCCCGAGTTAAGAACGTCCGGCTTACAGACAACCCATACTTAAGAACGAACTTCTGGATTTCCCGGCGTTACGTCGTTTACGTAGAGTACATAGCGTAGTATATGACGCAATTTGCGTAATTGCCGATTTTAACGTATAGAACGCTATGCTGTTCCGACTTACATACAAATTCGACTGAAAGACATTCTTAAGAACGGAACTCGTTCGTAACCTGGGGACTGCCTGTATGTCATAAGCCTCCTCCCCGCTTCCCTGACATCCCTGCCAAGACCTTTTTATTACAAAATGACCTTTAATCATCATTAGGAATTTGTGTGCCTGCATATTCTTTAAGAAATTAATTAGTGTGTATGTAAAATTATCCCATTTGTTCTCTTTACCATAACTTCATTTAACAGCCCCTTTTATTCATAAGGTGTTCCCCCTATTAACTAGCCTTCACGCCTCCGATTCTGTGTAAATTACTACAATAAGAAGCCATTCCAACAAAAAAACCCTTGCTGCCTCTTCTCCCACTCAAGAGATTCCTTCACTCACTCAAGTGTCCCCTTTCCCCTTGGACTTGCAACCATCTGCATGGGTTCGCTTTTAATACATCTCTTTTAGAGTGTCTAGTTCCTATTAAGAGGAGACAGTGTTTTTGGAGCCTCTGCTCTGTTGAAATTCGAGCAGTTTTGTCTCAATTCCAGTAAGCATTTCTTGGACAGCAGGACTGGCCTTTGACAATGAGAAGTGGTTAGACAAGGAATATTTCCCTTAACATACTGGTCCGTAATGATTACTGGTCATCTGTTATCAAAGTGGCCTTTAAGTATCTGTAGGCAATTCATGTGCTATATGAATGCATTTTTACTATGGCTAACAACACCATAACCCCAGTCCAGCCCTCAAATTCCCTGAAAAGCTACCCTTGAAGATTGGGGTATCCTGCAGAGTAGCATTTGATACAACTCAAGGGGAAAGGACATAGGCAAGCCCTCCTTCTTTACTCAGAAGTGCCATCTACATGGATATGGTTCTTTGTATCCTGGCTACAAGCACACACATAGGTTTTCCCACTGTTGCTGGAAACAATTTGTAGAATTGGATAGTCTCACATAGAAGTTTAATTAAGAGATAAGGTCATGACAGAGAGAACCGGAGCTTTATCAATAAAGGGTGAATACAAGAATTGTTTTCTCCCAAAATAAATCAGTACACAGTATTTCTTAGCAAGCCAGAATATCTTTTTACTTGTCTGAAGCAACCACACATATAAAAAAAAATCCTGGTTGGTAAGATTAAATTCCTTTTGCGGCCCCCAAAGAAAAATAATCCAGTCTTCTAGCCATTTTTCTTCTACATTTTCTCATTAAAATAAGACTAAAAAAAAGATTGCTTATAAAGTAACCAAAGCAGTGTCTGAAAAACCTAAGGAAATCTATAGAATTACATGCCAGGAATAACTACCAGACAGTCAATCTGCTGAACACAGGAATATAAATAAAGGCCACATTAATTTTTGACCCCAAGGTTCTTTGCATCAGCAGGTAAGGTATTCTAGAAGATGACTCTCTGATAACATGGAGTCTCTGTTCCAGCCATCCGAGACCAGCGCTTGAGGGCACTGGTTGTTTCTGGACAGACATGTGTGGGGGGTGGAGGGGATGCAGAGAAATTTAACGCTGCCTTGAACATCTTTTGTTTAAGCTTCACTTGGGATGCACAGGAGGTGTTCATCTGTATGGAAGAGATAGTACTGGGATGAAAAATACTACTGAACTATAGTACCTGTGAGCAGAGGGCTACCTTATCTTTCGCTGCCATTTTGGGGGAGGAGGGTGAGAAGGAAAGGACCTATGGGGCAACTACTGACGGTCAGCTAAGCCAGGAAGAGGAGGAGGAGGAGGAGGATCTCAGGTGGAGCTGAAAATTCTGAAGAAACTGTTCCCTTTAGGGAAAGAGGCAGCAGGGCCTTGCTTGAACAGGAACCTAATCCAACATACTTAAAGAAAATGGAACATATTCCTCTCCCGCAACCCACCCCAAGCCCAGAACCACAATTTCATAGCAGAGTGAGGCATGCATGCACTGTCAGTTTTTACCAGGGATTTTTGCTTTTGAAATTATGTTTTTTTCCCCCGCCTTGAGATTTTTTCTACTTCTGCTTACTGCAAGGATTCTCCAAGTCTGCTGATACCTCCCCCTTGAGCATAGCTTTGCCAGTTTGGCTACAGAAGCATTAGCACCCTCACTTGCAGGTGAGAAATAGACTGGATGATGGATGATGCCATTACAGAAGAAAGGAAGAGAAGACAAAAGGCTACTGGTTTTGGTGGCTTCCCTGCATTTGCCCTAACATATAGTCCCAGCTCCAGAGAGGTTGTGAGCACATACTCTGGTTGCACCACTGGATGCTGTATTTGAGAAATACTGATGAGAGACACGCAACAGTCACATCTCCAACACATCTGGCCTAGACCAAAACAACATTTACTCAGAAGTCAGTTCCAGTGATTTCAACATGACTGACTTCTAAATTTAAAAATGCTTAGGATTGTTGCCTTCCTCTGTTACCAGTTTTTTAAAAGTTCTAGCAAGCAGACTACTAGATTCCTGCAAAACCACATTCATATTCATCACTCCGCTGGGTCATTCCATGTAAAATCAACCAATGAATTTACCTGACCGTCACCGATTTTGAAAAAACTTGGTGAACTTGTTTGGTCTGCTGACAAAATAAGCTGCTCCAAAAATTAGACTTCTGGGACAAAAACGTTTGGAGATATGGCAATCAAAAATATGAAAAAAAATGTTATTTTTTGTGCGTCGGACAACATTAAAATTACAGTAATTCCAGTTCTACAGAACCTAGAAAGTTAATCATGGTGTTGATGGAAAGCCTTTGAAATGCTCTTTCATTTGATATGTAACATAAGTGGTTTTTTGGAATAATATATATTCAAGGTCAAAAAGTAAAATTTGACCTTGAATTCTGCAAAAACTAATTTTTTTTCCTCCATGATTTTTGTTTTATTATTTCATCTGACAGTACTTAATACATGTACCAATTTTCAAAATGGGGTTCTTAACAGAAAACGAGTTACATCTTTTGGGGCGCTCTGTGTGTATGCGTCATAGTTCATATGAATTGCTATCTCACTGTACGAATCTTAAGAAAATATGCATTATCACTTAGGTTTTGAATAAAACATTGTGCACAAGTACAAGTTACCCTGTCATAATTGTGCAGCTCTGAATTAGGTATTCTTTTTCACAACAGCATACTTCTGACATTTTGTGTAGAATAATGACACTTCCTCTGGGTGGTTATTCTGGTATGAAATCAATCAAATAATATTTCCAACTGAAAGCAAATTGCTTAAGATTTGGTGAACTTGTTCTGCTTATTAAAAAATAAGTTGCAGGGCCTATTGTTTTCAGAAGAATGAGGTTTAAAATATGTACAGTACTTTAAAAAAGGTACTCACCAGTATGCTTGGGGAAAACATGTTCATTTAATTTTTTTCAAATAAATATACAGAAGTTTGATCTTGAATAATGACAAAAAACTCCTTTTGTTTTAAATAACGTTTTACATCCCTGGAAACATGTACTTGATTTCAAAATGGGACTCTTACTAGCATAGTTATTTTCCAAGACCGCTATTCACTTAGATGTGGGCTTGAAAAACCATTATTGTGCATAGATGAGATTTTCCATTTTACTTTTATATATACTGATCAGATTTTATGCAGTTCAAATATTACTTGCTAACATTTTGTTAACAAGTCTTAAATTAAGGAGCTTTTCATAACAGTAGTTTCTAGTCTTGAAGTTGCACTTGACACTCTTTGTCTGTTAGTGTATAGAAGTGCCCTGTTGGGCAACAAGGATCAGCTTTTGTCAAAACATCTGAAGATGGTATCCATAGGACATCTTGTTTATCTGGATAAATAAATGATTTTGCTGGTCCAGCTGGATGAAGAAAGCTCACTAACACTTCTGCTCTCTGATCATCTGTTTTTAAAACACAACCTAACCACCATTGCGAGATATAAACACATGTAACAAATCCTCGTATTTCTTGCAATTCCAGGTCTCCTTCATTTCGCATTGAAATGAATATATTTTAGTAGCAACAGTGTGTTTTGTTAATGGAATTAGAGCATGAATTTTCTGTGTCCCAGGAATCGTCTTGAATTCTCGAAGCTATATTTCAGAAGCTTTTCTTCCAGTTCATAATCTTTACTTGTGGTGTATTGAAATGCAACCTGTGTGATGTTCTCCTTTGCCCAATCAAAGAGCTGACGAGGGGTCATGATTTGTTTTTCATACGGATGCTGCAAACTTGCTCAAGCAGCTAACCTTTTCACAGTGCCACCCAAACCATCATGAGGCCCTTTTCTATGCGATGTGGCAAAGAAGTGCCATTCTGCATTGATACCAAAATCTGACTTATGCTTACTTAAGTTGTTGAAGTTTTTACCGTTTTTAGACTGTACTGCTGCACCATCAGGGAAATAATAGATCTTAGTTATGCTACCTGTAGAAATGGTGTGCAGGAATTCAACAATTTGAAAAGTCATGAACACATTGCAGCAGAAGTGGGGTCAGCACTTGTCACGGCTTCAGGTCTGCCTTTTTCTTTCTTATCAGAATCCGTGAATAAAGCTTGATTTAATGTAGACATCCAAAGAGATATATCTCTGTGAAGGTTTGAGGCCTACCCATGCCTGGTTTGGTTTCAGCCTGAAGGCCCGGGAAGCTCCGGAAGGGAGGGGGCAGGCTTAAGTTTAATTTCCCTCCAAAAAATTCTGTTTTAAGTGTGTTTTAAGGGTGAAGTTATTGTAGGGAGGTACTGTGCATGTACAAGAACATTCACATCTTCTGAACTTTTCGGAACCCCGTTCTGGAAATTGGTACATATACTCAAGGTAAACATGGGTTATCTGAGGAAAAAAACCAGCAAAAAAAAAACATTTGGTTTTTTTGGAATTCAAGGTCAAATTAAAGAAACTATGACCTTGAATATTTTATTTCACATGCATGCTTCATGTTACATATCATATAAAAGGGTAGTTTGAGAGCTTTCATATGACACCATGATTTACTTTCTAGGTCAATTCTGAAGGAAGTTATGATACTTTTTGTGTAGTCGTGTTTGGGGCATTTTTTAAGCACACTGTACTTTTGAACTGTGAGGTATAATGACCTATAATTTGGTGTATGTTCATTTCTCATGCTGGTCTACCAGTATGCCAGTTTTAAAAAAAATCGCAGATGGTGAGGTAAATTTTTCATTTTTTTTGGTAGATTTTACATGGAATGACCCCACTACCAGATCCACCGGAATGGCGACTTCATAAATATATAAGCATTTATGAGTCTCTTTCACACACAAAAGGTAAAACCAACTGAAATAGTTACTCACCTTCCTTAGCCTTTTTCACAATTACAACCCACTCCAAGGAAACATGAAAGCCACTGCCTTGCACGTCCAATTCATCCTTTTCAACTCTCAGGAGTAATGCACCGACTGAATGTGCATCCAACTGCAGAAAGGAGATGCTGTGGACTATAACAAAGGGGTCCTCAAATTCTTCGCTGAATAATATCTGGAGGAGAGATGGATTCTTGTAAGCTACCGAGTGGAGCTTTTTGAATGCACAATGCATGCTTTAGATCAAACAGAAAACTCAGGGCTACAACAGGAATGCACTGCAGGGGGGAGAGGAGCTGTTTCAGGATTCTAGATTTTGCTGGACAAGAATCTTGGTTTTGGTGGCAGTCCTGCATTTGTTCTAGCGCCTAGTCCCAGCCTCAGAAGAGCAAATACCTTTCAGAATATACTGATGAGGCACAGTCATCAGCCGTGTACTCAAGATTATTGGAGTAGGGAGTACAATTATCTGAGGTGTTTAAAGCTTTCAGAAAGTGGTCATTTTCAGTGAATGTTAAGTCCCCCCCCCCCATCTTTACTCAGGCTTCACACCTATGAAAATATTTATTCTGGTGCCTATGAATTTCATATATATATATATATATACATATATATATCTGCTAGATATTTCAACTGTCTAATGAATTGGTGGGCAATATACAGCTTGCAAAGCCAAAGATATTATAGCAATAGACAGATTCAGTAAACACCATGGTAATGAGGAGAACAAGGTGCTTGGGGTCCTATTGCTAGAGTTCCCAGTGCCTTACCTTTGCATTTCTAGGTCAGGTTAGTAACGTGCTGGGATTTCATGCGTGCTGAAAGACAAGATCTAGTTTTTCCTATATGCCAGTATTATTTCATGCTGAGTGGCTGATATTTAGAATAGCACCAGAAGGTTAGTTTTAAGAAGAATTCCAACCTCCTGCCTACACTATTTGACCAGAGGTGAACATACTGAAAACTTAGACTCTGCTACAGCCAATGGCCATTAAGAATTGCCTTAATGGACCAGATCAGAGTCCATCTCCCCCAGTATTCTATTTCCAACCGTGGCCAACCAACTACTGAGCACACACAGGAGGACACAGTGGCCTTCACTATTCACCAAAACAGAAGAAAAAAATATTCTCAGGTGCCTGACAACAGTTTATTATGCACAATGCATTTTGGAAAAGACTTTCGTTCCTCAGGGGCCACATATCTTTCTCCAAACGTGTCACAAAGAATCTTTTTTCTGCCTTAAAATGCTCAAGACATTGGAAAGAATCTTAACTTAAGTAATAAGAAGAAACTATTGTAGCACTCTGTAGCACTAGAGAGCAGTTTTGGTACTTTTGTGGGGGGTGCCCTGTGCCAGGGGGCAAAAATGGCCCCCATACCTCCAGAAGTTGCCCACCTCTGGTTTAGGCAGTCATTTGGGATTTCTGATCAATCTGCCCAGAGAACCTAGGCTGCTGGGAAATAATACAAGTGAAATGGATTCCTCAAAGCTCAATAGACCCACTTGTGGTGTGATGCTATGATTAATGTCTGTCCAAATGCAATTAATGTTAATATGATGTTCACAAATTGCTACTGCTTATATTAATATCTAACTCTGCTTATGAATTCAACTGCTGATTTATGCCTAGTGAACAAAATCAAATCTCACATTTAAAGGATCAACCAAATTAGAGAAGTATGCTGAAAGGCACACTACAAAGAACAATGATCCAGGGAGACACTTTAGAATGATACATATTTCTGAGTCATAATCCCTTACATTTAATGCCTTTTTATTTGCTTCATTTGACTTCAAATGTACCTTGATCATACAATCCTCGATTAAGTAACATTAAATGTAATGGGAGAGGCCATACGTCAGTAGAAGAGCAGAGGCATGTAGAACGCTTTGCAGAGGCTGCGGAATTCCCTCCCACTGAGGTGTGTACGCCAACAGTGGCCAACCAATTACTGAGCTTTCAAGAATCCATCTCTCCTCCAGATACTATTCCGACTCTGCCAATGACTGTTCAGACATGCTTTTAAAACTCACCTATTTGGGGTTGCTTCTTTGAAAATTACAACTTTTATCTTCGCAGGTTTAAACTGAGCTGCTGGAAGGGCTGGCATTTTTATTTATTAGGTGTCTTATTTATTATATTTTAACTGATATATGTGTGTGGGGGGGTATCACACACACATTAGAAACTGAAGGCTGGACCTTTGATCTGATCCAGCATGACACTTCTCACTCACTGGCACTCTTTTTCTCTTGTCCCATTTGTCATTTTACAGTCTGGCTCCATCTTCTCTGTCATACATTATTCTGACCCCACTAGGTTTTATATTTTATGCTGTATTTTTATTGTTTTCTGCTTTTAATTACTGTACATCTAATATGGTATTTTACTTTTTGCTCTATAGGCCAGTGTTCTCCAGCCTTGGGTCCCCAGATGTCTTTGGCCTACAACTCCCAGCATGCCCCAGCCAGCGTACAAGGTTGGAGAACACTGCTATAGGCCACCCAGAGTATATCTGTTGATGGGCAACCAGAGAAATGTGTAAGTAAATAAAATTATCTACTACATTTGGTAGGCTTTCTTAGGGGGCTGCTGCTGACCTTGTAGTCACTTGGCTACTATACAACCCTGTAAAAATGAAGGACGGCACTAGTTAAGATTCTTGGGATCAAAAGTCCTTCTTTAAGAAAGAGCAACGGGGAAAGTAACTGTGCCAATAGCTGGTATACACAGAAAAGCCAGCATGTTTACACTGAGACAAAAGAGTGACAGGGAATCAGTAACCTGCCTTGACCCAAGCACCCTCAACCAGTTGGGGAAAGAAGCAGACAGCTTTCAGAGCACATTCTGAGGTCCCATACAAAGGAAAGCTGTTAGAGATTTACAAGACTTACTTCCCACTTTTCACATGAACCATCACCACGCTTGCCAGTTCGAATCAGATACAGTCTTCCTGTCCCATCTGAAAGGGTAACCCAGGTGGAAGATGTGAAATGTATTGATGCACAAAGGCGATTATCACAAGCTATCAAGTCTGCGGGAAGCCTGAACACTTCTCTAGGCTTTTTTAAGGCAGTGTCCTGTAAAGCGAGACACAAGGACACCATTGAAATCATGATAAGGAAAATAACAAACACCTTGATCAACAACAGTTCCTGGTTGAGACTTTTAGAGGTTGAAGGTGGTTATCATTTTTTGGCTTTGGCCTAACATGAATGCAGATCCACGGATTTGTTCAGCGCATAGTTAGGAACAGTAATGGAAGAGTCCCCAACCCTACCTCTGAATGTCAAACCCCCAGAGGAACACTCCAATTAGTGCTGCGCTGAAAATTTCTCCCACATTTTTTTTCAACCATTCTCATTCAATTTGATAGAAAAGAAATTGCTTTCAAAAAGAAATTCAAAGGAGAAATTTTGGAGAAATTCTCATGAGTTTGGTTCAAGATTCTTGCGCTCACCTTACTTATAAGGTGGCTGAGGCGTGTGCACATGTATCCTGTCTTTCCTCATGCAATCACCTCTCGGGCAGCCTGTAGCCTTCATGGTTTCCCGCACTTCCCACCCAGGGGAAGACATCATGAGGTAATTCCTCCCATAGATTTTTTTTCAGATCAGAAAGTGTGGGCAGCCTGGAAGACTGCAGAGCGATGGAGGAATGTGTGATAGGAACAAACACACACAGCACTGTTGCCCACCTCGCAGTGATTACGTAAGATCAAAAACACCACCAAAAGACATTCAAAATAAATTATGAAATACCCTGAGAATGAGGCAGAAAAGCAGAAGCCTCTTTCATGGGGGGGGGAGGGAGAAAAAAATTCAGGAAATTGGAGGTCAGATTTTGGCACACTACGAGCTCTACCTCTTCCCTGAAGCTGGACCCAACACTGGTCCCCTCACACCACTGCTTGTGGAAAGTACTGAACTCTAGGGAATGACAACTAGAGCTGAGCCATAATTTCCCAGAAGACATTCTGCTCAGAAAAGTTTCCCCACCTCTTTTCTTACTCCCCTGGAAATAGAAGGCCACTTTGCAGAATTTTCTTCACAATTATTTTTGTGGCAACTGCATTCCCTCCCCCCCACCCATAATGCCCTGGAATGATACTAGGTATGGAAGTATTACAGAGGATGAAAAATGGGAGCCAGGCTGCCAACACACAGTTGATGTTGTCACTTGCAGTGGCAGTGCAAAAAAATAATTAAAAAGAAAGCTGTGCCACAACCCTTGCCAATGGTGAGCCCTACCTGCGAGATATAGGCCAGGTTCGCATAATCGGGAAAGGAAAAGAAGCCATGGTGGCTTCTTTTCCCCCACCCCGTGCATGCTGGTCACACACCGCCTCATTCCCATAATCACCAGTGCCAAGCGTGGGTTGCCGTGTTGTCCAAACCTGGTGAGGTGGGTGGCGGGGGTGGCTTCCAAACCACCCCACAACCCATGGCTTGTTCTAGGGTTCTGGGGTGTTTGGGACGCCACACCCATCGCCTACCCACACCAGGTTCGGATGACACGGCAACCCACGCCCGGCAGAGATCATTATGGAAATGAGGCAGCACACAACTGGCACGCATGGGGCAGGGAAAAGAAGCCACCATGGCTTCCTTCCCTTCCCTGATTGTGCGAACTCAGTCATTGTTGGAGAATTTCTCCTCTTCCTGGAAAAATTAAGTGAAATTATCCCCCACCACCCAATTTCTCTGCTGACAAATAGCATGGAGAATTGAAGAGGCCATTTGCATACAGCTCTAACTCTCCAATTCACCATTCACTTATTAGAAGTGCAACATACGAACTGAGCCAAAGTCTCAAGAGAAATTCATGCCAGAAAGGAGGCTGCATCTTAAGAACACTCTACATCTAGTACACTTCAAGGAGTTAAGAATTTATAAGATTCAGACATTCATTCAATACATTTAGAAGTTTTAACTCCCCTAGACGGAAATGTTTAAGTTTAGCAGGTTGGCAACTGGTGGCCTGTGGAATGAAGCCAGTCTGCACATGAGTGATTGTCCAACTGTTGTCCATCTGCAAAAAATAATAATATTATGCTCTGTATGCCTTTCGGCAAGATTTTGGAGAGTAGGCCAAGGGAAGAGGTCATGATAGCAATATGAAAAATTAACTAGAAAATATGTAGAGTGTGATATTTTGTTACCAATACCACTGATGTTTGACTACACCAATTTCCTTACTTGTGTGTTTATCTATATATAAAACATGCACAAAAAGCCCATACATTTCTGGTATGTTCTTGAGATGTATTTCAGACTAATACATCTGAAATGTATTAGTCTCTTTTTCAAAGAGACCTACAGGTGCCTTATACGTAGGTATTAGGTCTAGGAAAAAGAGTATTACAGGTGCCTTATACGTAGGTTTGACCAAACAGGCATTACTAAGAACCTACAGCAAATTAAATGTTGTAGTCTTAGATGTAAAAATATAAATACATGCATTTTCCATTCTGTCTTAATGACCAATAGAGGGAAGGCTGTTGACTTCACGTCCTGCTTTCCAGAAGCATCTAGGTAGCTAAGGTTGAAAAAGGTTGCTGATCTTGAAGGCACCTTGGCTAATCTAGCAGGGCTCTTATGTTCCTATCACAATAGGAAGCAGTACACACTCTGTATTGTGGACAGGCTTAGTTCCCTATGCCCTTGGGCTTGAATAGTAATGCTAGAGATTTAAGATGCCCTCTGAGTTATGGGCATCTTAAATCTGTAGCATTACTATGCCAGACAACCGCCACTCTCACCTAAATATCAAGCTCCATCTTAAAGTCAGCTTCCGTTTTCATGAAGCAAAAACTCTTTCAACATCAGTCTCCAAGGTAACAGCTCCTCAACAGTTAGCATTAGTATGAGCAGGTTTCTGGCAAAGACTGACTTCCTGACCTGTTCGTTGAAACATTTTGCAGATAATTCTGGGGCAGGACCTTACTCAGAACTGTAATTTCCAGGTCTGTAGCAGAAATGATGAGGGGAAAGCTCATCCCATCAAGATCAGGAGTACAAGCATAATTATTTGAAAGTGAAGGAAAAGTAGTAACTTCTCTTTCAGAGTTGAGGTAGGGGTGTGTGTGTGTGGGGAGGGAGGGAGAGAGAACACACAGAGTGTGCACATATGTTTTAAAAACAGGCTTCCAAAAGGTTCAGAGGAACTTCATGTTTCATACTTCTCCTCCATGGATTTTACTTAATAAAAAAAACACCTCTGGGCAAGAAGTGCAATAGTTTTGCTTTGCCTCCTTTCTATTCTTACCTATGAGATCTATATCAGTTGCCTCTAAGTATCCTCAGGACAGGAAATATTTTTTCCCTGCTAGTTGTTTTAATTCTTAACTACACCATCCTGAAATGTACTACTGCAATATTAGGACTGAACTTGTAGCCAAGTATTTGGCAGGTCGGTTCAACTCAAATACAAAGTCCAGTGGTAATCACTCCATTGCCTCTTCAGCCTTCATTTCACACAGATTTTATCAGCCTGTAGAATGCTCTTGCTTGCCCATTCTCATCCTGTCAACTGCATTACCCCAAAGCCTCATTTCTTCAGTTTCCTTGCTCTTCCACACCTCTTTCTACTAGCCTCTGCATCCACCCCTCCTGCTTATCAGTGAATGCATATTCTGCTTTTGTCGCCTGTCAACTTGGCAGGACCAGTGCAAGACAGTTTGGCGCCCTAGGCAAAATCAGATATTTAGCGCCCCCCCCTTCCCACTTGAGCCCTCCCTCCCTCCAGCTCCCTCGGAGCTTACTTTGGAGTAGACCTGTATGGTTAAGCACAGCTGGAACTGCTGGAGGCAAAGAGAGGCACCCCAGCTGATCTGGAGCCGTTTTGGAGCATGGGTGAAGGAGGGGGGGCGAAAGGAAGGAAGAGGGGGGAGGCGGCGAAAGAAGGGAGGAAAGGAAGAGGAAAGTGGCTCGCGAAAGAGAAAGGAAACCACAGAAAGATTATTTTTAAAAAAGATTAAGGGGGGAAGAGGGGGGGAGACTGATGAAAAAGGAAAGAAAGACAGAAAGAAAGAGGCACACAAAATGAACTGAAGTAGACCATTGGGAAAAGACAAAACAGATTAAGAAGAAGGAAGAAAAATTAGATTGGCTGGAAGGAAGGGGAGATTTTGCCCACCAGCCTCCCATCATTGACCCCTGCCCGGGAAGGCGAAGGAGGTGTTTGCAGGTGCATCCTTCCCTTCGCCCACCAGCCTCCCATCATTGGCCCCTGCCCGGCTCCGCCTCCTCCAGCCTGTCGCCTTCTCTGCCTCTTTTGATGCTGGTTGTGAGGAGCCTGCCTGAAGCTTAGACGGAGCCCTGAGGTGGAGGAGAGGGAGAGGCGCGCTTCTTTTGCCTCCCCTTCCCCGTGTTTCTGGCGCCCCCATTTAGCCTGGCGCTCTAGGCAGCTGCCTAGTTCGCCTAATGGTAGCACCGGCCCTGCAACTTGGTTTCCCAGTCCTCAATTACCATATCTGCTCAGCAATCCTAACTCCTTTCCTAGCTTCTTCCCAATAGCACATGGCCTCTGATATTCCCAGAATGTCAGAAAAAAACTGCAGCACTTTCTGCAGAAGTGTTCTGATTCCAGAGGCAATTGCCTTCAAACCCGGTTTCCTCAACTTTAGCTTGGCTCTGGGGTTTGTAAGGGAGCAGATCCACCTTTATTTGTAAACTCCAAAGCATTCTCTACGATTCGCTATAGCGTCTATCTGAATTACCGTATTTTAGAAGAATCAGAGTACTTCATCAATAAGCATGTGTGCCAACTCAGAAAAGGCTCACAGACAAAACTCCTGGAAGTAAAGACATGTTAGTAAGCATAAGCAAAACTACAGAGTGATGAATAGATGGAAGCACATGTCAGCCACTTGCTTTCAGGGACTGTTTGAATCGAGATTAGAGATGACAAGAGTGTTACACAAATCGATCTGAGCAATTAGCTTGCCTGCAGCATAAGTTCCAACTTTAATTTTAAAAAGTGTGCTTCATTATCTATGAAACTATTTTAATTGATAATGCAGTAACTTCATGAGCGCAAAACTCACAATAGCAGTTTTTAATTGGTGAAAGGTAAACTCTACTGTGCTGCGAAAAAGAAAAAAGGAATAGTACAAGCTTTATTACAGAGCACAATAAATACCACTTAAAAAATGTATAATCTCGTTCGTGAAATACTTCACTAACATAAGATGAAATACCACGCAGTCAATAACATGGAAGAGTGCATATGCTGGTTAGTTCAATTAATATTACTGATTAGTGACATATAGTATAGCTGAGGAATGTGCAATCTTTATTGGATTGTGCAATTAATGGAACTGAGTGCACATTTTTGAAGTACCGAAGGTCATGAATTACAAATGTTTAAATTCTAATTCATAGTATAAATTTATCAGCCTGATCGCTATCTTTAAAAATTAGATGATAAACAAAGTCAGTGTTCTCCAACCTTGGGTCCCCAGCTGTTTTTGGCCTACAACTCCCAGCATGCCCCAGCCAGCATAGCTGGCTGGGGCATGTTGGGAGTTGTAGGCCAAAAACAGCTCGGGACCCAAGGTTGGAGAACACTGTTAGATGACATTCAGGAATCACAGTAACTGAAGAGAGTAAATATGTTTAAGAATTATTTTCCTATTAGCAATAGTACAAGAGCTTTTGAGAACAGGGAACATACAGCTGTCACCATTACAACCGCCATTTTCAAAGGGCTTCTCTCTCCATTCTGGGGAGTCTGCCCTTCACCACCACAGCAGGGAGAGCCTTTGAAAGCAGGGATCACACTGGCTGTCACCAGCAAGATCCCTTTTTCAAAGAGACCGCAGCATGTAGGGAGGGGAGGTTTAAACCACCCCCCCTCTCTAGATACTGAATGGGGTGGGGGGTGGGGGACAGCAGGTGTACGCATGCGCCTGTGTGTGTCAGGAAAGAGGGTGTGTGCCCGAGAGTGGGGGGGGCAGGTGAGGGGGAAGGCTGTGCATGTGTGACACGCAAACCACAGCCCACTGCCACATGGGCCCTTAGGAGCAAAAGGGTTGCCCAACCCTGTCTTAAGGGGGGGACGACGACAGAAAAATGGCAAGCTATTTTTGTTCATTACAAGACATTTTGACCTGGTTCGCATGACATGCCCATGTGCCACGGTGCACGCCGGGTGCCATTTTGTATAGGCAAAAGGGTTGCCCAACCCTACTCAGGGGTTGCCATGTTGTGCAAACCTGGCCACCGAGGATTATCTGAGAGTTTGACAACCCTTGCATAACACTCATTTTGTTGTAGGGTTGTGCGAGGGTTGCTTAACCCTCAAATAACCCTCGGTGGCTGGGTCTGCACGACACGGCAGCCGCCGAGTGGGGGCTGCCTATTCAAAATAGAGCCCAGCATGTGCCACGGCTCATCATAGGCTAAATAACCCCCCATGAGCCCAGCATGTCATGCAAACTGGCTCACTGGCTGCATTTGGATATCATACTCAAGTTCACAATGACCAATGAGCTCAGGCACTCCCCACTCTCCTCAGTGGAAATCCAATAAACTCCTCTTTTGGAATTAAGAGGATGACACAAACATTAGGCAAAAATGAAGAAGAATAGCTTGGATATCACGGAGGACATTCAGGCTCATCTTTCTTCTTTTTACAAGATGCCCAGCAGCGTCCTTTTATTGTAAGAAAAATGATGAAGCATATGTAACTTTAATCCATATAAATATAAAACAGATCTATAGAAAGAACCAAGATGTCCACATACACATGAGCTTTGGGAGCAGGCAGAAACTTGTGTACACAGTTAAGTTGATACCTAGCTATGAAGGTATCCTTTACTCCCTATAAATATCTTGTTGGCTGTTATGGACAAACCTTAAGGAAAGAAGACCATACTTTATTGTGCAATTATATAACCACAGCAACAATCTTGATCATCTCTAAATGGCATTCCTCACCCTCTCACCATTCAAGAATGGTCATAAATTGCTAGGCAAAATTAGCAAGATTGTTTAATTAGGAAAGGGAGAAAGAAAAAGCAAAGCTTTGAGCTAAGTGGAGCTGATTTGTGCAGCGTCCATGAAAAATGTACATTTCCGAAAAACTATGGGTGTGGTCCTCAGCTACATGATGGGTAGGGAATTCGGGCATCTTTGTTATTTTTTTTTTTTTAATGTAATCTTACCAGAGTAACACTTAAATTCATGACTCTTCCAAGTTGATCCACGTAATAAACATTATCTTGGTACCAGGAATCAAGGTGTAGGTAATTATACATGCCAAAGGCACGCATGTGGTCCAAGGTGTACTGATCATCTCGAAGTTTGACTTCTGCTACCGCTGTGGGGGGGAAAAACAGGAAAAATATGAGATCTAAAAAATTAAATTGATTTTTATTTAAAAATAAATGACACAATTATATTTAATAGACAACTATTGTTGTACACTGCCCAGAGAGCTTCAGCTATTGGGCGGTATAGAAAATGAATGAATGAATAAATGAATAAATAAAAACTACTCTTACTACTCGGGTAGAGCGATCCTATGGCCTCTAGACAGTGTCTAGGGGACTGCAGAATTCTTTGGATTCCGAGATCCAACCTTGGAGCAGGGGATTTGCGTTCTAGTCCCCTTCCCCTGCCTCACAGCCAGTGCAGAAAGAACTGTGCCACGCTCTTCTCCGAGGTCGGCTTCTTCTCCGAGGTCAGAAAACTGACCTTGGAAAGGGGGTAAAGGGGGCATTCCAGGGGTTCAGGGAGGGGAGGAGACCGGGCCCACCAGGATACGAGGTATCCTGGAGAGGCTCCAGCCTCTTCCCCTCCCTGTCCAAAGTGCTACAGCTAGATGACGGAAATGGGCCGTCGAGTAATAAAATTGTACACACATACAATAAACAGCACACATACAGGAATAGTTAAGGTTCTATCGCTAAGATTCTGGTCTACCAAATCAGATTCCCTAATAGCTGAACAATTTCTTATGCATAATGTTGGATGTGCTAACTCGGGGGGGGGGGGGAGTGAGGGGCCCCCCAAGCCGTTCCTGATAGCCTGAAAGACCTACCCCCTGCCCTGCATCTCCCACTGCAGTGGCACTGCCTATCCCTTCCTTATCTCTGTTCTCTGATGAGAGATTGGAGATAAAGAAGGGATTTCCTAGCACTAGTAGGAGAAACCCCAGGGATCCCATTGCTAGTGCAATCTATAAGCCTCTATGACTCTTCACCTTGCTAAGGATCAGTCAGGAGACTTGCCAGGTAACACCTGTAAAATTCCTGAGAGTAGCCTCTGTGAGGCTTATATGGTCCCTGGACTGAACACTGAGATACCCCTATGCACAAACTTTTCCCTCAATCCTCCTTAAGCATAAAGCACTGAAGATGCCATCCAAGACAATGTGTGACTGCACTGCCACCCTGTGGATCAAACCTGCCACAGCATATTAACACAATTATAAAACAGCAGTGAAATATTAGGGCCCAGACAATTGTCAAAGTTACTATGCCTGAAGCTCAATTCTCCCTATTTAATTCAATCCCTCCAACTTCAATACCCCTGACTTTTAAGTTTGGATGCTTAGTAGAACCCCCTATTTTTCATTTTCAATCAAGTCTTAAAATGCAGCTGTTTATCCTCTTACTACTACAAAGTTACAACACTGTGGTACCTTGCATCAGAGCCGCCTCACCCAAAACTATTCTGCCAGAAGCGTTCGACTACAACCGCATCATGGCTAGAAATGATGAGAGTCAGTCTAACATATCTGAAGGGAACCAGGTTGGGGAAAGCTGCATTAGTGGTTAGCCCACTTCATCTTTTCATAGCCCACTTCAATAGATCTTGCATCAATTTAATCAAAGAAATATTTGGTTGAACCGGTTTAAGTGAAAACAAGGAGAGGTGGGACAAACTCCTACAGTGCTTCCAGATGAGGTTTTATCTTGCCTCAAACATGGAATTTTACTGGGGGCGGGGGGAGATCTAGACAACGTCATCCTCCGTTTGTAACCAGTGTTTTCCCACTGCTTCTTCCATTTCTTTTTCTTACTGGAAAAAAAAATCCCTTAAATACAGATTAAATGCACAATGCCATCTGGAGGCACCATGATACTACCTTTCTAAATAGATCATATAAATTTAGAAAACTATATTAAACCACAGTGTGTGTGTGTGTGTGTGTGTATTTTTTTTCTTAAAAAAATATATCAAGATACTGCCACAGCAATTCTATGTAGTCAGCACACAGCAACTATAAAGATATCCAGGCCTGTGGCTCACGCTGGCTCAGCTTGTCTGAGCGTGGAAAGCTAAGCAGGGTCAGGCCAGGTTATTACTTGGATGGGAGACCCCTCCTCTAGTTTCCTGCATTGAGCAGGGGGTTGGACTCGATGGCCTTGTAGGCTCCTTCCAACTCTATGATCTATGAAATCTATATGAAACTTTGCTCATCAATTGGTGGATCAGGACCAAGAAGGTGAACTGTACCACTGACACCACCATTTTGTTAAGGATTGTTTAAAGAACAGGAAAATGAGAAAGGCAGAGAGGAAAGGATACAGCAAGAAAAAGAGATACGCACAACCATACATCATTAAAAAAAATTAAAATTAAGGGCGCAATCCTGTGCACCTTTAGACAAAAATAAGTCATACAATTCCCAGCATGCCCCAGTCAGTCATTTTTTTCTGTCTAAACATGCATATGATTGAACCCTAAAAGTGGGTCCCACTTATACTCACCACTTATACTTCCCAAATTTGTTTATACTCACCAAATACTCTAGGTCCCCCTGCCTTCTGAAGCTAGGCAGGTGGTGAGGGGACCAGAGAGGTGGCCTCCTCTGTTGTGGCACCCCATATGCGGAATGCTGTTCCCAGGAAAGTTTGCCTACCTGCCAAGCTTGAAAACCTTCCAACACCAAGCAAGAACTTTATTTGCCCAGGTCTTCCAGAACGGTAGCGGAAGGGCTGTAACTCAGCATTCCAGCATACATTACAGGTTCAATCCCAGCATCTTCAGATAGGACTGGGAAAGACTACTGCCTGAAACCCCGGAAAGCCAGCACCAGTCAGTGTACACTATCCCAAACTGTTCCCATGCTAGCTGGGGATCATGGGAGTTGTAGTCCAACACACCTGGAGGGCGCCAGGCTAAGGAAGGCTGGCGTAGACAATATAACCTGAATGGGTATAAGTTAGCTTCCTATGTTTCTAGTGTCATTTAGGGTGCAACCCTATGCATGTTTAGACAAGAAAAAGGTCCTATAATTCCCAGCATGCCCCAACAGCATATCTGCCTGGAGGGATGCTGGGAATTGTAGGCCTTTTTTTTCTGTTTAAACATGCATAAGATTTGCTCCTTGAGCTAGTTTTAAATATCATGGTCAACGTTTACTGCTGCTATCCTATTTTGTTAACAAAACACTTTTTTAAATATGCTATTTTTATCCTCTGTATTCTAATTATTACTTTTATGTATATGCTTTCCCAGGAATTTATAAACTTGAAGGGTAGCTTGTAAGTATTTTGTATCACTGAGGGCACAATCTGATGCACACTTCAACAGGAAAAAAGTCCTACAACTCCCAGCATTCCCAAGCAGCCATGTTGGCTTGGGAATGCGAGGAGGTGTAGGACTTTTTTCTGTCTAAACATGCAGGCTGTCATGCTAAAGAGACTTACCGTACTAGGAAACAAGCCCCTCTGAACACAGTGGCACTAGTTGTTGAGTAAACTTGCTGAGTGGCTCCATTTTTTTTTTAAAAAAAAAGCATGCTTGCGTTAAAGCAGGGCTTGGGTATGAAAAAGTTGAAGACTACTGGATGTTTTCATATGTATCTTTATATTCATCTACTCCTTTGCCATTTGTTTTTTTTGGGGGTGGTGGTGGTATTTTATTCTCTTGGAACTGGCATTTTCAACAGACAAACCAAAACTATTTTAGTCCAGGGATGCAGAACCTCAGGCCCAGGGACAAAATCCAGTCCTCTCGGGAGTCCAAATCCAGCCCTCCAGGGTTCTGCAGGTGGCCACGACCCCTTTCCTCCCAACCACCTATTGTCTGCTTTGTGGAGTTTTTCTCCCCCATTCTGAAAGGCTGAAATGCCTCTCCTAAGGCATAGTTAGTGGCAGTAGGAGCTTTAAGGGTAACACATGCTGGTATTTTTGGAAATTTTGACCCTGTCCCTTTTGTCTTTAGCTTCGCCTACCACTGGGATGCAGCCCCCGAAAACTTCTCTGAATTGAATTTGGTCCTTAGGCTGAAAGAGGTTCTGTACCCCTCCTTTAATTGATAGACCTTTCCACATATTGGTACATAAAACAGTTATTAAAACATACAGCATGCTACTTTATTTATTTTAATTATTCTACTCTCTAAAATAAATAAATAAATAATTTAATTTATTCTATCCTCTGTAATTTGGCCAGAGAACATTTGTTATTGGGCAGATTAAAATCAAATAAGGGCACAAGCCTACACATGTTTAGACAGAAAACAGTCCTACAACTCCCAGCATTCCCCAGCCAGCTATAGAAACAAGGGCTAGGGGACCACCCTAAAGCATCCCCATCTAAGATTATACAGTAATGCCTTGGATTGCAAGTAACTTGGTTTGAGAGCCTTTTGCAAGACAAGCAAATTTTTAAATATTTATTTATTTATTTTTGAACTTGATATACAAGCAACGTCTTGCAATACAAGTACTGTAGTACGGCTTAAATTTAAAATCTATGTACAAATTTTTTTGGGGGGAATTCATTTTGATATAAGAGTGTTTTGGATTACAAGCACGTTTCCGGAATGAATTATGCTCTCAATCCAAGGCATGACTGTACCTTGGTTTCTCTCCCCCACCACACAGCATTGGCAACAAAATGAAATAATTAGAATAATACAAGCTATACTGGCTGAGGAATGCTGGGAGTTGTAGGATCTTTTTCTGTCTAAACATGCATGGGATTGTACCTTAAGGGCGCAATCCTATGCATGTTTAGACAAGGGAAAGTCCTACAACTCCCAGCATTCCCCAGCCAGCCATGCTAGGAATTGTAGGACTTTTTCTTGTCTAAACATGCGTAGGATTGCACCTTGAAATGAACACACACACACCTCTCCAAGGTCATTTCCTGCCCTATCTCAAAAGGTGTCCAGAGATAATGACTGGATTCAAACACGATAACACATACTCAAGGGTTGAGTATGGGCTGCCGTTGAACTGAGAGTTATTTTATTTATTTACAACATTTATATATCGTTCCACATCTAAACAGATTAAACGCAGTAAACAATAGTAAGTTGTTGTTGAAATGTGGGCTATTGTGTTGTCCAAGCCCAGCCCAGATAACTAAACCATGGTGAACAACCCACAGTTTACAACCCAACATAGGTTCTCTTCATGGGTTAACAAGCCATGGCTTGTCAGCACAGCTGGGTTCAGCCAACACGACAACCCATGATTCAATGACAATCCCACGGTCAACGAGTGTGGGGGTTATCGAATTGTCTGAATCCCAGTCAATGATTTCCCCTCACACCAGAAACTTTAGGTTTAAGGCCTGCTAGAGGTTTGTATTCATAGATTCATAGATCACAGAGTTGGAAGGGGCCTACAAGGCCATCGAGTCCAACGCCCTGCTCAGTGCAGGAGACTAGAGCAGGGGTCTCCCATCCAAGTCATAACCAGGCCTGACCCTGCTTAGCTTTCCACGCTCAGACAAGCTGAGCCAGCGGAAGCCACAGGCCTGTACTTAATGATCCATGGGAGGCCCATCATTAACTGCTTGTATTATTCTAATTATTTTTATTTTATTGCCAATGCTTTCCCGTGAACATAACCAGAAAATACGAAGCGCTGGTGGGGCGGGGGCAGAGAAACCAAGACATAATCTTACATGAGGATGCTAAATTAGGCTGAGCCCGTTTGCTCCCTCTCAAGAAAGCCCCCTCCTTCTCCGGCACTCACGGATTGCCCATGGTAACAGCCCGGCTCCAGCGAAAGTTGATCCTCAAACTGGGGCCAAAGCAGCTCTGACGCGCAGGGAACAGTTCCCACCCTCCTGCTTTTTTTGTCCCCAGAGCACGCGGCATAGTTGCGTGAAAAGCGATCTCCAGCACCACGCTTCGGGAAGCAACCGAAGCTAAATTGCGGTCGAGGTGAGTCTGGAATGGTAGTTTTTGAGCGCTCTGTTTCCCCCCGCGGGTTCGATCAAGCGTGACTGTAAAAGGTTTTTAAAGGAAAAGATGTTTTACCATGCTTGATGCTACTCAGAAGTAACCATGAGTTCAATGCAGCCTACCCTAGTATAGGGCGCAATCAGTTTCTTAACGAAAAAGTCTAAATTCCCGCATTCCTCAGCCGCTGCGGGGCTGCTGGAGTTCAAACTGTTTACCAATAAATGCTAGGATGTGTACTTAAGGATTACTTTAGTAAAAGATGCAGGCGGCGTGCACTTCTACTCACGCAATAGTGCTCCAAACAAGGAGTCTGTGACACCTTGGGCAATCCAGAACACATTTTCAAATTGGAGATAGGCGCATCCTACAAAAGTCCGAGGTTATCGACGCATTCAAGGGGCAATCCTTTAATTAACCGTGGAACGTACTTTAGTAATATACAGGATTACAGTGTAAATTGAGCAAAACTGGCACCTCCCTCACTCCCTTAACACAAAAGTCAATGGTTTGGTTGAAACAGACGTGCTTTGTGCACCATTCACTTGCATACAAACTTCCATAGCATTCTGGAGATTTCCTCTGTCTCTCCGGACACACAACTGGTTATTCTGGCCGAAAGAACGTAACAGAAAGGAATGATGGGAGACGTAGTTTTATTGCTGAGGAATGTGCAACGGAGGCGTAAGAGCGGTTGCAGAATATGGCATTCTAGGAATTGTAGTTTCCTTAAGGGGGCCCAGAGAGTAATGATATGTAGTCAAAAACTACGTTTCCCATATCTCTCTGGGAGGCTTTAGGCAGGGCGTTGCGTTTTTTTTTTTTTTTTTTTAATGCGTGCGTGTTTGGAGGGTTAAGTCTTGGGCGCCCGGGAGACTGCGACGGTGTCGTGAGTTCGAAGCTGGTCTGGGTCTGGGTCTCCTCGCAGAAGGGGAAGGGGAGGAATCCAGCGGCCTGCGGGACAGGTAAGTCGTCTGTCGGGGGTGGATGATAATGGAGGGCTTTCCTCCTCGTGCAGGCTTTGGGCTCTGCTTGGTCTGAAAGCGGCTACCTTCCCCTCACTTTTCTGATCCCCCTTCTCCATTTCCAGCCGCTTGAGGGTGCTTGGGAAAGTCTCTTCCTTAAAAAGTCCCTCATCAGCCGTTGTGTACCGAATGGGGAAGGCGCTCGGTAGCCTACGGATGATATGCCAGACACCCCATAGAAAACGGTGGTGTGTGAATGTGGATCAAAGACTTGGGCTCTTTGCGAGATTAATCTAATCGAGACGTTGCATAAACCATCCCTCTCCATCCTGGCGCCCTCCAGATGGGTTGGACTACTGGTCCCATCATCCCCAGCCAGCCCTGGCTGGGGGTGATGGCAGCTGTAGTCGTAGGATTGTGGTAAGGAGTGACACCATACAGCGCTGTATTCACAATAAAGGAACTCTTTCTTTTTACCCTGCTCTGGCTGGTTTTTTTGATCCACAAGTCAGCTGGAAAACGAACTCAGGAAGTGACTTTAACTTCCTTACCACAGGATCATAGAGTTGGAAGGGGCCTGCAAGGCCATCGAGTCCAACCTCCTGCTCAGTGCAGGAAACTAGAGGAGGGGGTCTCCCATCCAAGTAATAACCAGGCCTGACCCTGCTTAGCTTTCCACACTCACCCATCTGGAGGGCGCCAGGATGGAGAAGGCTGGCACAAACACAGAAAGGGGGGGGAGGGAACCATGGTGTTGCTGAAACGGGTCAGCAATAATGGTTTCAATGTCTGATGTACATTTACTGGGAAGTAACTTCCACTGAATTCAGTGAGGCTGCTGGTCCAGGCATCTGGGCAATGATAGCAACTGCCTTTGCACTAGGACTAGGTGCCCAGTGCAAAGATCTATTTGCTCTAATTCTTTCTGGGTTTCAATGAACTCAAGTGACCAATGTTTGTACCAGTTGCAAGAAACCAATCCCTTATTTATCTTCTGGTGCACAGAAAGGGAAAGGGGCTTGGAGACGGAAAGTGGTATGAGTCCACTTCCCAGCACAGAGGTTTGGTTTCATGGTAAGCCATCATCCTGGCTCATTAAACTAGGATATGTGCCAGCAGTGTGCACCCACATGCAGTCCCTTTGCAGCTGGTTTGCGTGAGTGACTGAAGAACTCAAGAAGCCAGAATTATTAATCACTTCCTGTTATGTATGTGCCAGGAACTGTTAAGGACCTCCAAATAAGCCATGGTTTATAAGCCAACTTTAGACCATGGTTTAAAGCTGGCTTCTGAGTCTAGCTTGTTTGGAAGCCCTTAACCATAGTTCCTGGTTCAGAAATAATGAGAAGCTAAATCTGGCTTCTGGCTAGTTTAGTTGCTCGCATGAAAGGAGGAGCAAAGTGGTTGCAAAGGAGCCTCATCTAGTGTGTGTTGGTTGTGCATATCCTGGCATAATTAGCCAGGATTTAATCAAATGCGGACACGTGAGTAATCAAATGCGGACACGTGAGTTTATATAGTAAATATGAACCAGAAGTTGGGAAAAGTGGGAAGTCGAGAAAGGCCTGTGGCTTACGCTGTCTCAGCTTGTCTGAGCGTGGAAAGCTAGGTAAGCAGGGTCAAGCCTCGTTATTACTTGGATGGGAGATCCCTCCTCTAGTTTCCTGCATTAAGCAGGGGGTTGGACTCAATAGCCTTGTAGGCTCCTTCCAACTCTGATTTCCTTCCTTCTCCAAAGCCCAAGTGTGAAGCGAGACAAGATATCCCTTCCCTTTCCTGAGTCCTCTGCATGTGCCACAGGACTTGAGGCCAGAGGGAGGTCTTGAGAGCAGGGTTCTCTCTTCTCTAAAGCCCCATACAATGTGAGACTTTGACCATATCTCTCCCTCTGTCTATGCAGGAAAGGAGTCATCACTGGTGACCACATATAATGTCTGGCTGCTAAATTAAGCCAACATTTGAGGACCCCAGAGTGGCACTTAAATTCTGAATTAAAATGCATTGGATGCAGGACAGGGGGAGATGCACAATATTACTCTTTGGGGGTTTTCTTAATTCCGGTGGAGCAGTAAGATTTCCCCAGTGCTTTGAGAATTGTATCTCTTATCAGAAATCTTGTAGAAAGGATAACTGTCTGTTAAGGGCCTAGACTACATCCTATGTGTGTCCTGAACCTATAAGCTTGCAATTACACACAAAATATAACTATGTTGAAAGAAAAAAGTGAGTTGTTTTTTTTAATCCTAAATATTACTTTTTCTGAAATACTGAGATCAATTGGTATGTTTAAAACTATGAATTTCCCTTCTTTACAGCAGTGGTGCCAAGTTCATTGGTCTTTATTTAAACTCTGGTTCGGAATCTGTTCAGAAACAAGATTGTGTGCATTCATTTTTTTAAAATGTAAGTTTCTGGTCCTCTTGGTTCGGGTGGGGGGGAAGGAATAAAACACATATCTTTGGCTCTTGTCTTGTTTTCCCCACCTGCCACTTCACGATTTACCTCCATCTTTATATATCCCAGCCTGGTTTAATGAACATGGGATTTGTAATCTAATTTGAGATGCGGCATTCCTGGGTCAAGGTGAAGAGACTTTCAGCCCATTGTTGGCTCATCCAATATTTTGCCTTTGCCCAAAGTCAAGGAACTTGCACATTGTTTTATGTTAATACAGTTCCTATCTTTCCATGCCCAACTAAACATGACCACAGGGGTGAGTGGAATAGGACAGAACTCTGTGGGGGTGAACCCTCTTCTTTCTCTACCATCTATCCCAATGTTAAATGACGCCAAACTAAAGGCCAAATTAAACCTAGCATGGGTTATCCACTCCAAAAATCCTGTTGGTTTTTAATTAATAACCGCCACGGGGTGGGGATTTAGATTGAGGCTGGAGGGGGAGTTTTAAACCTTTTTTCCATATGCACTATTTATTTATTTCATAAATAAACCTCTCTGGGCGGTTCACAGCAATTAACAAGACTATTTCCCCAACTTAAATTTCCCCGACAGCTGCTATTAGCCACAGCAAGGCAGGGGGGTACAGGTTACCTGTATTGTACTTACCTTTGTATTGTGCACTAGCCCTTTGTGGCTAATGGCTGCTTTGGAGCAATTTTACATTGGGAGATATAGCAGAGGAAGAAGGGGGTTCACCCCCTGCCACCCCCATGTTGTTCTGTCCAACTCCACTCACCCCTGCGGTCACGTTTAGTTGGGCATGGAAAGATAGGAATTGTATTAAAATAATGTACAAGTTCCTTGACTTTCCCCCAGATTCTACTGTGTGGGGGAAATGCCAACGAATAAATCTCTGAACGGGGCCTCGGGCAAAAGCTCAGAAACTGTAGGCTAAGCTTCTCTGATCCTATATATATACGCTTGCTTGAGTGTCATTGCATTGAATGAAGCGGGACTTAGTTCCAAATGTACATGCCAAGGATTAGTACCAGGTCAGAGCGTAGGGAACAGAGATGCAGGCCTACAGAAGTGTTGTGAGCTGATAAAAGCTAGTAATAGTAAAATATGGCAGTTGCATATGACCTCACTATTCTGGTCTATAAAAGGCACTTGTTTAGGGCTCTCAAATCAACAACAGAAGTTATTGTCTTGCGGATGAGGTCTTTGTGTCAGACAGAAGAATAGTTTTGTTTTGGACTAGAAACAATGAACAAAGCATTACAAAATCAGGCCTGGGTAGCTTGTGACTCACCAAATAGAACACTGCCCATCCAGCCACAGATTGTGGCTTGCCACGACTTGACACCTTTCCTATTTTTTGCAGTCCTCAGCAGGAAGCAAAACCAGGAAGTTTATTCGAGCCTCCAGCAAGGAACCATTCCTGGCTGTTGGGCTGCATTCATTTTTCTGGGTCACAAATTGTGCGCACCCACTTTAGATAGACCAGTGAATGTTCTGTGATGGTAAGGTCCCTCTGTGTTTTTCTTTCTTTTTTTTTAAAGAGACCAGTTGTACTCAGACTTGGGTGGGAAAATGAACAAAGATGCACAAATGAGAGCAACTATTAACCAAAAGCTAATCGAAACAGGAGAACGGGAACGGTAGGTGGGCTTTATTTCCTATTTTGGATCTAGGAATATATTGCATCAATTATATCAGAACTGGCAATGTGTGTCCCTGGCTGCATGCATGCACCACGGTCCACCTTGGCTTAAATAAGCCATGGTGGGCTGCTTGTTTGTGCAGACCAGCTCACTGGCTTGGATCCTAACTTTCCATCTCTTAAATAGTTCACATAATGGGATTTCCCCATCTCTCCCTTCGCCTGCACCCCCTGAAAAACTGCTCTTGGGGGTTGGTGGGACAGTTGGGAATGGTGTGGGATATAATGGGGGACGCTGCAGATGGAGGGGGACACTGGTGAAAATTGCCTCCTCCCTTATGTGAACGGAGGCGCAACTGACAGCCCAATCCTATATGTGTGTGTTCCAAACTAAGTCCCATCGAGTTCAGTCCGAGGAAACTGGGTATAGGATTGCAGCCTTAGGATTCAAGCCAATGAGAATTACAGTGGTTTTTAGAATGATGCATCAGGAAATGGAAAGTCTTTGTTGTCATGATTGTAAGTTACTATTTGAAATTTATATCCCACCCAGTTTTGAGGAGACTCAAGGCAGATTGCAGTAGGCAAAACTGTCGAGTTGTGTCAAGGATCAGGGTATCTGTTGACCTAAACAACAAATACTCTGTAACTTACAATTTCTAGCTGTCCTCCAGTCAATCTTCAGAAAATACAGTAGTTCAGCCTTCCCTAAGCTGGGAACATGGATTAGGAGAAAATCAAGTCCCATTTAGCTTTTTCTGGTTACTCGAGTTAATTGAATGATCACATATACACAAAAGCAGGCCTCTAACTTCATGTCTTTTTACAGCCTTAAAGAATTACTGAGAGCCAAATTAATTGAATGTGGTTGGAAAGACCAGTTGAAGGCACACTGCAAAGGTAATGGTCAGTTGATCTCAGAGATTGCAAATGTTTTGGTGGAGCAAAGTCATCAGTCCAACACTCGTGAAAATGTGTTCCTGGATAGCTGTATTTTAAACATTGATGGATCAAAAATTAGCTATCTGTTTTGCACTCCCATTATAGCATTCCAAATCCAGTTCCTTGTAGAACCAGATTCTCCCTTTCCCTAGTTAGTCTCAGGCATTTGTTTTCAGTCTTCTGGTGGTTAATAATCAGCCACTGAAAAAAATCCATATATAAAACCTTTAATTCAGGGGTGGGAAACTGCGGGAGGTCTGGAGCCATTTTTGCCCTCCCACTTCCACTGGAGTCCATGGGCTGTTTCCCCCAAAATCCCCCAAAATTGGCTGGTTTGCCCTCCAAAATTTAGTGGCAAATTGCTTTGTAGCTTTCCTTAGTGCTAAAAGGGCTAAATTTAGCTTGTTCTCAACCTAAGTTTGACCCTTTTAGGGCTCTATAATGCTGAAAGTGGCAATTTTTTTGCCTCCAAATTCATTGTAGGGGGAGGGCAAGGGGGCTGCATGCAGTCTGCAAGCCACAAGTGGCCAGGCCTGTGGCTCACTGCTGGCTCAGCTTGTCTGAGCGTGGAAAGCTAAGCAGGGTCAAGCCTGGTTATTACTTGGATGGGAGACCCCTCCTCTAGTTTCCTGCACTGAGCAGGGGGTTGGACTCGATGGCCTTGTAGGCCCCTTCCAGCTCTAGAATCTATGTAACCCCTGCTTTCATTTGTTACCCTCTTGACTTTGTGCATACCTGTGAAGGGCCCAGTGTTATGCATCCAACATTTTAAATTTTATAATATTTTGTGATGACTTCAGCATTGGCTGTTCACACGTAATGACAACCCATCGGTTTAAAAATCAGTGGGTTGTCATGCCTGCCTCTTCCACTTCACTCCACAACCCATGCTGAGCACGACGTCTGAACCCGCCTTCCTGGATTGTTTAGGGGCTAAACAACCCAGAGGTTAACCTAACAACAAACCATGGGTTAACCGCTGAGTTGTTTAGCCCCTAAACAGCCCAGTGGTTGTTTAAAAACCAATGGGTTTTCACGTCTGCCTCTTCCGCTTTACTCCACAATTGGCTCAACAACCCATGATTGGCTACTGAGGAGCATGACATCCGAACCGGACTGCTGGATTGTTTAGGGGCTAAACAATCCAGCGCATAACCAACGAACAAGTGGTCTGGTTCAGACACCACGCTCAGCAGGAGTCCACCATGGGCTGCTGCAGCCGATTGTGGGTTGCTGAGTAAAAGCAGAAGAGGCAAGTGCACAACAACCCATCCGTTTTTAAAGCTATGGGTTGTCAAGTGTGAACCAGGTCATTGTCTTGATAGAAGTCCCACCTTTAATATTTAGCAATACTTAAAAAAATAAATAAACCCGACCTTAAAGTAATTGCAGCATTGTTACCAGCATTGTTACCAGAGCATAATTCGTTCCGGAAACGTGCTTTGTAATCCAAAACACTCTTATATCAAAACGAAATCCCCCCAAAAAAAATTTGTACAGAGATGTTTAATTTAAGCCGTACTACAGTACTTGTATTGCAAGACGTCGCTTGTGTATCAAGTAAATAAATAAATAAATAAATATTTAAAAATTTGCTTGTCTTGCAAAATGCTCTCAAACCAAGTTACTTGCAATCCAAGGTATTACTGTATATGGTGGCTGAGGCTGCAATTTATACCCACCTACTTGAGAGCAAGCTCCATTGATCTTAATGGAACTTATGTCTGAGCAGACATATATAGGACTGTGTTATAATTCTCCTCTTTCGGTATAGGCACAGGGCAGACATTACACTCCTGAAATCTTAAACTTGGTTAAGACGCCAGGAGTATACTGGGGACTGAGATGCTCCTCTCTCATCTCCTCTTTCCCTCTTTTCATATTAACCACAATGTATCGTTAATATGTGCACTATGGTTAATGCAAACCATGGTGAATACTGAAAGAGGAAGAGAAATGTGTGCAGGAGAGGGGAGCGTGGACCCACGAAGGTGCTCCTCATCTGAATTTCAAAGGTCTTTGGCCGTGGGGCAAGGAGCCCACTGCTATTCAAAAAGTGTCCACAAGTCTTCTGGGTGCATGGAACTAGGTGACCAGGCTTCTTTGGGGGGGGGGGGGAGCAGGGCATGGGGGAGATCCGGGCACAGAGGAGTGCCTGATTAAGGGTACAATCCTATGCATGTTTCGATTGGGGGGGAAAAGTCCTACAATTCCCAGCATCCGCCCCGCCTGCCATGCTGGCTGTGGCATGCTGGGAGTTGTAGGACTGTTTTTCTGTGTAAACGTGCATGGGATTGCGCTCTTAAGGCTGCAATCCTAAGTGCACTTATTAGGGAGTAACTTTTATTGAATTCGATGCAGAAATGAGCTTCGTATTCTGCTGCAACAGCATATGCTTTACGTGCGTCGGGTGGTGGTTGCGAATGGGCATGTCCTTTTCTAAACAGCTTTTAAAACTTTTGTGTGGTTCTCTTGACCTTACTTAGATGTCATCAAAGAGAAAGGACTAGAGCACGTCACGGTTGACGATTTGGTGGCAGAAATCACTCCAAAAGGCAGAGGTAAGAGAAGCAATGCTGCTTTGACACGAGCGCATAACGCATTGGTTTGTATTTTATATTTAACTAGGGTGCAATCCTATGTATATTTAGACAGAAAAAAGTCCTGGCTAGCGAATGCGAAATATACTAAGGGTGCAAACACATATGATTGCACCCTTAGTATATTTATAGTTAGCCTTTCTTCTGTCATAAAATCAAGGTAGCTTGCAGGGAGAATCCAGGCAGCCTCCCATCCGGGCACTGACCAGACCTAGATCTGCTTAGCTTCAGCAAGGTTGAGTTGTATCATGTGCCATCAGACCATGCCCTGGATTTCCATCTGGATTTTACCTGGACTTATATAGTGTTACATCTAGGACAGGGGTGCACAAGCGGCACTCCTCCAAGACCTTAACTGTGGTCCCCAGGGGTGCCCTCCCGCCTCTGCTGCCTTTGAATTCCCCGGTGGCAGCAGTGAGGAAAGAGTGATTTGCATCAGGATCGCTGAGGGAAGGGATGGAGAGAAGGCTCTCCTTCCCACCTCCCAGCAATCCTCATACGGATCACTCTTTCCCCACAGCTGCTAGCAGCAGTGAGGAAAGATTGAACTGTGTGAAGATAGTTGGTGCGCATGTGTGCATCTGTATGTATGTGTGTGCATTTATATGCATGCAACCCCTGAGTGAGCATCTCGGGGCCAAAAAGGTTGTGCACCCCCTGATCTAAGAGAATACGTACAGTTTTGAAGATCACAAGTTGGGCTGGGGTTGCCATTACACTGAAGCCGATAGGATGAATTTGGGGGAAATTTCATACTGGGCTCTCGAGTGCAGAGGTGGACAGAAAGTAGATCTCCAAATGTTTTGGGCTTCAACTCCCAGAATTCCTGACCGTTGGCCATGTTGGTAGGGGCTACTTGGAGTTGAAGTCCAAAACATCTGGAGATCTTCCTTCTGCCCGTGTGTGTGTGTGTGAAACAAGAAGTGGTGTTTGTACTGGAATGCTTGTAAATTGAAATGCACAATGTGGCATGGGATTCATTTCTCACATCTTTCTCCCACTCCATCCCCCCCTTACCTAACTTATCTTTCAGTCTTGGTACCTGACAGTGTAAAGAAAGAGCTTCTCCAAAGAATAAGAACGTTCCTTGCCCAACACGCCAGCCTTTGATTCTTCCCTTCGAGTCTTAACTGTGTCTGTGTTAAGTGAATCATGCCAGAAACTGGAATACATTTTCCCATGCTTTAGGGTTAAAGTTCACTTTTTTTTTTAAATTTTCAGTTACTGGAAGTGTACTTTGTTACATTGACTTCTTCATCCTGGTATTTTAATAATAAAAACAACATAAAATGCAATAAAATTCAAAACCCGTGGGCGTATGTTGGAAAGAGATTACATTTCTTGCCATTAAAAGGATGTTGTGTGGCTCAACATAACTGGCATGTGTGTCAACATCTCTTTCATGTCTACTGATGACTCTTATGTGTCTCTCAGAATGCACCGAGAGAAATGGTAACAGTAGAACACATCCTAGATTAAGTATTGGGTCTTAACTGAAAATAGTGCAGTGGCAGAGAGAACAGGAGGAATTATGCCAATGGGATATTGAAAAAGACAGCGTAGTGGAGTTAGGAAAAAAGTGTCACTTAGGAAAATTCCTGCTAGATTCTGTTTACTCTTAGCTTTTCACAGACACTGGGGCATGCTGGGACTTGAAGGCCAAAAACATCTGAGGACCCAAGGTTGGAGAACACTGAGTTAGTACATACCTTACATAAGGTAGATAACCTTAAAGAGGCATGCCATTTTGAACGGTTATGTACGGTTAGTACATACCGTACATAAGGTAGATAACCTTAAAGAGGCATGCCATTTTGAAATGAAGCAATTGGCTTCTGAGGGGTGTAGGGTTGCCATGGCAATAGAAGTCAGGTTCTGTGATGTGCAATGCAATTTTGGCCATCGACTGAGCTCCCGTTCCAGTCTTTAAGACTCCTGTCAGATTGGGAAGCAATCTCAGAAATCAAATCTTCCTTCCTCTGCTGTTCATAGTCTATGCTGTCAGGGCCTAAAAAAGGATTTTAAAAAAAAAACAACACTAAAAGGTGTATGGCTGTGTCATGGCTTTCCCCCTTCTCCCCATATCGAGATCTGTTTGAGAACCCTGAAATTCTAATCAAAATAATTCTGCATCTTATTTATCCCACTTATTCATAGATTTCATAGATGATAGAATTGGAAGGAGCCTACAAGGCTATCGAGTCCAACCCCCTGCTCGATGCAGGAAACTAGAGGAGCGGTCATACTTCAGTTGCAACATTTTGCAAGTTCCCTTGAACTCAATGAACTTTAATGCTGATTCAATGTGCTTACTGCATATGTATATTTAAGTAACTTCGATCCAGGACATAAGACACAGAGGCAATTGGTGAACAGGTCATATGGGGGTGGCATTACAACTAAATTGTGAACGTGACGGCTTTCATTTGCAGATATGCAGTGCGAGTTTATTCAGAAGTAAATCCTTCTAAGTTCAATTGGGCTTAATTAAGCTTTAGTTCAGTGCTAATATAAATGGATCTATTTGTAGATGCCAGGCCTAAGCTGGTATTTATTAGCTTAATATCTGTAATTCCTATTCTGAATTTGTTCATGGAAATCTGAAAAGCCTTCAGTTAGCACCTTTTAAAATGGGATGAAATTACAGATCAGAAAAGAAAATCACAGTGAATGTTGGCTTGCTACCGTAGTTCTCGTGAATATCCCAAAAATATGCAGGAAAGCAGGTTTTGGTACTGGAAAAAATAAAATCAAGTAATGTAGCATCTTAAGTGTAGTGTGGTATGAACTTGTCTTGGATTAGATTCCACTTATTCGGATGTATTAAATCGGCCTTTGCTGGCTGGGGGATACTGGGAGTTGTAGTCCAACACAGCTGGAGGGCACTATGTTGGGGAAGGCTGCATTACATATTAACCTGAATTAGTAAGAGTAGATGCGGTTGTGTTTCTATCGCTATGTAGATATACATGAAATTGAACTAGTAGCAGCATTGAACAACAGAATGGTTCATTTACAACAGTCACTGGGACAAGTACATCCCATGTGGCTGGGAGAAAGTTTAAATGGCACATATTTACCCACTGACAGAGGGACAATTAATTTCTGTTGTGGAAACGGTCTCCATTCAATAGAGTTGAAATATGCAAAGAAGCCCTTGTTCAGTTTCACACTAGTATCTCCCAAAGTCTTTTTCTTGAAGGATAACCTTTAGGCCAGTAGTGGGGTATCCTGGGATATGTTTTTCCTTCAACAGATCAACAAGGCTATCACTGTGGAATTTGGTATTGAAAGGTGACTTAATGCTCACCTATGTTGCAGTGGCAATCCTATATTACAAATTACAACCTCCGTTGTGGAACTTCAGTATGCTGATGATAATGTGGTCTCCACACATTCAGAGGATGATCTCCAAACTATCCTAAATGCTTTTGCAGAAGCATACGGAAAACTTGGTCTCTCACTTAACATAAAAAAAACCAAAGTGCTTCATCAGCAAGTGCAAGCTAACCCTTTGGTGATGCCATCTATCCAGCTTGGCGGGACAATACTGGAAAATGTCGATCATTTTCTCTATCTTGGCAGCTATCTTTCTGTTACAGATGACATTGACAGTGAATTCCAGCATTGTTTGAGCTCCGCAAGTGCCGCGTTTTTTCGAATGAAACGAGTGTTCGAGGATCGGGATATTTGTAAGAAGACCAAAACACTGGTTTATGAAGCCATTGTATTACCAACTTTATTGTATGCCTGAGAAACATGGACTATCTATAAACGTCACTTCCGCCTCCTTGAAAGATTTCATCAACGTTGCCTCCGGAAAATCCTGCAAATTACTTGGGAAGATAGGCGAACAAATGTCAGTGTACTGGAAGAGGCAAAGACTAGCGTTGAAAAAATGATCCTTCAACGCCAACTTCAGTGGACCGGTCATGTTGTTCGAATGCCTGACTGCCGTCTCCCAAAGCAGTTACTTTATTCCCAACTCAAGGATGGAAAGCGGAATATCGGTGGTCAATATAAGAGGTTTAAAGATGTTCATAAGGCTAATCTAAAAAAATGCAATATAAACATTGAAAACTGGGAAACACTGGCCCATGAACGATCTAACTGGAGGTTGGCCTCTCACAAAGGTTCTATGGACTTTGAAGAAGCCCAAGTGCAAGGTGAAAGGGAGAAATGTGCTAAGCGAAAAGCACGTCAAATGAATCCTTTACAGGACCATCTTCCATCTGGTAACCTGTGTCCTCACTGTGGGAAGCTGTGTGGATCTAGAATTGGCCTCCACAGTCACTTACGGACCCATTGCTAGAGTCTACACAATTTTCTTTAGAATTTCCTCCTTTTAAAATATTTTTGTAAATTTTTATCCTGGAAGACAATCTTACTCGGTCACAAGTGATTGCCTGATGATGATGATACATACAGACTCATTTGGGAACAGCTCCCAATGAACTAAGCAGGACTTATGGATAAACATGTTCAGGATCGCAACATTATGTGTCATTCCCCGCCCCCTGGGCCATCCCTCCAAATATTAGTAAGTTCTAATAGAAAATGTTTGCAAACAATGCACAGTAAAATAATTATGTATAGTAGTTCCTTGGAGAAGTGAGCAGGCATTGTAAACTTTTGAAGAGAGGTTGTTCTCCCACCCACCCCCGCCATGGTAGGGGCAGGCAACTTATGGCCCTCCAGATGTTTTGGCCTACAACTCCCATCATTCCTCACCATTGGCTATGCTGCCTAGGGCCGTGGGAGTTGTAGGCCAAAACATCCGAAGGGCCACATGTTGCCCATCCTTGCCCTATGGTTATTTCTAGAAAGTGAAACTGAAAATGCTGCTGTGTGCCTTGGAGTGAGTCTTACTGTATTCAGTCAAGCTTACTTCTGTAAACATATATGGGGACAGGCAGGGGCTTGTCCTGCACAGGATTGCAATAATACTCAGACATTCACTATGGAGGAAAAGGCCCAAGTCCCAACTATCAAATTTTAATTTTTGTTTTAGACACTAGTGTGTGTATGTAAGACTATTTCTCTTGCAAAACCTCCCAGCCTAACCCCTTTCTCCTCTCCTTTAAACTTCTGCATGAACTTCTAAAAAACCAACCTGCAGTATTTTTTCTGTTCATCTAATAATTAGCTGAACATCAAAATACTACAATATAGATTTCTGATAAATAATTTGCCTTTGCATCACGGCCATCGCTACTAGACCCCGTATGTTGATGAAACTCACTGGGTGACTTTGGGCCAGTCACTGCCTCTCAGCCTAACCTACCTCATAGGGTTGTTGTGAGGATAAAATGGAGAGGAGGAGGAGGATTATGTAAGCCGCCTTGGGTTCCTTGCAGGAAAAAAGGAGGGGTATAACATAATAATAATAATAATAAATAAACAAGTGACTGAGTTCTGGGACTGGCACAACCCCATCGGAAGACGCACCGATCACATTGGTAGCCCACGTGTTTAAGCATGCCCTCTGCTGTAGCCTTCCCCAACGGAGTTGGTAGGGAGCTGACTGGAGAGTGCTGGGAGTTGTAGTCCAACACTTCTGGAGGAGTGCACCAGGTTGGAGAAGGCTGCGCCCACGAGCATAAGCAGCCCCAAGTACGTCACGGGAGTGAGCTGTTACGTCACTTAAGCTCCGCCTCCCAGGCTTTCTCTCCCCCGCCCGTGGCTTAGTGACCAATGACGCCTCCAGGCGCTTGCGCAGAGCGTCCTTTCCTATTCTTTCCCCGCCCCTTGTCCCTACTCAGGTTCGGTTGGTCGCAAGGGGCGTGGCCGGAAAAGGCGGGCCTGGGCCAGCGGGTCTCCCGGGTGACCGTAAGGCGGAGCCGGCGGTGGCCTGGTGAGGGAGACGATGGCCGAGGCAGCGGCAACGGCTGAGCAGGAGGCCGCGCCCGCCTTTGAATGAAGGGAGCTCGCGTTCGCCGAGGGAAGCGGCTCCCCCTCGGCTTGGGCCGCGTCGCCTCCATCTCCGTCCCGCCCCGCACTGGACAAGGTGAGCGCGGAAGAGGCGCAGCCGCCCCTGCAGCCGCTTTCCTCGGGCGGAGCTGCGGCGGCTTCTCCCGCTCCCCGGCTCGGCTTTCCCTTCCCCGTTCCTTCCTCCGCTCATGGTGCGGCGACCGCAGGTTGGCTAACCGGGGGCTCTCCCTGCCCGCTGGCCGCCTTCCTCCTCGGAGCAAGCGTCCCGCTGCGTCTCGTTTGTGCCCGTCTCGACCCCCCCCCCCCGATAAAAGGCTGGTTACCTTCCGGGCAAACGTGAGGAGAGCGGCTCTCTTACCCTCAGCTGTCCATCTGTAGAATAAGAGCAGTGGCCTGCCTCGCAGGGTTGTTGTGGATTGGTTTTCCTCCTCTTTCTCTGAGGACGAATTAGGTAAAACAATATATTGCAAATATACACAGTTAGAAGCCACGCTGGAAGGTAGTCAAGAGTGGGGGCTGCCCCCCATAAATTTTCTCTACCCCCCTAACATTTTTAATGAACAAATAATTTTTTAAAAAATAGCTTACAATTTTGTCTTTAAAAGGCCTGCAAACAGATGAACTGCCCCCCTTACTTTGTTGGTGTCCCCCCAGAACGTTTAGGCTGATTATGGGCCTGCTTAGCACCAGAGACACTGATGATGATTGTTCTTCAGGGTAATGGCGAGCCTTAAGGGCCGTCCCCTTCTTCCTTTTACCCACACAGTTTGCCACGTCGAACTAAACCCACCATTTCTGAAGCCTGGGGGTGCCTTTTGAGAGTGACACTAGACTGACTAGAGGCACAATCCTATGCAAGTTTAGGCAGAAAAAAGTCCTACAACTCCCAGCATTCCCCAGTCAGCATAGCTGGTTGGGGCATGCTGGGAGTTGTAGGCCTTTTTTCTCTCTAAACTAGCATAGGACTGTGCCATAGGTGACTTGCACCTGTGGGTACAGGTCTCAATTCTCTCCCCCTATTTTCTTTTTCCTCAATTTTTTTTTTTATCTGGCATGCAGATTCTTTGAAGAAAAAGTCAATGCTGGCCCATCAAACACTGAGCTTGCTTCTACTCCCACAAATTCTGAGACTTTTTTCTGGAGTTACAGTGAGCTGATCTTGCTCTAGGAATGAGGCTGCAGATGCAGAAACAGAGAGAGAGAGAGAGAGAGAGAGAGAGAGGCTACTGATAGAATACAAGTACAAGTCCCGATTGCTTTAGATGGTTACTTACGGTACAGGTCTGTCACCACAAGATGTACTGAACCAGTGTCCAAGGAGCCAGACTCCATGGTCCACTCCAAGTGCTTTTCTTCTACTATACATTCCTTCACACAAATTTGGTTCATAATTGCATCTCTAGCTGTGTAACTGCTGTTACAATATTAGCAGTTTATTTTTTATACCTTTCATAATGATCCCTATCATATAATTGGACCTTTTCACAGTTATACACCGGGATGACGTTTTCATTGAGCTGTCCACCACAACCCCAAGATCTCTTTCCTCGTTAGTCACTAGCTCAGACCCCATCATCATATGTGAGGTCAGGGGTTTTTACCCCGATGTATGTCACTTTATGCTTACCGGTACTTATGTTGAACTGCATTTGTCATTGCCCATTCATCCAGTCTGGAGAGATCCTTTCTGAGCTCTTCGTAATTCCTTATTATTTTTACCACCCTGAGTAATTTTGTGTCTTCAGGAAACTTGGCCACCTCACCACTTGCCCCTAACTTCAAATCATTAATGAACAAGTTAAAAAGCCCAGTCCCAATACAGATCCTTAGATGACTCCACTTCTTCCATCCCTCCTTTGTGAGAACTGTCCATTTATTCCTACTCTTTGCTTCCTGTTCTTTAACCAGTTACCGACTGGGTTGTTGGGTTAAAACTCTGGGTTGTTTGTCCCTCAGCGTCCAAGAGTTCCAGGTTCACATGTCTCATCAAACAACCCAGGAATGGGGTATTCCTATGTTGTTGATAGAAGTGGATGCAAAGTGGAAGTGGTGACTAGGTGGGAGACAACGTGCTCATTTACTCCTGCACTGCCCCATCAATTCATGGGTTGTTTAACCCATGAATTGACATAACATGCAAACCCGGTCAGTCACCTGGATACAGGATCTGCCTTCCACAAGAGGAAGGACTCTGCTAACAGAAGGTCCCTCCACCTGATTTTTGTGATCCCCCGCCACCTGATTTTTGTGATCCCCCGCTCCCACACATACCTCACAGCTCACCCCATTCAGGTTTTCCTGACTTTTTGTGTAGCATTCTCAAGGAGCTGGAGGAGTCCACTTCTGCCAGTTTAGTTGGTCCAATGTAAATCTGAATCCAACCCAATAGCTGTGTTGATGAATTCATACAATATTGTTGTGCTATCATGATGGAACCGAACTTCACAGCTGGCCAGTAGAAACGATAATGTGGCTACCAAGCCCAGCTATACTTGGTAAATTATAAAACGGTGTTTGGATGTTACTGACTGGTTCAAGTCATATTGAGTCCTGATGAGAACTTTGAAATTTTAGTTAGTAATAAAGCTACAAAATGTAACTTCTTTAATATTTCCTGATAGTGCACATTGGTCAGGGGAAAATAGCACTGTGTGATATCTGAGTAGTCTAAAGCTAAGTATGCATACTTTTATTGTCACTTTTCTCTGGTTGGCTGCAGGTTGTTACAGCTGGTAGAACCTGCTGGTTGAGAGATTATTCTTGACATTTAAGGGTTGCATGTTTGTTGGCTCTGTAGGATGCTTTCTGAGTTTACCCTGAGTAAACCCTGAGTTTACCCTGATTTACAGGGTACTACTTCAGGGGTTACTACTTTTGCTATGAAAGATTCTGAATTTGTCCCTAATCAGTAAGGCAAACTAAAAGGTACAGATTACTCCATTCCATTCTTATCTCTTTCTGTGTGAATCATCTAGATATCAAGTTAGCTAGCTGTACTTCAGCAGGGTTAAAATATTTTTTCCACAGATGCCTACACTTGGTACCATATTCTTTTGTTTTTTTAAGGGAAAAGGACTGTGTGTAAATAGAAACCGTCTCCCTGTCCAAGAGAACATCGCTGCAGTCCTAAGAATGCATATTTGGAAATAAATGCTATTGAAGTAAATAGGGCTTACTTCCTAGTAAAATTTGGCTGTTAGGGTTATTAATTGAAAGGGAAAAGCACATATAGTATATTATAGTTACACACACAAAGAGAAAGATAGATATATTAAAATGTTGAAAAGAAAAATATATTTAGAAAACATAGGCATCATCTTTGCAGCTAATAATTCCTTTATATGCTATAAGGAAAGTAGCATCCAAGAACTCTTCTACAGAAAACCTCCATTTTCATTTTTGTTCTGCCGGTGCCTTTTGATTTCAGGTTATAGGACTTTGAAGCAAAAATGGTGATAGTTATTACTTATATTGTTAGCATTATTTTCTACAACTTGAGAATGCTTTTCCCAAATTATTCTCAAATTACCGGTATTCCCTAATAATAGTTTACAGTGCAATTTATACACGTCTAGTCAGAAGTAGTTCACATTGAGTTCAGTGGGACTTAATCCCAAGTATGTATAAGATTGCAGCCTTAGTGTTGCACATAAATAATAATAATAATAATAATAATAATAATAATAATAATAATAATGTAGGATTAACTTACTGCATGATGAAAGAAAGATTGACTGCTTTGAACTGTAGTAAACAGCTTGGATGTTTAGAGAATGGGAGTGTAGGAGGAAGTTCATAGTTTAGTTGTATTCTCTAGTACAAGTCAGTCTGTGAATGTTGATACACTGAGGGCCAAAATACTATGCTTTGCATTCATAGAATGCTCTTATACATGAACAGGTAGAGAAATTTAACAGACTTGCACCAATTAATACTGACTTAAAATTTTAAGATTTGCTGCTTTTGTAATACCAGGGAAGGAACTATTTATTTATTTATTTATTTGTGCCCCGCCTTTCCGCTCAAGGCAGCTGTAAACCAGGCATGTAAATAGCCACTTGCTTTGAAAGCCTGTGGCAAGTAAAAATTGCTTCAAGGCAAGGAGCATTTTTCAGTGGGCAGAGGGGTTGCTTCTTTCCTTCAGTTCACGCTGTTGATGTGCTAGAAATTACTAATGTGTTTACAAGCCCCATGTGCTTCGCCCAGGATGGAAACATGTCTCAGTAACGGCTGGCTTTTATATTTCCAAAATGGGAGATCCAACATTTTTCCCTTTCTTGTTTACAGCAACCTTCAGGACAGCTCTGGGTCCAACCTTGTAAACATCACATGACCTGAAGAGCCTAATTTGAATATCTGGAGACCCCTCCTCCCCCACTACATCTTGGGATTCTGAACATGTGGATGCTTTGGCCTGGTTTTGATGACTAAACAACCCATGGTTTGTTAACTGTGGGTTGTTTGTGAGCATGCAGGAGCAAGCATGCTGGCTCTTGCCTGCTTCCGTTTTGCTAAACAACCAGGATAGCCCATTCCTGAGTTGTTCACAGTGATGTTCACTGGTGGGGGCTCAGTTGAAGGCTCATTTGGATGAAGCCGATTATTTAGATCCATGCCAGTCGGGCTTCAGGCCTGGACATGGGATGGAAACGGCCTTGGTTGCCTTGGTGGATGATATGAGGAGGGCTTTGGATAAGGGCGAATGCTCTTTTCTAGTCCTCCTCGATCTCTCAGCGGCTTTTGATACCGTTGGCCAAGGTATCCTCCTGGACCGCCTGGAAGGGTTGGGAATGGGAGGCACTGTATTGCAGTGGTTCTGGTCCTTCCTCTCTGGAAGGTACCAGAGTGTAGTTCTTGGGGAGGAGGCTTCGGACCCTCGGCCGCTCACTTGTGGGGTGCCGCAGGGTTCCATCCTCTCCCCGATGTTATTTAACATCTACCTGAAGCCACTGGGAGCTATCATCAGGAGGTTTGGGTTGCGGTGTCATCAATATGCGGATGACACGCAGCTCTACCTCTCCTTCAAGTCCTCACCAAGGTTGGCTGTTGAAACCCTGTCCAAGTGCCTGGAGGCAGTGGGTGGCTGGATGGGAAGGAACATGCTGAAACTGAACCCCGACAAGACCGAGGTACTTCTGGTGGGAGACAAGGGAAGGTTAGGGGATGTTGACCTGGTGCTGAATAGGGTGCATCTTCCCCTGAAGGACCAGGTCCGCAGCTTGAGGGTCATTCTAGACTCCCAGCTGTCCATGGAGGCTCAGGTATCAGCTGTGAGCCGGGCAGCGCTGAATCAGCTCCATCTGATACGGCAGTTGTGCCCCTACCTTCCTAATCATCTGCTCCCATCAGTGGTTCATGCCTTGGTCTCCTCTTGCCTAGACTACTGTAATGCGCTCTACGTGGGGTTACCCTGGAAGGCGGTTCGGAAGTTGCAGCTGGTACAGAATGCAGCAGCTCGCCTGGTTAAAGGCAGCCGCCGGCGTAATCACATCACTCCAGTGCTCAAAGAGTTGCACTGGCTACCAGTTGTTTGCCGAGCCGAATTCAAGGTGTTGGCGTTGACCTTTAAAACACTGTACGGTTCCGGTCCAGTATATCTCAAGGAGCACCTCCAGCAACATCAAGTAGGCCGCTCAACAAGACCCACCACGGATGGCTTTCTCCCTGTCCCATCAGCCAGAGAAACCAGGCTGGTGGGGACTAGGAGGAGGGCCTTTTCTGTGGCAGCCCCCAATTTATGGAACTCTCTCCCCAGTGACCTCCGCCATGCCCCTTCCTTGATTAGCTTCCACCGGGCATTAAAAACGTGGCTTTTCAGGCGGGAGTATGGGGTGGGTTAGGATTTTTAAGTTTTGTACTGTTTTAATTGTGTTTTATACTGTGTGTGTGTGTGCGTGTGTCCCCCCCCCCCCTGTATTTTATTGCATTGTACATCGCTCAGAGTGGCCGGATGTCTGACCAGATGGGCGATTCATAAACATGATAAATAAATAAATAAACCTGGAACTCTGGGTTGTTGAGGGAGAAACAACCCAGTGACTGGGTTTGCATGACACGACTACCCATCATAGGTAACTAGGCATGATGGGTTGTTGTGTCATCCAAACCCAGACCGCTTCCAGCAGTGTGGCTTATTTTTTGGCAACAAGTCATCCTGACAACCCATGGCTTGAATCTAGGGCTTGTTCCATCCACGATGGGTTATCATGTTGTCCTAACCTAGGAGAGCAATTTCATCATAGGTTGCAGGAATCAGCTAACAAGCTGCTTGGCGGGACAGCAAAAAACCCTGCCGCTCCTTGTGATCTTGTGCACACCACCGCCAGTGACAGCCCTTCCACCGATGACCAAGACCGTCACTGGCTTGCCACTCTTAAAAAAAAAAAAAAAAACGGCCCCAGAAAATTGTGCAATTGTGTTTGTAATTTGGTTGTTTGTTTGTTTGATCCATTTTTTGCAACTGTACAAGCGTGTTCTTACTGCTGTCTGATATGCATAGTCTTTCCTGGTCAATTTTCTTGTCTGTTGCAGCTGTTAGAGGGAGCTGCCAAGTGGTGTAAGTAACATACATGGAAATTGACAAGGTGAGACTGCATATAGGCTAGATTCAAGAGGCTTATTTTTAATTTAACACAGTTTGACTCTTTTGTATCTGCTTTCATTTTGTGAAAAAGAGTTCAAAACAGTGAAATAAGTACCGGTATGTAAACTCATGAATAGAAACATGCAAGTACGAAGGGCTTGCTAAATATTAGGTACATTCCTTGGTACCTGAGTATGAATGTGGACACCTTGAGGCCATGCCTATGTATTCTAACTGTATCGAACTATATGCACCGACTGGCATCAGTGTCACTAAGACACTAAAAGGAGTAAGCTGATATGAAGTTACATTATAAACATCAGCATAATTTTCTTCCTTTTTGCAGGTGAAGACCTACATCATGGCCATTACGCAATTCCGTCTGTTTAAAATTTGTACATGCCTGGCAGCAGTGCTCTCTTTTTTTAAGAGGCTAATATGCAGGTAAATATCAGGTCTTGAATGTATAAAATAAATCTTGGGATCCCCAACCATTGTTTATATGGTATTCAGTAATCTCAGCTCCTATCAATGTGTTAAAATTTTCCAACTGGCTAGCATGGGTCTTAGTGACGCCCAGATGTTTTCACTGAAACCTATACAGTAATACCTTGGATTGCAAGTAACTTGGTTTGAGAGCGTTTTGCAAGACAAGCAAATTTTTAAATAGTTATTTGATATTTTTTTTACTTGATATACAAGCGACCTCTTGCAATACAAGTACTGTAGTACAGCTTAAATTAAAAATCTCTGTACAAATTTTTTTGGGGGGATTTCGTTTTGATATAAGAGTGTTTTGGATTACAAGCATGTTTCCGGAACGAATTATGCTCTCAATCCAAGGCATGACTGTATGCAGAATATCAGACACACTGCAGAAGAGATGCTCGGAAGTTTTCTGGTTTGACTATAATTCTCGTGGCACATCCAAGAATAACAGTACTGAAACATGTATAGATTGGTCTATATCACATGATTATTTTCTGCATTTAGATAATCTGTTACCTTTAGATTCTACTAGTCTTTATAGCACAGTTTAGAATAGAAACGTGCCATATCACAGCTGAGAAATATCTACAGTACAGGCAGTCCCCAAGTTAAGGACATCCGACTTACAGACAGCCCATACTGAAGAACGGACTTCTGGGTTCCCCGGCGCTACATCGTTTACGTAGAGTACATAGCGTAGTATACTGCACAATTTGCGTAATTTATGCAATTTGCGTAATTTACACAATTTGCATAAATGCCGATTTTAACGTATAGAACACTATGCTGTTCTGACTTAAATTAGACTTAAAGGCATTTTTAAGAATGGAACTCGTTCGTAACCTGGGGATCGTCTGTAGTCAGGATTTCACTGTATAGGTAGAAGAAGGTATAAATTAGGATTTAGAGCTCTTGCTTAGAGCAAGACTTGTTCAAAAGCAGTTGCAAAGCTTTACTTCTTTATATTCCTTCTTAAAACAGAATTTTAATTAGATGTTACTGACCCTTTTAAACTTACTAATTTTTATTTATCTTTTAAAATTGTTTTCTTTCTATAACTTATTGAGCCTTACTAATAGTTCCAAGTCATGCTTATGTTTTCAGAGTTAGGAAGATGTCTACATTTCTTTTTCAGGACTGGAAGAGGACGAAAACTTAGTGGAGACCAAATAACTTTGCCAACCACCGTGGATTATTCATCTGTTCCTAAACAGGTAATTATCTGGATATCAATGATTAAACAATAATTCTGCCAAATGGCACAGTAAAAATAGATTATTGATTATGAATGTCAGTTTGCAAATAGGAAGCTGAAATCTTGCTGTTTGCTCTACAGTCAGAAGTAGAAGATTGGACTTCATGGGATGAAGATGCACCCACGAGTGTGAAAATTGAAGGTGGTAATGGCAATGTGGCCAATCAACAAAATGGTTTGGAAGAAATGGAACCTGACTACTTTAAGGACATGGCACCAACAATAAGAAAAACACAGAAAGTATGTTTCCAGCATGCAAAATGTGTTGAAATGTTATATATGATAAAGCAGTCATTATGATTGTGGACACAGGGAGTGAGCGGGAGGAGGCCAATGGCAGACCGGTTTTGTGGGATCGGTTCCAGCTTCTTCCTTCTGATGAAGTGGACAAGGTGCTTTCATCTGTGAGGCCAACCACCTGCTTGCTTGATCCTTGCCCGTCCTGGCTCATAATGAGCTGTAGGGAGAGACTGGGTGAGGGGATCAAGGCGATGGTGAATGCCTCCCTCGAGGAGGGAGTGATGCCATCAGCCCTCAAGGAAGCAGTAATAAGACCGCTTCTAAAGAAGCCCTCCTTGGATCCCCAGGATCTAAACAACTTTCGCCCAGTCTCCAATTTACCATTTCTGGGCAAGGTGATCGAGCGGGTGGTGGGTGCTCAGTTGAAGGCACACTTGGATGAAGCCGACTATTTAGATCCATGCCAGTTGGGCTTCAGGCCTGGACATGGGACGGAGATGGCCTTGGTTGCCTTGGTGGATGATATGAGGAGGGATTTGGATAGGGGCGAATGCTCCTTTCTAGTCCTCTTCGATCTCTCAGCGGCTTTTGATACCGTTGACCACGGTATTGGGCGTGGGAGGCACTGTATTGCAGTGGTTCCAGTCCTTCCTCTCTGGAAGGTACCAGAGGGTAGTTCTTGGGGAGGAGGCTTCGGACCCTCGGTCGCTCACTTGTGGAGTGCCGCAGGGTTCCATCCTCTCCCCGATGTTATTCAACATCTACCTAAAGCCGCTGGGAGCTATCATCAGGAGGTTTGGGGTGCGGTGTCATCAGTATGCGGATGACATGCAGCTCTACCTCTCTTTCAAGTCCTCACCGAGGTTGGCCGTTGAGACCCTGTCCAAGTGCCTGGAGTCAGTGGCTGGCTGGATGGGAAGGAACATGCTGAAACTGAACCCCGACAAGACCGAGGTACTTCTGGTGGGAGACAAGGGAAGGTTAGGGGATGTTGACCTGGTGCTGAATGGGGTACATCTTCCCCTGAAGGACCAGGTCCGCAGCTTGGGGGTCATTCTAGACTCCCAGCTGTCCATGGAGGCTCAGGTGTCAGCTGTGAGCCAGGCAGCGCTGTATCAACTCCATCTGATACGGCAGCTGTGCCTCTACCTCCCTAATCACCTGCTCCCATCAGTGGTTCATGCCTTGGTCTCCTCTCGCCTAGACTACTGTAATGTGCTCTACGTGGGGTTACCCTTGAAGACAGTTCGGAAGTTGCAGCTGGTACAGAATGCAGCAGTTCGCCTGGTTAAAGGCTGCCACCGGCGGGATCACATCACTCCAGTGCTCAAGGAGCTGCACTGCCTACCAGTTGCTTGCCGAGCCGAATTCAAGGTGTTGTTTTTGACCTTTAAAACCCTTTATGGCTCCGGTCCAGTCTATCTCAAGGAGCGTCTCCAGCAACACCAAGTAGGCCGCTCAACAAGATCTGCCACAGACGGCCTTCTCCTTGTCCCTTCAGCCAGAGCAGCTAGACAGGTGGGGACTAGAAAGAGGGCCTTTTCTGTGGCGGCCCCCGTACTGTGGAACTCTCTCCCGAGTGACCTCCACCATGCCCCCTCTCTGCTGAGCTTCCGCCGCTCACTAAAAACTTGGCTGTTCAGGCAGGAATATGGGGTGGGCTAAGATTTTAAAATTTTGTACTGTTTTAAATGTATTTTATCCTTTTTTTATCTTACGTACATCGCCCAGGGTGGCCGGTTTGCTGGCCAGATGGGCGATAAATAAATATAAATATTAATTAATAAATAATAATAAATAGTTGTTGTTGCATAGAAGGTGTTTTCTACATGTGGATCATCTGGACTGTTGGTGCAGTTGGCTGCCATCCTGTGAGGCCATGATCACAGCCAGCAGAGGAACAACATGTGCAATTGTATGTGTTGTTCCATCTTGATCTTTGATTGGCAAGCCTGGATTACTGCAAACTGTAGCATGGTCTGTTATCTGATTGCAGCTAGAGACAAATTTTGGCAGCTTCGGAGGCTTTACTCCTTTCTGTTTTGTACCTTGTAAGCAGGTTGACTGGCTTGTGTATTTATATGATTTCCTTGTCAGTTTTTGTGAGTGTCAGTTTTGGCATATAATAGTATCAGTGGAGAAGTTAGGCAAAAAACTTTAAAACAAATCTATTGTTACTACATATGACCTTACGTTATATGGGTTGAATGAGATATCAGTTGTAATTTGAGATTTATGCACATTGGTATGCTAATTTTCTTTTAATAGTTGTGCTAAAGCCTCACTCCATTCCATCAAGCAGCCAGAGCCTGTTATGTGTACAGTCATGCCTTGGATTGAGAGCATAATTCGTTCCGGAAACTTGCTTGTAATCCAAAACACTCTTATATCAAAACAAAATCCCCCCAAAAAAATTTGTACAGAGTTTTTTAATTTAAGCCGTACTACAGTATTTGTATTGCAAGACGACGCTTGTAGATCAAGTCAAAGAAAATTAAATAAATATTAAAAAATTTGCTTGTCTTGCAAAACGCTCTCAAACCAAGTTACTTGTAATCCAAGGTATTACTGTATGTGGATTTATGTCTCCAAATTGCTATGCATCACATATGAGTATTGTGATGCTTTCTGCTAGCACAGGAGTTGTTTTGCATGTGGGTGGTGCTAAACAGGTGTCACAAATCATGTGTGCAATAGAAAAATTGTAAGGATGTGTAATTCCCAACATTAGCTGGAGATGATAATATACCATGAGGGATCGTGCAGCTTAGCATTCCAGAACAACATTGGCCCACTTCAGAAGTGAACGAGCCTGCACAAGCCTCGGGCTCACACACTCCTCCCTCTTTTGAGAGAGAAGATCAGAAAATACCTGCTTCTACTTTTAAACAAACAACAATTCTCTGTTATGTCCAGACCTGGGATATAAGAACAGGTCAAGATTGGAAACAACAGTTTTACCCTGACTTGTTCTTATAAAGTGGAATTTAAGCAAACACGTGTTTCCTAAGTTCAGACATAATGTGGAACTACACTATGTTTAAAAGTGGAAGCAAATGCTTCCGATCACTTCGTGGCCACAAAAGAGATGGGGAGTGAAGGGGGAATGCATGAGCCTGGTGCTCTTTCATGTAGCAGAAAACTATGGTTTCTTGTTGCATCTGAACTGAATTGTTGTGTTGGAAATACATGTATGTGTGTGTATGTATATTCCAATCTGCAAATGTAAGCCCAAACCGTTGTAAAGAAGTAGTTGGATATGGTACTGCCATGAGGCACCAATTATTGTGGGCCACAGGAGGTCAGTGAGCTGGAAATCCTCCAATTCAGTCTATTAATAATGCCATTATTCTTGATTATTGTTGTTTGTTTCTTCTTAAATGTTACCTTTCAGATTATTATTAAAAAACGTGAACCCTTAAATTTTGGGAACCAGGATGGCAGTGCAGGATTTTCCAGTAGATTAGCAGCTACACAAGATGTTCCTTTTATTCACCAGTCCGTAAGTATCTTTTCTGTACTGATCACTTTCAGTTTCCAGATGATTTCTCTTAGAAGAAACCATCACTGTTTTTGCTTGGTCAGAGGGAGGTCAAGTCGTTGTAATGTCTGATAAAGCCTTAAATTTCTTGGTCTTTGTCCAGCCTTAACATTTAAAGAAGCTAGTCTGTGAAAACCAGCTGTGGCTCACGCTGGCTCAGCTTGTCTGAGCGTGGAAAGCTAAGCAGGGTCAGGCCTGGTTATTACTTGGATGGGAGACCCCTCCTCTAGTTTCCTGCATTGAGCGGGGGGTTGGACTCGATAGCCTTGTAGGCTCCTCCTAACTCTGTGATCTATGAAATCTATCTATGTATCCGTGTGTCTAAGAATTCTTGTCAATGGCAAGTTTCCAAAGGCAGTATTTGAGTTTATAGAGTGTTTCTTGGAGCCTGTATTGTCCTAGCTGTGTATATAATACAAACAACCTGATGAATTGTATGCAAAATAAAAATGCTAGAACTGGCAACCACTGGTGAGCCACTTTGACTCATTGTAGAGTGTCATCAGGCATGGCTTCCTTTACTCTTGACTGCTATCAGTGGCATTGTGTGTAAACAAGTTATCTTAGCCAGATTATAATTTCATCCAGTCTGCTCCTCATCACCAGTTCTTTTAACTGACATAGGGCTGATTCATTCAGTTTACTTTCTCCTCACCCCCGATACATACAGGAAACATATTGTTAATCAAAGTGAGAAACGAAAGTAGTGCATCCATTTGCCCACTCTCCCTTCAAGAGTGTGTTGATGTTTTTTTCTGGGGTGGGAAAAAGGCTACACCTTTCCATGAAGGAAGTTTAACATTTCACATACATAAAAACTGGGAAGTAATTGAGGCATCTCTGATCATTTGCTTTGCCTGGTATTAAGCACTGCAGACTTTTTGGGATGATGTTCTCAAAAGGGATATTAGAGTGAAGTATAGAGGATATGGCAAAATCATGGAAGGAGTGGTGTAAGGGTGCAATCCTATGTGTGTTTAAGACAGAAAAAGTCCTACAGTGTCCCCATGCTGGTTGGGAAATGCTGGGAGTTGTAGAACTTTTTTCTGTTTAAACAGACATAGGATTGTGGCCTAAAGGAGTTAAGAGGTTCTTGGCTAACATTCGAAAGCAGGCAGGTTGCTTGAACGTGCTTCTGTATTTTAGTAAGCTTGTTCAACAGATGGCGATCTTCTATTAGTGGTGTTGATTTTCCCCCGGGGATGGGTAGAGATGGAGGGCTAGAGTTAATTTTACATGAATCTAGAATTACAGTGCTATAAATAGGATAGTGTGCACCTCTAATGCAGGATAATATTTTCCTGAGATATCGTGAATATTTCAATTGGGCATTTTGTGTTGAATTCTTGCCCTTTTTCAGCCGGAATTGGGTGACCTGGAGACATGGCAGGAAAACAGAAATGCTTGGGAAGAAGAGGAAGATGCATCCTGGCAAGCAGAAGAAGTTCTGAGGTAACTTTACCCAATCCTGTGGCTGTATTGCAAGAATTTGTCAACTAGCAGGCATGACATCAGGGATGATACAGTCTGACTGCATTTGGATGTAACAATAACTTTTGCTTCCATTTTCAGTTAACCACAGCTTAATAAAGCATGGTTTGAACTTGGCTTGTTTCAGTAAGCCATAGTTAAGACTAACCACACTTTTTGTTTGTGTTTGGACATAACACTAGTCAAAAACAGAAGCAAAATCTTCCAGTCTCACGGTTACGGGGGTGGGGGGGAGAGGGAGGGAGCATGCAAGCCTGAGCTTCACCTAGGTTCATTCCTGTAATGCAATGACCAGAGTATAGAGACAATAAAATTGCTGCTAAATTCATAACCATAAAATGTTTCAATTTGAAATGTCCCAAAACTTCTGCAGATATAATTAAGGAATGCTCTCTCTAGGGCTGCTTGCTTGGCACGTAGCCTAATGAGCTTTCAGTACCAGGCCAAGAATTTTGTATTCACCCAGGCATTTGATTGATTTTTAGCTGCTGTTATCCTGGTTCTGCTTTTAATTTCTACATTCTATTCATTTTTATTTTCTTCTACAAGCCACTTGTAGCTTGGTTTAAAAGCAGAATAAAATATTTTAAATAAAAATGAAAAAATAATTAGTATGTGACAATACAGGACAGGTAAAAAAAATGGGTTTGGGACAGCATTGTAGAAGCCAAGGCTCCCCTGAGCTACAGAGCTCCGTACCAATCAATGCAAAAACCCAAATAGCATATGCAAAACTATATCCAACCGAAATTGGGGAATGGGAAAGCAGGCTAAATGGGCTCATGCACAAAGGTGGTCAGTAGTCCTTCTGCATAGAATTAGTGTTCTGCTTGGGCGGGGTGAAAGAGGCTAGATTTTCAGTTGTGTTCACCTTTGTGAGGTGGGTACAATTTAACAATAAGTAAGGGTGCAGTCCTATGCATGTTTAGACAGAAAGAAGTCCAAATACTCCTAGCATTCCCCAGCCAGCCATGCTGGAAATTGTAGGACTTTTTTTTTTTTGTCTAAACATGCATCGGTATGCATCCTAAGAAATGGATTCCAAAACCATCCATTTCCATTTAAGTTGGTGGGAGAAATCTAACAGCAGTTACTGTGTAGACATGCAAACTCCAGCTGGGTGCTCAAGCATTCCCAGAGCACAAATGTCTGGGTAATGTCTAACGAGGATATTGTCTTCCAGTCTTGAAGTAAATGTGCTGTACCCTACCCGCCATTTATCAGCAGGCTCTGCTTCCCAACATGGCTTCTCTGTGTATGCATGCCCTGCTTTGTTCTTAAGAGTCATTTTATGTTTGCTAGGATGGTATGTTTTTAGCATTTACCCAACCAGGGAGATGATAGCAGCCTTTTATCTAATTTTTTGCTCAGGGTGCTATATACATGGTCACCCCCTTTCTTCACACAACAACCATGTGAGGTAGGTTGGGCTCAATTGAGAAGTAGTAACTGGCTCAAGTTGGGAATTGAGCCTGTGTTTCCCAAGTCTTAAGTCCAGCACTAACAAGTCCAGCACTAACCACTAAACCACACTGGCTTTCTTAGAGAAGCTTCCCCATCAAACAGGGATCAAGAGGTCTGCTTGATAGTGGTGATTGTGCAGCGTTACTGGGAGCAAAGTGTGTCGTGTGGGGAAAATTTCCCCATTGATAGTGCAATCCGATGCATTGAGTTGCATGGGACTAACTCCCAGGTGAGTGTGTGAAGGATTACAGCCTTAGTGAAGAATATGTGATTGGTTACAGTAGCTGAACTTGTGGTAAATAAGAGCTACCAGGCTATTTAATTTAATTTTATTTTTAACACTGATTTTCCAATGAGTTGAATGTATGAGATCTTGGAGGGGAGAACTGCAGATGAGATCTTGGGGAAATTGTGTAAACCGGTGTTGCATATTGGACCTATTGAATCCACAAAATAATGTCTTGACTAACCAGCAGAGGGCTCAGTACACAACTAAGGTGGCCTCTCAGATTCCTGGTTAAAGAAAAATATTAGTTCCATCTGTTTGTTTCTTGAAGGGTACTGTCTGCTCCTGTTAATGCCAGGTATCTCATGGGATGCTTTCCATGACGCAGTCAGAATATGAGATCTGAAATCTTTTCAGATTTCACCTCAAATAGCTATCTCAAAATTAGTCTTTCTGTGGAGCTGCAACTATAGATCTCACATGACAGCCTTTCCCAATCTTGGGTTCCCAGATGTTGTTGGAATGTCAGCTCTCATCATTCCTGACCATTGGCCATGCTGGCTGGAGATGATGGGAGTTGTGGTCCAATAACATCTGGGGACCCACGGTTTGAGAGAGGCTGACATAAGTTTTGATTATTACAATTAGTAACATAAAATATGAGTTTTCCTATTTTTTTGTCCAAGCAAAATAAAGGAATTCTTGATTCAAATCAACAGTGTCTTACTCAAAACATAATTACTAAAACAGTATTGAGAATTAACTTTGTAAAGTGTAGGATGAGTAGCAAGAAAATGAGAAAATTCTGTTCCGTAGCACACACAGTGCAGGAGATTGTTTCAGACTCTTTAGATATCGGTGTACAGCCATTTCTCTACCACTGCTGGTTGGAATTTGAGCTTCCTGAGGGCACTTCTGTGTAGCAGGCTGGACATGATCCACTGGTGGACCACCTTGTGTCCCACTGGTTGCTGGGATTCTTGCAACGAAAGCTGGGCTAGGCTGAAGTCTTGTCTAATCCAGCCAGGCATTGCTAGGTTAAGCAAGAATACATACTCAGGATCACTTAACAGTGAGGTTAGTTATGCCTTACTTATTAAGAAGATTCAAGGCCTGCATTTTTTTTTTTTGCTTGGTAATTTAAAAGACAATGAGGATTCTGGTTTTTTAGAATAAGGTAGACAATGCAGGCCTGAAGTCAGCCCACCCATTCTGTGTTGTCCTTTGGGTTCTCACCTGTCAATGCTGTTCAGTGGTCAGAGCCCATGGTATTAGGGTATATGCATCCCAGTTCCATGGTGGATATTAGTGAAGAATCCAGTGGTATGACTGAGTACCTGATTAAAACTAAACTGGTGAGGTTCAGGAAATGACTCTTTGTGTGGTACGATCTTTCAAAAGCAGTCTGACGAAGAGCATGGCTCTGAATTTAATTCTGTATCTTCTGTCTGTGACATTGTAGGCAGCAGAAAATAGCAGAAAGGGAAAAAAGAGCCGCTGAGCAGCAAAGGAAGAAAATGGAGAAAGAAGCTCAACGGTTAATGAAGAAAGAGCAAAATAAAATTGGTGTGAAGCTGTCCTAACGCCACTTGTGTTGGTCTCATGGTGCCAGCAGAGGGGAGAGAATTCAGTTTCTAAAGCATATGCATCATTTTGTATTGATCTCAGTATTTTTAGAACTCCAGTTCACTGCTTCATTTTTAAAGCCATCTTGGAAGAGACAATTCTTCCATAAAGTAACTTCCAACTGGACAGTTCAAAAAACAAAAGCATCATCCCACTAAATCCCACCATGACAGGACAGTGTTTCCTGCAGAAGCCCTATCCCACCGCACTCCTACTTAAAGAAGAGATACTGCTGCATAAACTCTTCAACTGCCTGTTTTGAAGCTAAAGGGGGAAAGGGTGTAAATAATTGAATGATGGCAATCTATTCTGTTGTCTATTATGCTTATTATCAGAAAGGTGTGTAATTAAATAATTTTAAAGAATGTGTTGCTTCTCTTTTCCCACAAACTCTGCCTTTACTGCCACACTTAAGTGCCTCATTGTAAATTCAAGGGAAGTGGGCAACAGCAATTTGCTGAGCTGCAGGAGGTGTTGAACCTCTTTCAGACTGGGGGCCGAATTCCATTTTGGCTCTGGGGCAGGGTGTCAGAGGCAAAAGTGCCAGCATATTTTAGCTTAAAGTTGTTACTGCTGGTAACTAAGCCATCGGAGAGGCATTTCAACCTTTTTAGAATGTCGGGAAAATGGCACAAAAGCTGGGAAACTACCCAAAGATCAGGGGAAACGGGGGCTGAGAGGAGGAGGCATGGCAGGCTGCGGCACCCCCAGGCAGGCTGCGGCACCCCCAGGCAGGCTGCGGCACCCCCAGGCAGGCTGCGGCACCCCCAGGCAGGCTGCATTTGGCCTGCAATCCTGCATCCCTGGCTTAACACCAGCAGGGATGTAAATGTGTGTGTTTTTGGACATAACTGTAAATGGGTGTTGTTTAAGCAGGTAGAGAATTAAGTGGAGGTCTCATCTGACAATTTCTAACCACTTCCATTCCAAAACAGCAGTATATAATGGGTTCAGGCAGCAGCATTCCATGCATGTGGGCATCTTGCTTTAATATTCTTGCTTTGTTTTTTGTAGATCTGGTGTAGTATGCTTCTTAGGAACTTTACATCCCCAAGACAAAAGCCCTGCTAAACAGAGCTCAAGCTGAGATAGCACGAGTAACGCAGTTCCCATATGTAAGCAACAGATGTCTGCCAGCTTTCATTGAAAGGCTCCAGAACTGTTCAGGTGCTGGTGTTCCAAAGCCCATGGCATCTGGACAATGCTTCTGCAGTTCAACATAGCAATGGCGACATCTGAACCTAGAAATACAGGTTTTAAGGTCCAAGTCCCCTTTGGTACATGGTTGCCTAACATCTCTGTGACATCAGAATGACTCCCTCAGCGGCAGCCAGAGTCACTTTCATTCCCCCACCTACAAAGCCAGACGGATATGTCTGAAGCAAGGTGTAACTGCACTCATGGGAAATCTGAAGTAGTCCAGTGTGCGAGGTCAGGTTTCTTTTAACCAATGTGTGAATAAACTTCCCTTTCCTGCTGATGAAGGATTATCACATCTATCCCAAGCCCTCCTAAACTTTGAAGTGTGTCATATGGAAATAATGACTTGTCATATATCAGTTTGAAGCAAGCCTCCGGGGGGGGGGGGGAGATGGGCAGTTGGTTGGACAGGAATGAGTTACTCCAGTATCTTAATTTAGCAGGCTGACCCAATGCTTGGGCTGTTTGTCAAAGCTGAAGGCAGCTGGAGAAACCTATCTTGTTTTCCAATGGTGTCTTGCTTAAGGAATGTGTCATGACCCTGCCCCTTTTTTGTTTAATCTGCCAGCCCTGGACTAGAAACAAGTAATGGTTGCCACTTAAGCTGCCTATGGTCAAAATGATTCCTTCAACGCCAACTTCAGTGGACCGGTCATGTTGTTCGAATGCCTGACTGCCGTCTCCCAAAGCAGTTACTTTATTCCCAACTCAAGGATGGAAAGCGGAATATCGGTGGTCAATATAAGAGGTTTAAAGATGTTCTTAAGGCTAATCTAAAAAAATGCAATATAAACATCAAAAACTGGGAAGCTCTGGCCCATGAACGATCTAACTGGAGGTTGGCCTTTCACAAAGGTTCTATGGACTTTGAAGAAGCTCGAGTGCAAGGTGAAAGGGAGAAACGTGCTAAGCGAAAAGCACGTCAAATCCTTTACAGGACCATCTTCCATCTGGTAACCTGTGTCCTCACTGTGGGAAGCTGTGTGGATCTAGAATTGGCCTCCACAGTCACTTACGGACCCATCGCTAGAGTCTACACAATCTTCTTTAGAATTTTCCTCCTTTTAAAATCTCTTTTGTAATTTTTTTTTTTTTTTTAAATCCTGGAAGACAATCTTACTCGGTCACGAGTGATCGCCTGACTGACTGGTCCAGCCTACACTTTTTATTATGCAACAGCTGGAAACAACCTTCCTGTGATGGATTCTCCATGCAAGTATTCTAATGGGTAGCACTGACCTTCATGTGATTCTTGCTATGGGTGTGGACTTCTCATTTCGTTGCTGGAGTGTACTTGTGAACTTAATTCAGCCATTGACTAGGTTTGCATGACACAACAGCCCATTGTGGGTAATATGAAGGGCTGGCATGCCATCCGAACCCGGGAGAGCAACTTTATTGTGGGTTGCGGGGATTGGCTAGTTAGCTGCTTGGCAGGAGTGGCAAAAAACCCTGCCACTCTTCCTGATCTTGTTCCTGCCGGCTACAGCCCCTCCACTGATGTCCAAGTGGCACTTTGGAGCGACCGTCACTGGTTAGCCACTTTTTTTTTTTTTTTGCTGGACCCAGAAAATTGGACAATTGTGTTATTTAATTATTATTGTTGGTCTTTCACAAATGCACTTCTGGCTGTCTCGTATAAGAAGTCTTTCCTGGTCAATGTCCTTATATGTTTCAGCTGGCAATGGGAACAAAGTGGAGTAGGAAACATACATGGAAATTGACAAGGTGAGACTGCATGTAGGGTAGTTTGCACATGGTTGCCAGGGACCGATTGCCTAGCTGTTAACTGAAAACCACTGGTAAAGGGAGAAAAGATGGAGTGCCCAAAGGGTGTGGGTGGGAGTCAAGATCTCCCACGTAGTAATGTAGTCCTCTGGCTTTTAAGTGTTGAACTGACAGTTCTCAGTGTCCACCTTTTCAGCACTTCCCCGAGTGTTCAGCTACTCCAGAAAGGGGAGATACTTAATCCCCACCTCCACTTTCTGTGGCTCTTTTTAGGAGCTACTTATGAACACAAATTGTGCAATTTTCTGGGGGTGAACTCCCCCCAACTGCAATTGCGTTTTTTCCAGGCTCTGGGGGGGGGGGGGGAAGTGGTGAACGAAAAGAGGCAGCTGATTGCCAGTCAGCCAGTTGTGTCTGTCTCCTGGGACTGCTCTTATCTGCCAGGACGCGAGACTCCTTGAGTTACTGTGCGTAGGCAAGCCATTAACCTAGCTGGCCTGACAGTTGTTGCAGGGAGGCAAAGAATGGCTAGGATCCCACTCGGAATATAGTAAGTGGCAATGAGCAAAATCTTCCTCTTCTATAGTAAGTGGCAATGAGCAAAATCTTCCTCTTCTAGGACACTGAGTACAATAACTGCCCCCCTTTTTTCTAAATCGGCAACAGCAATTGTCTGTCCCATCTGAGAGTCTTCCCCCAACCTGGTGCCCTTCAGATAAAGTGGAATTCAATTCCCATCTGCCCCAGCCACCATGGCCAATTCACAGCAATGCTGGGAGTATATGTATGTATTTGTTCCATTTATATCTCACTTTTCTGACAAGGAGCCCATGGTAGAATTGTAGTCCAAAACATTTGGCGGGCACCAGCTTAGGGAAGGCTACTCTACGGTTTGTAGTTCCTCCTGTTTTATAGGTGAGCACTCAGATCTCTCATTATGAGCCACCTTCAGCTAAAGCGAAGACACCAAGACAATTTCAACATGCTTTATTTATAACTTGCGATTATAAAGTGTTTTTTTCCTTAAAAGATTATTTAACAAGGGGGAAAAAATAAGTTAGTACACCATACATTTAAAATATTCCTTCATACACTTGAGTGACATCATCACGTTCCAAGTAAGACTTCATTTAAGACTTAAAACAGCTTTCATAAAATATATTCACAGCCATGTTTATAAACAAGATTAATAACATGATTCAAGACTCCCAGCCATCTACAATAATGCATTTTTTAATACTTATTTTATTCTTATTTTATTTTTTTTGGTTACGGTCCCCTCGTACACAGGATCAGTGGAATGCAGGGGTGATTACATAAAGCACCACTAAGAAGCACAGAGAGACAATACATGCCAGGATTATGTAAGCTGCCTTTGGAAGAATGAACTTTCCCCTCACATCTGAAAACATTTGGTATAACAATCCATACATCCGACGACAGAACGAGAAGTGCTTATCATGCTTTTTTAAATGTACTCGTGTTTTTACACTTAGTGGAAATAAGTCTCCATGCCACCAACAGCCTTTCTCCTTCCGTTTCAAACAATGAACATGTTTTCAACTAAATATAGTGCAAATCAAACACTGAGGAGCAAAACGGACAGACCCACCATTACGTACACAACCGTTTTCATGGCCTCACTACACCCACCAGAATTCATCCTCTTGGCACGCTGTAAAGGACAGTTACATGTAGGGTTGGACATGGATGGGCACACGGCGAAGAGAATTCAAGGCTACCAAGCAACAGCCTCGAAGCAATGCTCCAAAATTGTAGACCGGATTTATTCCTCCTCTCTGAGTACTGAACATCCACATGACCGTTGGCACAACGGGGGCAGCGACAGCCAACAGGTCTATGAGGAAGTTGTTGCTCCAGTATCTTTTCACGACGCTTCCCTCGGACAACTCCACAGCATTCCCAAATGTTTCCGTGTGACAGTCTGTGAAATCCAGTTCTTTCATGACTCGGTTTTCGTAATACCTAGAATCCACAGCACCACGCACTGACTCCACAGGGGATAAAAGGATAGCAGAATTCGGATCACATGGAGTCAAGTCCATGAGCAAGTCTGTGATACTTTCAGGACAAGATACATCTGATTCTTTCAAAGATGAGGATGGGCTGATGAGACAACCATCTTGTGCTTTGAATATGTTCTGAATCAGTTGCTCCATGTCTGAGCTATACAGCAACACATCTGCCTGGACTGCCTGTTCTATCACCACACTATGGTTGTGGTTGTCATCATCTTCTTTGGAGTCGGTTAGGTTTTTTACAAGATCCAGGTGGCTTAAGGAGGCTGTAAAGACAGCTGGACAACCAAGTTCAGGTGTGGTAGCAATCATTGTCTCTTCAAATATGTCATTCCCGTTCGCCAAATCATCGCTAAGCAGCACTCCACTATCAGCCATATCCTCTATAGAGTGGTCCTCTGTGAGGATACTGTCTGCCATTTTGGAATAGACTGTACTCAGAGCTGAAGACTTATCCGGTGATCCACACACATACTCTAGACCCTGATCCTCATTACAAGAGCCATTCTGTGCCATTTCCATACTCTGAAGCAGAGACTCTAGCTTCTTGTTCTGGATGTTGATGTCCACAAAATACTTCTGAATCCCTTTGTCTTTCTCGGCCAAGCTGTTCTTCATGGTTTCAATAACCTGCTTGAGCTGCTTGATCTCCTTCCTGGCTTCTTTCAAGGCAAGCTGGGCCTCCACACGATGACACTCTTCTTCAATCCAGTCTTCTCTCATGCGTGCCAGCTGAGACTTAAGTTCCTTGATTTCTATTTCTCTGAACAGAGCGAAAAACAAAACATCAATTCCAGTGAGCATATCCTGCTCTTTTGAGGCTACCAAGCTGGGAGGGGCACGGGAACAAGGGCAGGTGGACAAGATGCATGAAGGTGCAGACAAGGTTTCACCTGTTTTGCAGACAAGGTTTTGCCTGTTTAAGACAAGGTTAAGAGGTTGCTCATGGACTAGAGATATCCATAGGTAGGGAATGTGATTTTTACAAGCTGCAGTAACTTTCCCCTAGGCCACGGATTGCCCGGACTTTAAAGGCCAAACCATGTATGATAAACATACCTTTCCCCCTAAATCGTCTCCTTATTTGTTTCCCCTGTATGTGCATTTGAGCAGGATTGTCAAGGCTAAATACCTATTACACTACAGCTTTGTTTAACACTCCAGTTGTTCCCAACAGCTTGTTCTTTGCTACAAAGTAGATTAGGAGGGGTGCTTTGCAGTGCAGTTGAGAAGAGGTGAGCAGTTTAACACTTCCCCATGCATCATGTTCACTTTCTCTTTCTCTCACACACACTCCAGATCTGTGTTTTCATTCTAAACATGAGTCCATCAAGGTCAGCATTGTCTATACCAGCTTTCCCCAATCCTGGTGCCCTCCAGATGTTTTGGGTTACAACTCCCAGCCTTCCTGATCACTAGCTGGGATGTACAGGAGTTGGGAGTCCAAAACATCTGGCGGGCACCAGGTTGGGGAAGGCTGGCTGTTACTGACTGCCAGCGGCTCTTCAGATTTTCAACTAGGAAGTCTTTCCCAACCCTTTCTGGAGATGCCTGGAACTGAAGCTAAGACCTTCTGCATGCAAAGCATGTGATCAATACTCACCTATGGCACCTTCCCCTCCAAAAAATATATTTCTATGGTTCACAGAGAGTTCAGAAACACAGTTTTAGGGGGGTTACGATTTGTGCCTATAGCTCGTTATGCCCAAACAGGGTATATAAAAGTGTGTAAGGCACACAGGGCTGTGCTCATGGGCCCTGCCACCAACATCCCTGCATGCGCCGCCCCATCCCCGAGTTCTTGACCTCCCTGTGTTGAGCCAGCAGGTCTGAAGGGGGCTTCTACTCGTGTTAGCTTGAGCATGAGTAGAGAGTAGAGTAGAATGCAGCAGCTTGGCTGTGGTGAGGAGCTGCCCCTTTTCAGCATGCAGCTCCATTGCTGAAGGAACTGTACTGGCTGCCTATTCACTACTGGGCCAGGTTTAAGGTTCTGGTACTAGTGTACAAAGCCCTGAACAACTTGCAACCAGGATACCTGAGAGAGAGAGCCTTCTCCCTTACCAACCTGCCTGGTCACTGATGTCATCGGAGGACATTCTCTTGATGGTTCCACATGGACCTATATCCAATTGGAGTCCACCAGGAGAAGAGCCTTCAGAGTGGTGGGGTCCACTTCTATGGAACTCCCTGCCTCTGGAGATCAAGGAGGCACCAACGCTATGTTGCTTTTGGCGCCTGCTGAAGACATCTTTCTTCCAGGAAGCCTTTCTTGCCGACCAGCCATGGTTTTAATGTTACCCTGTTTTTAATGTATTGTTTTTATTCTTTTTATCTGTTTTATCTTTTTATTGTTCACCGCTCCGGAATCTGCCTAGATATGGAGCGGTATACAAATGCTGTAACTAAAATAAAATTAAATTTAAAAATGAAATCTGTTTCCAATCGGACCAGTTACCTTTCTTGAAGTCTACTCTCGGATTCCTTCAGTTTTGTTTTCAGGTGCCTCAGTGTCACTTCCTTCTGCTGCAGAGGGGTCAGGTACTGCTCCGGGCTGGGTGGTTTGATGCCGTGGTTCTCACCACAAGAGGTGTATCTTGCCGGCCGCCTGCAAAGAAAAACGTTGTTGTCCCTGCAAAGCTGTGTTGGCATTCTGCACAGTAAGGATTGGTGATTCGGGCAGCAATCCTATACGTCAGCCTTCCCCAACGTACTGTGATATTCATGTTGGTATACTTTTTTCATTTCTATATATGTGTAAATTGCTATGATTACTTGGTTAACAAGCAAGATACAAATAATTTTAAAACTTATATACCAGCCTTCCCCAATGGGCAACCATGGTGCCATTGGCCATGCCGGATGGGTGTGATGGGAATTGTAGTTCAACAAGTCTGGAGAGCACCCTTTTGGGAAAGGCTGCTATATGCACTACCTGAGAATAAGTTCGACTGAACTGGCAGCTCTCTTTTTGAAATGTTTTTAATTGTGATGGGTTTTTTTATTCTGTTCTTTAAAATAGTGGTACTTTTAACCTTTCCCCCCTACTGTTTTAGTAACGTATGGCCACTTTATTTTAGTTATTTCCGCTTGTCAAATTGTTCTTGAAATGGTTAAGTTATTTTTGCTCATGTTGTTAGCTGCCTTGGGCTCATTGAGGAAAGGTGGGATATAAATGTTTTAAATGAATAATAATGAATAAACTCAGTGGGCCTGACTTTTGAGTAGACATTTATAGGGCTTAGTGCTGGGCCGAAGTATTCAACCTAATTTTTTTTCAGCATTTTGGAATAGGTGGGGAGATGTAAAAAAAAAAAACCAAAAAATTGAAGGGTACATCATGAAAATTTCCTACAGTGCCCCAGAGCAATGCTACATTAAGGGCATTGTGAAAAGTTAAAATGGCAGCCAGATCTGGCTGCCTGGAGCATTGCTGTAGCCACCATGAAAGGAGCCCACTGGAACCCACCAGTGGACAAGAGGTCCCATCAAAGAGCACTTTGTCCAGAGCCCCCTAAAACCTGGAGCCAGCTCCATTCCTTCCAGTTCCAAGGCTGATTCCCAGTGCCGGCTCCAGGTTTTTGAGGCCCCTTGGGCAAGACATCCTCAATGAGCCCCCTCCTTCAGTGAGTCTACCTTCTCATTGCTGTTCCCATCAGCTGCTATTGCTCCTCCTCCTCTTTCTCATCATTGCTACTACTCATTTGCTGGACAGGCAAGGAGCCACTGAGCAAGTAGGCAGTGGCATCTACTGCTCCTCCTCATCACCACCACTGTTGTCTGGGCCAAAGCAAGAGGCAGGTGAACAAGTAGTTGCAATGGCGAAGGGGAGATGCAAGTCCAGGGTGCTCCTGTCAGTGGACCCCTGGTTGGGTGTGGGACCTCAGCAAATGCCCAACCATGCCTACCCTTGACACCGGCCCTGCTGGCTCTCAAAAGTGTAATTAGCTAGTATACTTTTATGCCGACACTGACACCATTCTGAAGACTTGTGCTCACACTCATGAAGAAAGGAAGCGAAAATGTTTGGGTGAGCAGCTTCGCAGACCCACATTTCAGAGGGGTCTTGACAAATAGTCTGTGTATTGTTAGGTGGGCTAATAAAGTTTTCCTTCTTTACTTGCAAGATTCAGTTCTTGGGACCCTCGTTGTCCTACGGCACAACAGGCCATAGAAACGGACCAACAGTAACTATGGCTGCTGCAATCCTCACCTTGTATTTCCTGGAGCTGATTAATCTCCTCTGGACTAAGCAGACTGAAGCTAGCAGACAATGCCCATTTGCCTGTAGTAAAGATGTCACGTGAACAAGTGGCCACACAGAGAAGGTCAGCAAGGGCACACATGAAAGAACACAAGACTATGCGAGAACACCGGAACTTCTTTTTGCAGCAGCCGCAGGTCAAGGCAATGGCAAGCAGTGTTACATTATACACTATCCCACAAGAGACTGATTTAGAAGCAAAAAAGTTAATGCAGACATGGGGTTAGCGAGAGATGCATGGCCTTTTGCAAAGTTTTATTTCCCCCTCTAAGAAAAAGAAATCAGCTTGGAGGGTGTTAGTGGTGTCCCCACCACACCTGTTTGCATGCCTGAAGGATGTAACTCAAATGCTGATAGCACTGACAGGCCTGCAATAATATGTAATGAAGAATATCTTCAGTTACAATTCAACACTTTGATGACAGCTGAACTTAGATGGTAAGAGCAGGGTGGGGGGAGGAACAGGGTGGAAGATCGCACTTGCCTCAAAATGGGGCTGTTATCACTTCCCTTGTATGAACCTGAATTGCTGCTGCTGGCTGAAGAAGCCCCATAATTCTGATGGGTGCTAATGGGACTCAACTGATTTTTGCACAGCATCAACAGGAAGTCCTTCTCACGGGATGTAGTAGGAGGACTAGACCCAGACTTGTAAGCCAAGGATGCATTGTTCCGTCCATGAGGCCCCCGACTAGAAGGGACAGCAAAAACAATGTGTCATAGTACACCATGCAAAACATGTATTAGGGCTGCAGTGGTTAGTCAGTTAATCAGGTATATTAATCAAGTAAGAAACTTTTAGTCCATTAAATTGGCCAGAATTTGTGTGTGTGTGTGTGTGTGTGTATAGTTGCTTATTTTTAATAAAAGTACTTTGCCAAAGAGCACGTGGCAGTCGCCCTCTCAGAAGAGGCACCCGCCCTCTCTTGCATAAGAGGGAATTCCTCTTCTAAGATGGTTTCTGCTGAGACATCTGTGCATCTTCCAAAAGCAAAGACTCAAATGCTCATTCCTTCAAATATAATGTTTTTCCCCATGTGCATCAATCATTAATTTATTTGAATTGCAGCAGCAATTGAATTGATTTGAATTGAATAGATTAACTAACTAAACAAGCCAGTGCATATATAATGAATCAACTAAGATTTCTTTAATCGGATGACAGCTCTAATGTATATTATGCAGTGTATTAGTATAAGATTTCGACAATAAATAATATCTTTTAAAAACCTATGAAAGATCTCAATGCCCTTTTCAAAGATCTACATTGTGCTTGCTCCTTGCAAGTAGAAAATAAATAACTGATCTAGAACCAGTATGGTGCAGCACAAAGTGTGTTGGACTCGGACGAAAGAGTATAGGTCTAAAGATAGCAGAGTTCAAATTGCAGCTCAGCTGTGGGCAGCCTTGGGCAAATTCACAGGCTCCATTTTGTTATCACACAAACCATGGTTTGCATTAACCATATTTTAGAACATAGACCATGGTTTTAGCTCTAAAGCCCTGCTCAGGTGTTCAAACCCTCATGTGATTAGATCCATGTGAGGGGTGAGCAGGGATACACTAGCTGACCCGGCCCCCTCAGTGAACAATCAGAGTTCTAGATCATGTGCGAGGAGAGCCTGCTTGCCTAGAGTAGGCTCCCTGCTGCAGGCTTTCACCTGCCAATGCGTGGAAAGCAGTGGGTGAGGCTGGGTAATGGAAATGCAACAGAGGGGGCAGTCCCCATTCTCCATTCATTGACCCACTTCACATTATGAAACAACCCATAGTTTGTTAACCATGGGTTGCTTGGAAGCAAGCAGGAGCAAGCAAGTGTCCTGGCTGACAACCGCCCGTCCACTTCCAGTGCACTAAACAACCCAGGGATGTCCCATGCCTGAGTTGTTCTCCATGATGTCTGATGCCGAAACTCTGGGTTGCTGAGGGAGAAGCAACCCAGAGTTATAAACCATGGTTTGTTCTTGGGTTATAACTCTGGGTTGTTTCTTCCTCAACAACCCAGAGTTCTGGACTCGGATGTCACGGAGAACAATCCAGGGATGGGGCATCCCTGCGTTGTTTAGCACAATGGAAGCGGGATAGCGGTTGGGCACCATCACACTCACTTGCCCCCAAACAACAAACTGTGGGTTGTTCCATCGTGCAATCTGGACCATTATATGACGCTTTGATCACCTGACCAATACTCAAATGTACAGGCCAACCATGGTTTAGAGCTGCTTGTCCGTTTTCATTTTCTATCTGCTCAGCAACTCCCATTTCTATGGTGCAGCGGCCATTGAACAACTGCTGTAACTATGTGTTGTCAGTTCAGACATCATTCTAAACCATACTCAAGTTTTCATTAGAGATGTGTAGGCCTGGGAAAAAACACACACAAAAATCCGTGGTTCCCCTCCGTTTTTTTCCTGAAAAGAACAGAAAAAATCATTCCCCCCCCGCAAACTTTTCCATTTTTTTTCCAGGCCTTCACATCTCTAGTTTTCATTTCTCTGTTCTAATGACTGCAATGTTAAGCTTGAAAATATGAGGGAGCTGTATTTGAAAAGTCTCATTTTTCCAAATGAATAAATGGTAAAAGCTTTATGTTACTTTAAAGCAATATTATTTATTTATTTATTTATTTATTTATTTATTTCATTTTTATACCGCCCAATAGCCGAAGCTTTCTGGGCGGTTTACAACAAATATTATGACTTCTAAGAGCCCTCTGAATTATTTTAACAACTGAATCACTCTTTTAAACCCACTCACCCTGCCCCAGAACTGCAGCTGGTGACCTGGGGATTTGCCCACTGGAAAAATACGAATTAGGCTAAGCATATACTAAATAATAGCTTCCTATTAGTAGGATTGCAAGTCTCTGATGTGGGTGGTGGTGCCTGGCAAGTTGTTCACTCCTTGCTAGGAGATGCGCGTGCGCACACACACAATCCAAACTGTTCCTTTTTTTAAAAAAACATAAAAGAAAGCAGCTGGGGTGGGTGAAGGTAAAGACAGAATACATACATGAGAAACATTGCAAATCAGGAAGCAAAAAGCTCCTAATTTAGAATTAGTTTGAACTGGTTTCCTCCTCCCCTTTCATGGAACACTTTATAGGGACCAGATGGTGGAATGACTGTTCGGCACGGCAGCATCCCAAGGTTGTGGTTTGGGTAACTTCACTTAGGAGAATACACCGCAAGCCTGTAACGGGAGTTATGGCTTTATTGATGAGCCGAATGAATCTCTCCAAACTGCAGCTTCCCCATGCAGGGGGGACAAAAGCCAGAACCGCAGTTTTACGGCTGCAAGCAACCTTCAACTCGCTTACCTGGTAGTAAGTCCCACTGAACTCAACGGGGCTTACTTCTGAGTAGACATGAATAGGATTGGCACTGTAAAAATGGGGAAACCAAAAAACAGAATCTGCATTTTGTGCACATGGCACAGCAGAGATATTTTTGGCAGGCGTAATTTGCCTTGTTGGCTCAGTCAAGGGCTGTATTTGAAAGAACATTATATGGGGCTTCAGGGGAAATTGAAAGGTTCAGCCCTGTAGTTTTCCTTGCTTCACCTCCTTGCTCAAATAACTTGTTTATTTTTTTTAATCATTATACTTTTCTTTAACTCAAACATTATAGGGTATAATACTAACAGTTTTAAGGGGGAGGAAACTGAATGAAGGTTGCCAAGTTACTTATGTAATTCAAACTAATCCAATCCCAGTTCCAGAAAATGTATTTTGTTGTGGTGTTTAATTTCCCTCAGTGTGGGAAATTTTTTTTTAGAAAACGGGGAGACTGGGATTTTTTTTATCTTCAAAAGAGGGACATTTCTTAGGAAACAAGCAGGTAGCAGCTAGGTTTTGCCAGCATATTACATTTTTGCATCACCCTTCCTCTCAAAATAACTCAGGGCAATGTTCTTCTACTCAAAATGCCCTCCCCCCCCCCCAAGCTACATTTCCCACATAAGGTTCCAAATTATTTATTAGTACTTATTACAATTATTCATCTCTCATCTTCCAAGACACAAATCCTTCCACGGTGACTTACAACTTATAGGGTGGCCACGTGTCCTCTTTTAGAATGGACAGTCCTCTATTTGAAGGGCTGCCAGAGGACTGTCCTCTATTTGAAAGCATCCTCTATTACAGTGTTCTCCAACCTTGGGTCCCCAGATGTTTTTGGCCTAGAACTCCCAGCATGTCCCAGCCAGCATAGCTGGCTGGGGCATGCTGGGAGTTGTAGGCCAAAAACATCTGGGGACCCAAGGTTGGAGAACACTGCTCTATTAGAAGGGCTGTCCAGCCCATGTCTGGTTTAAAGATGAAGAACCATCAGAAGGAACAGCTGGACCTTCAGGCAGCCCATCAACAGCACCTGGGCAGCAAACTGAACAGGCGGACACACGACAGGTCACCCTTCCATTTAATAGTCTTCCACATTATGAAATGATACTTCTATTTAAATTATAACAATCGTTCCTAAATTTGCACTTATACATGTAAATTAACATATACACATTTTATGCAAATCCGTGTCCCCCTTTGACCTCTTTTCTGGTGACGCATACGCGGCCACCCTAGACACGTGACTAAAATCACAATAAATATTTTAAAAATATCGACTGATAATGATCCATCCCACAGGGCAGTTGATGCTAGAAGGCCCTAGGTGGGAAGGGAGGGATGGCCGGCCGGCAGGAGGAGCCTCTTCAGGTGGTCTTTGCCTGTCTGCCTCCCTTTCTTTCTTGGAATCCTTCCCATGGGGCAGTTGGTGGTAATGGCCCTATGGGAGGGAGGAGAAACTACAGATGGAGCAGGGACCTGAGGTGGGCTAGCCTCCTCCTCTCCTCAGCTGTGTGCTTAGGATGGTAAAGTACACATCTGGAACTCTGCAGGAAGAAAAGCAACCAGGGGAGGAAGGTTTTGAGCATGGAAATGGCCAGTGGTGGAGGACAACTTGATGAAGAAAAATGGTTTGTTAGTACAGCAGCTAGCATACCTTGAGCAATATGGAGAGATGGGGGTTATTGTTCAAACTGTATAATCTGCCTGCACTTTAAGATTAGCTTTCGAGTCCTTGGTTGTCTGCATGCTGGTAAGATAACTTAAGCCCTTAGGCATGCGGTACAGAGCCTTTTCAGTGGTAGGCCCATATCTGTGGAATGCTAACCCTGCTGAGCTGAGTATGGTCCTATCAATACAGGTCTCCAGACGGGCTCTAAAGACCAACTTGTTTCAAGCGACTTCTTTTGGTAGTTATTATGGAGCTCCTGGTCTTAAGTGGTGTTGAAGCAGTTTTTATCTATTTCATTTGATTTTTAACAGTTCTGATGCTGTGAGGGAAGTTCTTATTGCTAGTCTGGTAGTTATTTTACTGTTATTGGATCTCTCTGGTGTTTTTTGGTGATGTTTTGTAAACTGAGTACATATATATTGTGTGTGTTTTATGTTGGAAGCCGCCTTGGGAGAGCTTGGTTCTAAAAGGTGGCCTAAAAGTATATTAAAAAACTAAATAAGTAACAGTTCCATCCTATGTGACTGCCCGTAACCCTCTGAACCTGGAGGATTACGGGCATCCAATTGAGTGCAGGAGGAGTGTGGTGGATAGGATTGCCGCTGCGCTCCCCTCACCCTCAAAAACATCTAGACGGCTGATTTCGGCCACCTAGATGTTTTACCCCGCCCCTCGAGGAGGAGAGGCTGAGGCACCACCTGGATCCTGCGGAAGCCAGTGGTGCCTCGCTCTTCCTCCCCCATCCCCAGGAACGCCCCCCCCGGGGGGGGGAACTGAAGATGGTCTTCCAGCTTCAGTTCCCAGCTGGCACAGAAAGAACCACACCGGCTACGAGGTGGTGGGGTGAGGGTGCGCCAACGCTCAGACTCCCCACTGCGACCTCGGAAAGGATTTCCAAGGTCGCAGGAGGGAGTCCGACCGATCCTATGCCCCGCCCGCAGGCGATGTCGGAGGGCCATAGGATTGCACCCTCACTAACTAAACAAATGAAACTGTGTTGTGAGAGTAGCAACATATTCTCAGGAGCTCCTGTGGTTAACCAGGAACAGCTGACTGAGCACAGAACATTCTGGAATGATCCAGAGCAAAACGTCATATTCTGCATAACTTGTTCTTGACCATGATGATGGTAATTATGTATGTATGTATGTATGTATGTGTATACACCATACACACACTTTCAGGCAGGAACTACTTGCTGGATCATCCAACTATTGCAAAACTGTAGTAAATTGTCCTAAGTGTACCGCAAAGCAGTGCTGTGTAAAAAGTACTGATGTGAAACCACCCTCCTGCCAGTGCTCTGCTGGAAAACACACTCCTGTACTTCTCTTTCAGTTTGAACCCCTCTTCCTTGTTCAAGACACAGACACAACTTCGAAGTTGTGCATGTAGCTTATTTACAACAGTCCTTCAGTCACAGTCAGCCTAGAGATGTAACCCTTGCCTATTAAATCAATGTCCAACAAAATACTGCTCTACATAATTTTCAGCAACAAACATACTAGAAATCTGCAGCCAAAAGATCTGCTGGGTTATTTCAAATCAATATGTGAACTTTAGCCCCTCTAACCTCTGGTCATGAGCAATTCTCTTCACTTCTCATTCTACCAGTTTTGCTTCTCCCTTCAAACTCTTCCTCTGGCTTTCTCCTCTTGCTGTCATCCCTCTATACCAGGGGTCCCCAACCGTTTTGGATCCATGGGCACATTTGGGAATTTGAGAAATTGCTTAATGCTTAATCAGTGGATCTCCACTTGGCCTCTACCTGTCACATGTATAGTAAGTCTTAGGCTGCGTCTTATTCAGCAGAAACTTTTGTGTCTCTTTGATAAGGGATTGTCTAATTTGGCTAATTACTAGCAGTGCAATACAGTTAATGCTTCTTTTAAACCTATGTTTTGGCAACATCCAGTAGTTGCCTCTTTTTGGGAGGAGGTTATTACACAGATAAATTTTGTACTGGAACAGTCTTTAATATTCACTGATGTATACACTCGTTTAAATTATTTACCTGCTTCATGGAAATTAACAAATGGAAGGGGAAATGGATTCTCTGCACCCTTTTGATAGCTACAAGACTGATATTACAAAATTGGAAGGATAAACACTCACCTCTTATAATGCAATGGACTGAGGACCTTACAATGCTTTCGATATATGAATGGGTGGCATATAGATGCCACAGTCAAATGGATACTTATTTGGATAATTGGTCCGTTTTTGTTGACGCCTATGTATAATTGCTAGAAAGCTGTATGCATTTCATACAAATCCATGTACGTATTTAAAAGAACAGAATTTTTTTTTTAAAAGATGTAAAACAATTTTGGGTGCCCATGGGTACCATGTTGGAGACCCCTTTGTGGGCACTACGGGTGCTGTGTTAGGGACCCCTGCTGTATACGATTCCCTTTTCTAATTCTCCTTTTCTAGGCTCCCTTTGCTTTCCTTGGCCTGATGCCTCCTAGGTCTTTGTTCTTCCTTTCTACTACCCTTCCTTCTGATCTGAGCATCGCAGCCAATGGCATCCAGAGACACTTCTGCCTGTCCCACTGCTCTGTGACTTCAGGGTAGCTCAGCCAATGATCAGAGGCTTCATCTCCCTTAATCTTCGTATATTACAATACAAATGTTACAACAGTGTCACAACTTTTCAACATACAGCAAGGCACATCACATGCTGGACCAACAAAATGTGACTGCAGAAAAATGAAACGTGCTAACCAGAGGGTGAAGGTTAATTGCTCTGAATGAATACGGTGAAAAGGCTTTATGTCCAGCTGCTTCCCTGTTCTTTGCTTCCAAATGGTTTTTATCCACTTTGCTGGCTTGCAAAATTAATGTGCTGAATACAGGAGAATAGCTTTTTACTGCATGGTTATAACTGTAAGATAACTCTCATCAAGACCTCAGATTCTTGTTTGTACCACAAACCACATCTGTAAACATGCAAGACATAACTGAATGGCGCTGAGCAGGGGTGGGGGACAGAATCCGTCAACTTTCCATGCTTTCCATCTCCCACCCCACCCCGAATCTTTAATATAAGCAACATTGAAAGGAGGGAGTTGGGGTAAGATACAGTTGCATACTTGCGAGAAAATGATGATCTTTTGCTTCCAGCAGCAGACATATGGACTTCAGGAGCTGAAATGCTTCCTGTGCTGCTTGACGAGCTAAAATCAGCTTCGCTTCCTGGAAAGGAAAAAGGAAGAATAAAAGACTGATGGAAAGTCTAACTCAAGGACTGATGTGCAGCGCTTCAGCACAGAAGTGAATCATTGCTATCCTTCCTTGCCTCTCCCACTTGAACATGATAACCAAATCTGCAGTTTGCAAAAGGTTAAAGGTTGGATCCATTTTCGATTCTCAACATTTCTGCAAAAACGGTGAGCCATAAGAGAAATGGGATGCCAACATTATTCTGAAGCAAGAATGGTTGGATTTATAATGCAAACCATTTGAACTGGTTGAGGTCCACTTTCTTTGATGCAAAGAAGAGGCATCAAAATGTCCAAAGCAGCGTATGAAGATAACAAGTTTAAAATACACAACAACAATTAAAACAAATACAAGTACACAACAGCAGCAAAATAATCAACCCAGTCAACTCAAAAGCTCCTTGGACAAGGAAGGGGAACATCTGAATGTTTCATGGCGAAACCATTCAAAAGCACTGAGCCTGCCTTAGGAACATAGAAAGCTGCCTACAGCGCAACGGGGGGAAAAAATGAGGTGCCCATGGGCTCCATGTTGGGAACCCCTTCGTGGGCACCATTGGAGGTGCCCGTGGGTGCCACATTGGAAACCCCTGCACTAGGTAGCACTGTGGTACAGCAGAACAGTGCAAATACACAAGTGGAAACAGTATTTTCTTTGGCTTTCAGAAATAATAGCCCATCTTCCCTGCTCTAAAAAAATTGCCGAAAGTGCTCTTTAGACAAAAGCAAAACTAGAAGGTCACCATGTCGTCTAAAGAACCCGTAAACAACCATGGGTAGGGAGTAACAAGTGCACAATAAATGCCTCATGTAGAAAAACTCAAAATGAATGGTTAAGCACGTTGCTTGTACAGATCCCCTTCAATTCAGCAGCAATAGCACGAATCAACTGCCATGCTAGACTGATATCAGAATAGCTGAAGTTGTTGATAATACTTAGTCTGCAATGGGAACTATAGTTTGAAAGCAACAAATTAGATCTAGAACGTATCTTCCACAAATGGAAGTGTTCCTTTTGCTCATGGAAGGGACAGAGATCCAGAAAAGGCTTCCACTGGAGGAACTGGGAGGTAAATAATTCTTGCAGATTTTATCTTCACCCTGAAGCCACCAACCCCACGTGTGACACTGTTCCAGGGGGTCTGCCAACCATCTAGAGCCACTTTCTGGGGGGCTCATGGGAACTTTGAATACAACCCCAAAGTGGTAATCCAGCCCAGGTTGATATTCACTTAGGGCACAATCCTATGCATGTTTAGACAGAAAAAAAGACCTATAATTTGCAGCATGCCTCAGCCTGCATAGCTGGCTGGGGCATGCTAGGAGTTGTTGGACTTTTTCTGTCTAAAAATAGGATTGTGCCCTGAACAACACAACCCTGTAACGTTTGCTAAGAAGTCCCATTGTGTTCCCAGGAACCCTCATTCAACACACTTAAAAATGTACACAAAAGTGTTTTGGGGTCATTTTACTACCATAAGCCATTTCCCAATGTATCCTGGGGTGGCAAAATGCCCCACCATCTCAAATGTGTCTGTGGTGTTTTAAACTGAACACACACACACACATTTACAAATGAATATACTTACATTTATATCCTGCCTTCCCCCCTCTTGCAAGGAACCCAAGGCAGCGAACATGCTCTTCCTCCATTTTATCCTCACAACAACCCTGTGAGGTAGGTTAGGCTGAGAGTCAGTGACTGACCCAAAGTCACTCAGTGAGCTTCATGGCGAGTGGGGACTAGAACCCTGATCTCCTGAGTCCCAGTCCAACACTCTAACCACACACTGGCTCTCATTAGAAAAGTATCATAAACTGTCAAGGTAAAACCTTAGGCAAAACTTTATTACTGCTAAAAACTGATGTTTTTGGTCATGTGTTGTTTTTCTTACCCCATTAGAAATCTGTCTCTGGTGAGGTAAATGTTCCCCAATGCAATCCCATGGCTTGTGCTAACCTACTGACACTCAGGGGAGTTTAACCTGCTTGCCTTGACCAGTTTTATTTGGAAAAATCCTGGAGACATTTTTATACCCCAGGAGGTTGCTTGTGTTTGGGGCGTAAAGACACCCTAATGGAAAATTCAATAGATTCTGGGCTTCTCTACTCGAGCCATTTATTGTGCTCTCGTGATTCCTCACCCTCAGTAGTTTGCGGGTGCTTTACACGACATTGTCATCCTCCAAGGCCTCTCCTATGCTTTCCAAGCATCTCCACAGCTTTTTTTTTTTTAGAATGAGGATAATGGGCTATTAATGGGCTATCATGCTATGAAACTCTACAAAATGGTCATGTATTTTCGCAATTCTGCTATACCACAGTGCCACCTTTTGGTTGTGCAATGGAACATATAGAAAGACAGAGAAAGAAAACCCAGAGGGTGGAAACACGTGTAAAGGAGCTGATTTTAATCCCACAAAGAATCCAGAAGCCTCAGTAAAAGTGGCAGGTTAAAAGCCACATGTCGAGAAGCCTGGGATATTTTATGCCCCAGCTGTGATTTTGTTTCCAGGAGGAAAAAAACAGTAAGTGGTAAGAGGCTGAAATTTGGTGACATTGTGCATGTGACAGTAGACAACAATGGCACGGGAGGACTACATTGTAGGTCTACTTCTGTGTAAATTCTGCAATGTAAGATGCATTGGGGTAACTCTGTAACCCTGCCAGGTTGGACTAAGGTTTCAATGTGCATAGGTTTGCCACCTAAATCTTACTCGCTTCAGTGTTAACATGCATAAACATGTACCTGATAGTAGCTGTAATACTCTTAGTAATATCCCCACCCCATCCCCATATGAAGAATTTGTTATAATGCTTTACATGTGTGTGGAGGTTTTTTTTTACATAACAATCTGGAAAAAATATTCTGGGGCCAAACAGGAAAAAAAAAAACCCAGTAAAGCCGATGGGGAAAAAAGTAAACAGGCAAGCTGTAAGCCATGCTCAGGGTACCGTTTTTAATACGTTAAATAAGCAACAGATTGTGTGGAGCGCTTATGGCACCAGTTTCATATTTTTCTTGGCTCAGTGTCCTCCTAGATCAGTGAAGAGGAAAGGATGTTTCTGTATTTTAAAATAGTGTGTTTGTCTCATGAACCACATTACTTTTGAGACTAATTCGAAAGAAAAGTAACGGAGATCAGACAGGCTTGTTTCCCTGTGAATGAGATGTGCATACGGTCAAAGTACATCCTTGCGCAAATCATGAATTATCACTCTGTGAGATTAAAGAGGTTCCCTGTACAAAACATACTGAAGAAGGTTGTATGAAATTTGCTTCTTTGTGTGACCTTATTTGCCTGTGGCAAGTGGGCAGCAGCAGACATACAAGGACATCTTAACAACAACATAAGATTTTCAAGCCAAACATTCTTCCAGCTGGGCTGTATGCCCACCAGTTAATAAATAATCTGATACCATTATTTCCCTCCCTCCTTCTCACTCTCTCTTTCTCAGGCATCAACGAATTACATTTTAGGGACATGATCCAGCCAAAGCTAAGCTCTATCAATCACACAGAGCCAGTGTGGCGTAGTGGTTAGTGTGTTGGACTGGGACTCGGGTGACCCAGATTCTAGTCTTCACTTGGCCATGAAGCTCACTGGGTGACTTTGGGCCAGTCACGGACTCTCAGCCTAACCTTCCTCACAGGGTTGTTGTGAGGATAAAATGGAGAGGAGGAGGATCACGTGAGCCGCCTTGGGTTCCTTGCAAAAGGAAAAATGGCTGGATATAAATGTGATGATGATGATGATGATGATGATGATGATGACGACGACGACGACGACGACGATTTCCATGGAAGAGGTACGCACATAGAAATTCTCAGCTTTGGCTGAAATGTGCACTAGATCATTAACAAAGTGCCCATCGGTATGACCGGCTCTATTTACTTTTAAAAGTGAGTGAGTTCCATTCACCTGTATGAAAGAGAGCACCAAAGGCACAGAGACAGCATTGCAATGGAGTACATTGACAACTAGTATATGAGAGAAGGAAAGTTGGCACCAGAAGGGCAGCCAGAATGATGATGAGATGGATGATTCTGATGGAAGACCATTTGCTTTGACCCATGCACATCAATAAGAGCCATTGATTTATATGGAAGCCAGGGGGCACTGATGACCCCAGTGTCTGGGGCAGGGAGCCAAAGATATCTTTGCCACCCCTCCACTCTGTTCCAGATGGAAATCTGCTTAGTAGGACCTGCAACATAATGTTGCAGCGTGTTCTCACCTCCTAAACAGGAGAGTTCCTGTTTAGGGTTCCAACCAGCCTCCATGATACCCCATCCAAACACCACTTCCTCTTGTTTGTTCCCCCCCCCAACTTTTTGGGGTGGGTAGGTTGGTTGCTGCTGCTGCTGCTGCTGCTGCTGCTAATGTTTTTAAAGATCTGTTATACTTCTGCAAGCCTTGGGGTACCTCCAAGCATGCTGATACCTCCTTCAGGTTATTTCTATCGTCACTCACCATCTTAGTTCGCTGTTAAAGGGGACGACTGTTACACTGATCTCAGTAGCAGCTGCTGAGAATCGTGCTTGCCCCTGTCTGCATAGCTCCACCCATTCCTCTGCATAGTGTTGCCTCTGACCTTTTACATGAGGCTGTTAATCCACTGTACCTACTTTCAGTTTCATCGCAGAACTGAGATCTGAGCACTACACAAGGAGCGTTTCCTTTCCTGCTTTTCTGCTACATAACCTCTAGGTGGCACTGTAGTACAGTGGAACAGCACAAATAGACAAGAGGAAATTGCGCTTTCTTTTACTGTCACAAATAAATACCGCATTTCCCCTGCTCTAAGAAAACTCTCCAAAAGTGCTGGTGAGACACAGAAGCTAAATTGGAGAGTCACAACATCATCTAAACCCGCAAACAACTGTGAGTAGGGAATGACGAGTGCCCAATAAATGCCTCGTGCAGAAAAGCCCTCTGCCTAGCTCCATGCTTATTTCCATTTCCTGATAATTTTATAGTGTGACAAAGACAGAACTCAGGGATTGGTTTTTATACATATGACTCAGGGACATCTACACAAGGGAACTTTCAGCATCAACATCTCAACACTCACCATCTCAGAGCATTTGAATTTCCAGCATGGGCTCCTTCAATACAGAAAGGAGATACCTTATACTGTGTTGATCTCATTGTTTACATTTCATATAGTGTATTTACTTTAGCTTTTTGGAAGAGGGGAAAGTATCTCCCTGTGCAAAAACAAGAGTACTTTTATTCCTTTTTTCCAGAGAGATGTGTGTATTTTATGCTTTTTGTGGAGTATAGTTTCATACTGGTGTATCCATGGAGACAGATCCCTTAATAACTCCTCGAGTTAGCAGGTCAAGTAAGCAAACTTACACAGCAACACCATAGCAACAGACTTGAAACTAAAAGGGAGCCTATCAGCAAATGAGCAGCATCTCTCTCTCTCTCTCTCTCTCTCTCTCTGCGTCTCTCTCTTGGGAATTTGTGTAGCACATTATCAGGATGCACAGGCTGCCTTAACCAAAAGGAGGAGCACCATCCATTTTAAGAAGGTGCAGGAGGAAACAAAGGATCACGCAAGCTGTCAGCGCCAAAAGTAACCACCTTGCAGTATGTTAAAAACCAGATCGCTTTATTGTTTGTGCAACTGGTGTCAGAGAGGCAGCATGGGTCCAGAAAATCAATCAAGAGCAATAAAAAGGAAGAGTAACATCTATGGTAGAACGCACAGAGAGAGAGAGGGGGGGGGCATGGCCCTCCCATGAGCAGGGTGAGGGGCCCGCATTAGGTGGCAAAGTTGGAGGAGTGGTGAACAGCCCTGCTCCCCCCGCAGGGCAGCCTGTCACTGCTACCTCCGCCTCCAGCGGGTGTTCTGGAGTGTCCCCCCCAGCTGATCTCCCCGCCGTGGCACTTGCTGCAGCGATACAGCAGCTGGGGGGGGGGAGGCACTCTCTAGAGCAGCTGCCTGCCCTCTGTTTGTCTCATCGCATGGAAAGCCTCACGGTTGGAAGAAGTTGCTGCAGGGGTGTGTGTGTGTCTCGCAAGAGTTTGCCAGGAGTCTCAAGATGCAACTGCTTCTTGTGGCCGTGCAGCTCTCTGCGTGAGGAGGCAGAGGGAGGGAGGCTGTGGGGATGGGGGCAGCAAAGGTGAGGGGGGCACGGGACAAGAGATGGGGTCACAATGTGGCGGCGGGAAGGGGCATGATGTGGTGATGGCGCATGTCCTCTCCCGCCTCAGGCAGCGAGAGAGCTTGTGCGAGGGCTGCATACACCCCTCTGAATATCTGTACCTCTCAGTTTAGGACCCTTTCACTTTGGGGTTGTTCCATTGTTTTAAGGCCCAGCCCATTGTCATTTGGTAGGGTTTCTAGCCTACCTCACAGGGTTGTTGTGAGGATAAAATGGAGAGGAGGAGGATTATGTAAGACGCCTTGGGTTCCTTGCAGGAAAAAAGGCAGGATATAAATCTAATAAATAAATCTAACAAATAAATAAGCAAATCACACTCATTCTTTCAAGTCGTGCCATCTGGCTTTTTAAAACAACAACAACAACCCCAACTTCTGTTGAGGAAAAAGACACGCTGTTGAGCAAAGATCTCCTGAAGGCAGAACCCAAAAGGCAGATAACAACACCACCAGTAATGTGCATGGCAGACTCTCCCGCAAGGAGAGTACAATCTAAATTATGGCAGGGAGGTCAAGGGAGCAGAGGGGATGGCAAGAGTGGCAGACAGAAAATGGAGAAGTAGGAGAGGCAAGAATAATGCGAAATGAATTTGAGCATATGCAATTAACAGATATGTAGGTGCTGACCCAAAGCATGCGTTATTTTAAAGACATAGTTAGCAACTACATCTTTCTTTCCTTTTCTTACCCTAGAGTAAGCACAGCGTTTCCAATCTAGTGTGGGGGCTGGGGCGTTTCACCTTCCCCCCAGCACACTTTGGTCCTGATCCATATCACACACACACACACGCCACGTGCCTGTAATTTATACTGCCAAATATAGATCCATTAAAGCAAATGGATCACTATTTGGTAATGTAAATTGCAGATGCGGGAGTACCAATCTGGATTGGGACTACAGCAGGGGGAAAGGATTAAAGGTCCTCTAGCCTCCATGCTAGGGTCCCAATTCAGATCAGGACCCCTGCACTTACTCTAGAGTAAAAAAGAAAAGAAAAAGATATTGCCACTAGCTACATCTTTAAAGTATGATATGCTTTGGTACAGAGGCAGTGTTAGGGAGTGGCCCACTAGGGCTGGAGCCCCAAATCTTTCATTTGGAGCCCCGAAACTCTGGGAGGCCATTTGCCCCACCACCTTGCTGTCCATGGGCACGTGCTGAAATAAAGGCACAGGTACCCTGATGATCTCTGTTGCATCTGATCCCCCTGGATTAGCTGGCTTTTTGCCCACATGTCTTCACCTCCTCCTGTCCCCCCCGAAACTTTCTGGCTGAGGATTTTTTCTGAAATCAAATGCCCTCCTCTCCCCTCTCCATACATCCTTTTTTACAAATAGGGGTGTCTTTAGGAGACAGGGTCCTTTACAGACAGACATACACACACAGACTTTAGAGCAGGGCTCTCCAAGCTTGGGTCCCGAGATGTTGCTGGCCTACAGCTCCCAGCATACCCAGCCAGCATGGCTAATGGCAAGGGATTCTGGGAGCTGTAGGCCAGCAACATCTCGGGACCCAAGCTTGGAGAGCCCTGCTTTACAGCATATGAAAAATTAGCATATGCAAATTTGTGCATTTTTCTTTGGTCCTGTGGGCCTGTGCCCTGGATCTTTTTGGGACCTAGCACCTCCCCTGCTTTGGCCCTTTGTTTCCGTTGGGAAAAGGGTTCACGGAAGAAGTGGACTTTGAAGAGGGACTTGAAGGAAGAGCGTGAGAGCACGCCATTAATTGCACTGGGCTGGTGGGTGGTCTGGCAGGGCATGGTCAATGGTCAGCCCCTGAAAGAAGGGTCTTTCAGAGGAAAAAGGTTTGGTGGCAGAGCTGGAGGAGCAAACTTTGCAGGTAGTGAGGAGGGGAAGGGAGAAACAGAGGATGGACACAAGGCCATGTAGAGTTTTAAAAATAAGGCATTTGTACTGGATATGGAACAGAAGCGAGCCAAGAAGAGATCCCACTCTAGCTGCTTTAGCTCTGCCATTCAACGGAGCCAAATCCCACACTCACACTTCAGATCAATAGCTGCCCAACAGTCCCATAAACGTTGCCTGACGCGTTCTGCTTCCTCCCTCAAATACGAAGTAAATGTGGGTTTTGACCCCTGGCAAGCAGAACTGTTTCCAATGTGAGGTCAACTGAGCGGGAGCTGCTGACGGCAAGCATATGAGTGATGTTTGTCCGATGATCATACTGTTATGCTCCTGCGCCCCGCTTCTGAGAGGCAAGGAGTTTCAGGGGTTCCAGCACTGACTCAGACTTCGGTTTTCCAAGAAGGACGACACTGGTGGCGTTCCTAAAGGTTGATTTACATGGAGTTCAAGATGAGGGTTCACAATGTCCAACAGACCCCTGCCTGCCCTTTCAGCTGCCATGGGATTTTCCTCCAGAGAACCCAAGTCAGCTCTCTTCTCTCTCTTCTAGCCAAAACTCTCCAGCCTGATTTCCTGCTACCTCCCAGGCCTCATTTGGCCCCTTCCCTTGGCCTAGTAGGACAGAAGCTACCAATTCAAGAGCTACAATGTGTGTGTGTGTGTGTGTGTGTGTGTGTAGGAGAAATCCTGAATCATTTTGTAATCAGAGGCACTGAGTTACAAGGGATCCCCTGAAAGGTAATTTAGACTGACCCCAAGCACGGAACAATCCTTATGCCTCCAAAGCTTTCACTCTGCAGAAGACAGCAAGAGATCCACTGTCAAGTAAGAGGCAGCGGAAGCAGCTGGTAAGATCATCACTGGGAATGAAAAGAGGGCCAGCATTTTTTCTATTTGGGATCAGATGGGGTGAAAAATACAAGAACCCTCACGAGAGTATAACTCTCAGTATCAACATGTCAGTCTGCTAAAGTGCATGCTGCATTAAATACAGAGCTGATCCTCACCATGTTGTTTATCTTAGTGTAAGCATGCGGGGGCCCAATCCAGGACCACCGTGCACTAGTATGGGAAGGTTTAAACCTTCCCACCCAGCCACTTCCCCCCCGCCCAAAGTCCCCCCTCCCAACTGTGGGGACTAAAAAAGAAGAAACCTCCATTGGCAGCAATAGAGTTTTCTCCCCTCTCTAGTTTTAGTCCCTGCAGTGGGGGTGGCAAATTTTGGAGTGTGACTAGGTGGGAAGGTTTAAACCTCTCCTACCTGCACACAGTGGTCCTGATCTGGATCGGCCTCTCCCATGGTTACACTAAGGTAAACAAAGGTGGTGAGGATCAATTGCCTGCTACATACAGTACAGTATTTAACGTGGTCGAGTGAAATAGGATAACCGTATCTTTAAAATCTGACTTCCAGTAAGAATAGACTGAGCAGCACTTTTGCATTAACAATAGGTCAGTTCAAAACTGTGATCTAAAAACCACTCAGCCATTGCCATGACAAAGCCACTATTCAATTTAGCACTTTCTGTATCTGTGTCTGAACAGCAAACACATTATTCCCCACACACACATACACACACACACACAGTTTGCTGACCTTTGCAGTAAACCAGTAACAAGGAGCAGCAACCCAAGCACAATATGACACATGTCATTCTAAAACTCTCTGCCCTGCACGACATCACAAGCTCTTCCTGCAAAGTCACGCCCATGCCTCTCAAATAGGAAGGTGTCATGTTGCCAGTCAGTGGCTCTTAACTGGGAAAGCGGAGTACCAATCTCTGGGAGGTGGTCATCTTTCACCTTCAGAAGCCAGTTCTCAATTTGGCGATACTGCCCAAGCAGAGCTGAACAAACCTGACCAGTGACACACAGTGAGGGCTGGAACTTGGGGCAGAAGTCCAGGGCCCCGCAGCAAAGTGGGGTGGGGAGCCAAATGAGCACCCAAAGAGCAGCAGGTGATTGGGCAATGGCAAACAGGCCCAGCACCAGCATCTGGGCCGGCATGGCCATGCCAGGGCCCACTGGGGTTGACGTTGGTCACCAGAGCATCCTTTGTATCCCTGCAGTCATGATGGTGCTATGATTTAAGTGAGCTTCAAATGCAAAACTGCTCAGAGTTTGTTTTTTTTATCGCTGGTGGCAAATGTGTTGTCTGTTCTTCCTCCCCTGCCACCCCCCAATAACATATCAGGAGTGGTTGTAATGCATGAAATGGCAGTGGGTCAGGGGAGAAGAGAAATGTCAGTTGTATACATCACAACTGAAGTAATACATATGCTGGCTAAAGCGTGCCACCCACCACCCACCTAAGACCATTAAGTCCAGGGTCTAAAATTACCTGGCTACACTGCCATCAGGCTTCAGCTGTACCAATAAAACATTCTAGGCTAGATCTAGACTTAGTCTTAGCTAGAGCGGAACCAACCATGGGGGGGGGGGGCACACACCAAATGAGACATTGATTAGTTGGTTAACACCATGCATTTCAAAACAGAGAGAAATTGACCCCAGCGGCAAATCATCCCCAAGTGATGTGACAACGACAAAAAGAAAAGGCAGCTCCTAGCAGGCTTCAAATGAATTTGCACTTCACATAAAGTGTTCAAACACTTCCTGATCTTATAGATATTTCATCTAGGCCTCAAATGATTCAAAACTTCGCCCCTTTGGTATTGAATTTCTGTTCGGTTTTTTGTGGTTCCTTTATTGTATGTGCTTGGCTCTTCACGCTTCTTGCAAGCAGATATATATATATATATATATATATATATCACCATTCAAAACAAAGACAGCATCTGTCAACGCAAAAATCAAGAAAAAACACATATATCTGTAAAGGCAGACTGTATCTGTACACATTTACTGTAAATGGGTGTTGTATGCAATTTGGAAATCTTATAATAAAGCAAAAGGCAAAAACAAAGGTGGCATCGAAAACTGCAGAGATCCAAAGTGATCTTACCCGGTTTTATGAGGCTTGTCTTTGTTTCCTTCTTATATCGAGCTGGCTGTTGATTTCCGTCCCCCATTGTTCCCAAATTAAATTTCTTTCTTGTGTAGTCTCCTCCATCGCTGCCCATACAAAAAACGACTGGACTGTTTCCAGTATCGGGAGGAGTCTTCACTGGAGATACTGACTGGCTACTGGGGCAACCCGTGTCATCTGAAAACAGGAGACCAAAAAAGAAAAAAAAATGCCACAGGAAAGGTTATTCATCAGATTAAATACAGGTGGCAGTGAATCGATATTTTTTTTGGCATTACACTGTACAGCCACTGGTTTTCAATGAAGCATGCAGTCTCTGGAATAGTAGAGAAGGGGAATTTCTGCTGTGCCTTCCTTTCTGCATGTAAAAATCGTGGGGGAGGCACAATTAGAGGGTAGCAGGTGGTTATTTGGATGCCTAAGGACTGTAAAAAGCCTGGATGAATACCTTAACCTGCTCCTGCATGGTGAAAATGTAAACATGAAAGGAGACACATCGAAATCGCTGGCTGATCATCTCCCTTTTCTTCACACAGTAATGGCCTCTAGTCTAGTTCACCAACATAAAAACTCTGCCCTATAACACAGAGTGGCAAGGGAAAAAGCTACCGGTAACCCCCCCCCCCCACTCCAGTAATTATCCTTGAATGACACGCAATGGGGAATTATCCCACCACATCTCCAACAGGATCATTCGGGGTAGAGTTTTGGTGTGTGTGTGCACGCGTGCACACTTCGGCATGTGCCACTCAATGCTATTCCTCCTGCACCTTTCAATCCTTTTTCAGCGGCAAAGGGGCAATCAACTGCAAACCAACGCTCACATGTAGACAACCTTTGTCAACAACAGCAACGTATGTGTTGCTTCCCACTGCAAAAAAAAAGCAGTCTCAAAGCAACTTACACACAAATACAGAGATCCGTAATTAATATAACAGAACCTGCACCCCCAAGATCACTGTAAACCATAATCAGTACAGTAATACAAATAAAAATTATTCCCATAAAAACAGAATCTAAAAACAATACAGTATGAAAAGTGTTCCTCCACAATACACAACAATGGTAGACACAATTCCAGGGAAATCAAGGGGACATACACACATTTCATTTCTTATACCACAATCCTAATGATTTTCCTTAGAATGAAGCCCTGTTAGGATTGCAGCCTTAGGATGTGTGCCCAGATGAAAGTGCGTTTCCCTAATTGCCCCTGCCTCCATGCCTCAGGTAGACTTGCTTTTTTGTTTTCACTGCCAACTTCCTTGCTGATTTATTTGCTCAAATGTTTGTTCTAGGTTTCTTTAAAACAACAATAACAACAACAACAACAAAAACCCCGTTTTCATACTTTCACATGCGCTCTGAAAAGGTAGGCAGCTGGTTTCGTGACTGACACAAGGACCAGCCAAACTGCATAATGAACAGCCTTGTTTTGGAATTTATGCACAAGGGCCAGCCAATCAGCACTATGTACAGCCCCGCTTTGATTGGGAGAGGGGAGGTGGAAATGTGACTTCATGATTGACACAAGGGCCAGCCAATCAGTGCTGTGCAAAATCAAGCTAGATCTGGTGATATGTACCCCCAAAGTTCATTGAGCATCCTCCTATGTGAGGCTCACTGCTAAAACCAATTGCATCTGTCTGCACCTTTAATCTACATTGCGTCAATCTGCTCCACTCCCTAAAGCAGGTCAGGAAATTATTCTGCAAATTGTTTTGCACAGAGTTCCTCCCTTTTGTCCACAGGAGCCCAATACTTTTCCTGTGTTGGAAAAAAAATAACTCATTTACTTAACTGAAGTGAGTCAGCATCCTCTCCGACTCATCATCATCCAACTGTTTTAAAAGGCAAGCCGGTCACAGAAATATTTTGGGAAAATGCCCAAAGAGTGGAATTTACACTGATTTCTCTGTTCTCTTGAAAAGTTGACCAAGAGGGTTTTTTTTTTTTAAAGTACAAGACTTGTACTTTATGCACTCAGTATAATGAATGCAACCAAGTCCGGGGGGAAATTGCACTTTGGAAATGGCTCGTGACAGTCATCCACTAGCCTTGTTTGCTGACAGCACGGCCAAAGTGAATGGAGCAGATGTCACCAGCAAGCCAATGCAGTACAAGGCATAATGTTTCATTAGCAGCAGGAAGGTCTTCATGACCCACAGCACATTTTCTAGGTTTCCCTTTCATAAGAAGAACTGAGATGTGCATTTGCTGGGGAATCCGGTCCAAGTAAATGGAGAAGCTGTTGATCACTTACAACCCATTGAGCACCACTCCTCTGTAAAGGAATGGATACAAAGCAAGCCATCGCACACAATGAAGTTATTTTGAGCATGTACAGGGTGCCTTGAATAATCAACGTACTTCCCCCTCCTTGATGGTTTTTCTCTGCCTTGCAAAGAGCTTATTTAGGCAGGCAATTAGGTCTGCCAAAGAACTGATACTTTTATGTTCCCTGATATCTCTGTGAAGTTTTTGCTGCTGCCTCTCTCTCTCTTTCTAAAATGCTTTAAAATTGTTTTGGGCTGGGGGGGGGATTTGGTGGGGGTATATGGCTCCTGTTCTTGGTTTTTGTTTCATTTCATTTTCATTTCGTTTTCATTTTATGTTATGAGTTGCCCTGAGTGCTTCTCTAGAGCAGGGGTGCATGACCTCTTTCAGCCTGGGGGCCAAATTCAATTTTGGAGAAGCTCTCAGGGGCAGCATTTCAGTGGTGGGAGGAGCTGAAGACAAAAAGGGGTGGGGCCAAAATACCAGCATGTTTGAGCTTAAAGGCCTTACTGCCAGTCACTAAGCCTCAGGAGAGGCATTTCAACCCTTTAGAATGGGGGGAAACATGCCAAGCCAGAAAACCAGGCTACCAGGAGGGGAGGGCCTTTTCTGCTGTGGCACCCCGGTTGTGGAATGAGCTCCCGAAAGAGGCTCGCCTGGCACCTACTTCGTGTACTCTTTCTGGTGCCAGGTGAAGACTTTTCTATTCTCCCAGGCATTTTAATCATCTTAATTATTTTAATCTTGTAGCTGTTTTTAACTGTTATTGTAACTGCTGCTGCTAGCTCTGCTGTTAGTTTTTAATCTGTGGTTTTAAATTTTATATTTATTTTATACTGTATTTTATGGTTTTAACTGTTGTAAACCACCCAGAGAGCTTCGGCTATTGGGCGGTATAAAAATGTATTAAATAAATAAACCACCAAGGGACCGGCGGTGAGACCAGGGAACGGGGGACGTGGCTGCCTGAGGAACCCCAGCTGCCTTACCAACCTGCCCGGTCATGGAGGTCATCGGAGGACAGTCTCCTGGTGGTTGCACAATGGACCTATGGCACGACCAGAGTCCACCAGGGGAAAAGACCTCAGTGTGGCAGCGCCATTTCTATGGAATTCCTCGGCTCTAGAGGTCAGGCAGGCTCCGACTCTGTGTTGCTTTCGGTGCCTGCTGAAGGCCTCCTTGTTCCAGGAGGCCTTTCTTGCTGACCCGCCACAGTTTTAAATGTTATCCTGCTTTTAATGTATTGTTTTTATTCTTTTTATCTGTTTTATCTTTTTATTGTTTACTGCTCCGGAATCTGCCTCGACACAGAGAGCAGTATACAAATGCTGTAAATAAAGAAAATAAATAATTCCAGACAAACGCCTCAACGCAGCGGTGGTCTGGGACAATGTTGGCCCCCAGCAGTGTTTGGCCCACTGCCGCCTGCTACGGCCGCCAGGTAAGCCTGCTAGGGCTTACCAATAGAGCAGTGTTCTCCAACCTTAGGTCCCCAGAGGTTTTTGGCCTACAACTCCCAGCATGCTGGGAGTTGTAGGCCAAAAACCTCTGGGGACCCAAGGTTGGAGAACACTGCAATAGAGGATGGGCTCAGCCCCATGTACTTTTCCAGGCCCCCTCAAACCTGGAGCCAGCCCTGAAAGCCACATTTGGCCACATGCTCTTCCAGTTCCACTGAAATTGCTGCAGTTCTCCAGCTTTCATGGACACCAGGCTGATTATCATGGGAACATAGTGAACTTGGCACAGACAACCATCCCTCCTCTTGGCTCCTATCATCAATGACCTTTCAACATACCAGTAACTAAGCCTGGCTTTTAAATTCAGCTGCAGACAATGAAAGGATCTGTTGTATGCAATCCTCTTTCCTACTGCCATCCTGTTATTTTTAACAAACTGTGTACCTAACACCGGTGTGTATAACCTCTCCCCCAAACAGCCGCACGGAAAACATACATCTGTACAGTTGTGATTCCCGTCTCCTTCTGCCAGGGGACATTTTTTCCATCCATGCAAGTATCAGATGGACATTTGAACGTTGCGTCTCTTACAGGATCAAAATTTTCACCCTCACCCAAAATAGCAGCTGCACATGAAACTGAGCTGTCCATCATTGAAGGCAAAGTCATTTCTTGGTGTCGTGCAGGGGTTACATCTCTGTACGTAAAAATGACACTTGGAGGAAATGGCAGGGCAGGGGCATGTGTCCTACTTTACATAGGGCAGTCCTCTATTTGAAGAGCTGTCACAGAACAGTTCTCTATCTGAAGGGCTGTCCAGTCTGGTTTAGAGCTAAAGAACCATGAGGAGTTAGTGCGTCCGGCTCCTCTCCTCGTGAGCCGGTGCAAAACACTTAAGCGGCTGAAATCGTCCGTCTAAGTGTTTTGGAGGGCAAAGGCAATCCTTGCCTCCACGCTTCTCCCACCCTCAATAGGATGCCTGCAATCCTCCGAGTTCGGAGGGTTATGGGCAGCCACATTGGATTGCACTGTGAAGCTGTTAAAACCAGGATTCGGGATCAGAGAAATCTGGGTTCAAATCTTTGCTTATCTATATAAGTACGATCTGGTCATGCAACAGTCACTCTCACACAGAATGGCCCTATGCATCCTTCCCTAGAAGTAAAAAATGCTGGTTAGTTGAAGGAGCAAATTTGGTTTCTGTTGCACCAGAGGGTAGGCCCCGAACCGACAGGTTCACATGGTAATAAAGGGGATTTGGACTGAATGTTAGGAAGAGCATCCTGATGGCACAAGCGGTTTGGCAATGGAACAACGGACTGCTCTGGAAGGTGGCAGACACCCTTTTGTTAGAGGCTTTTAAGCAGAGGCAGGATGGCCACCTATCAGGGATGCCGTAGCAGCAGCTTTCATGCATTGGCTGGCGGCTGGGCTGGATGACCTTTGAGGCCCCTTCCAACTCCATGATTCTAAGTTCCCTGAGAAATGTTCCTAGGACTGCAATAAACCATATACGATTGCAATCTAATTTAGCCCTCTACAAAATGGGAATTTTATTTATATTGACCTTCCTCAATGAGTTTGTTGTGAACTGCCCAGAGAGCTTCAGCTATTGGGTGGTATAGACATACATGCATTTATTTATTTATTTATTTTTGATGATGATGATGATGATGATGATGATGATGATAATAATATAATAAATGATCACCTTAAAGTACTCTGCATCATCATCCACTGAAAAGCAGAACACTACAAAATCTTCAGAGCATGTTTTGACTTCTATAGTAAAAAATCCCCCTCAGGATTTTAATGTACTAAACTAAACGGTATAGAAGTATTTTAATAAATAAAATGAAATCTTAATAAGGTGAACCTTGCATGCCTTCAGCAAACTCTAGATTGAATGTATACCCACACAGGTGCGTTCAGATATACATGCTTCTCAACATAAATGAGAACTGTGGAATCTTACAGAATATGATCTCGTTTAATTCCATTCCTACCTGTCATTCAGGAAAAGCACAGTAGCAAACTGATACCTGACAATGTACGGCTTTATAAAATACCTAGCATTTATGGATCACATTTTGAGTGTTCAAAACAATTGACACGCATTATTTCAGTAATCCTCGCCACCAATGAAGGCCAATGTTATTAACCCTCCATTGTAGATGGAGGTGTGGAGAGACACCGAGGCTGAGAGATACTGAAGCTGCAGACCTCTTTTTCTGTAGCTTCACGAAGAACCTGGGTACAGAAGGAAATCTTTCTTACCGCAAATGGAAGCTTACCATCCCTTGCCAAGATCTCCACGTACGAGCTGCCTGTGGCCAGTGTGCATTTTTCCTGCCCACCTTGGCAGCCTCACCCCAATTTGTCCTTCATGTCCTAAGCGGCGTAATAAATCATGAAGAGTCTTTGGCTGGCTCAGACACTGACATTGGGAAGATTCTTCAAGACGTGATCCGCGCCTGCACTGCCAACTGAGCGACCCTGATGCAAGATCCAGCCACTTGTCAGGACTCCTTAGCCCCCCAAAAAACCACCCCGCTTATCAAAGTGGATAGTGACCAGTGCTTTTTTTCTGGAGAAAAGGGTACCGGAACTCTTGGATTACATTTCCTCAGGAGTAGATGGCGATTAAATTGTAATGCAATTAATAGAAGAAAAGGTGCTGGAACTCAGTTCCGGTGAGTTCCACCAGAAAAAAAGCCCTGATAGTGACAGTTATCTACAGAAGCTTCCACAGCAGATGTAAGAGAAGTAATTATTACCAGATTGTGAAGTACCAGCCTCAGTCATGACTGGGATGGAGAGGAAATTTCCATGTCGTCCTTTGGTAACCTGAGAGAACATTTCCCTCTGTGAGAAAAGCTGCCTGAGGCTACAAATGTAGTGCCATAGAAGAAGTGAGAGGGAAAAGAAAGGAAGGGAAAGGCAGGTAGCAGCAAACCATGAGCTTAGCGGGATCAGTTCTTATTCCCCCTCCCTTCACTTGATCGTCGATTTTTATTTTTTATTTTTTTAAAAGATACATTCTGTCAACTTTCTGCTTTCATGACTTGGCAGCACTTCCCGGTAATCTTGAATAGCACAAACTGTTTTCACTCCGCCTTTTTTCACATGAGGCCGTCTGTTACAAGCAGTTTCTAACAGACGTCAGCTATAACTTGGCTGAGGACTCCAGCAGGAAGCATTCGAGTTAACCTCTTAACAGAATAAGCACTTCAAAATCCTCAATCGCCTGGGAATTCAGAATTTGCTATTTTCTCCCCCCACCACCACCCCTGCCACCAACCACTGAAAATGATGTCATTTGTACCGACTCCAGGAATTCAAGCCAACAACTAAGATGGCCCTGGTGGAACACCAACAGTAAGGTTCAAGTCTCATCTTGGCTACAGATTGACTGGGTGGTCCCAAATATCTCATTGCATCAATTTACCACCTAGTTCAGCCTTCCTCAACCTGCTACCCTCCAAATGTTTTGGACCACAACTCCCAGTATTCCTGACCATTGTCTATGCTGGATGGGGCTGATGGGAGCTGAAGAACAGAACATCGGTCTTCTTTAAACTAGACCATATAACATCTGGGGACCCAAGGTTGGAGGAAACTGCTTTAGTGTATCCCAGGGTTCTAGTAAACAAAGCAGATCTCCTGAGCAGGGCCGGATTAAGATAGGGGCTATTGGAGCTGCAGCTCCAGGCCCCTACCCCAAAATAGGCCCACAATCAGGACCGGTGCAGGGCAGTTTGGCGCCCCAGGTGAAATAATATTTAGCGGCCCCCCCTCTCCAAAGCAGCCCTGCTCTGCAAAAAAAAACAACAACCCTGCGCCGCCACCACCAACCTACCTTCCCCCCGCCCTGGCAGCTGCTGCTGCTGCCGCCGCCGCCAAGTAGGAGGAGGAAGTGACGCGACGGGACCCCTGCGCTGTTTTTTGCCAGGGAAACCATGGCAACAGGGCTGTTTAAGCCCTGTTGCCCTGGTTCCTCCCGCCAAAACAACGCGGGCGGGGCTCCGGAAGCGACACGACGCTGAGAAGGTAGGTGGCGGGCAGGGTCGGGGGGGTGATGGCGGCGGCGGGGGGCAGCGGCGGCGGGAGGCGCAGCGGCAGCGAGCGAGCGGGAGGGCGGGGGGAGGCGCAGCGGCGAGCGGGACGGGAGGGAGGGTGGGGAGGCGGAGGCCTGGCGGGGGTGGCGCAGCGGAGGCAGAGGCCTGGTGGGGGCGGCGCAGCGGCAGCGAAGAGGAGCGTAGCGTTTCTGCGCCCTCTTCAGCTGCGCGCCCTCCTCAGCACCAGGCCCATAATGCTCTTAATCCGGCCCTGCTCCTGAGCCTGCAGTCTGCCCACACTTGTATTAGAGATTCCTAGTTTTCCTCCCCTAGTCCTTATGGTTTTCCTGGTAGGGTGGGCCAGGTGTAAAAAGAAGACCAGGCTCCTGCACCTTTAAAAGAGGGAATTTCAGCAAGTGCATGGCAAGCACAACTTGTGCTCAACTGTTAAAGGGGCAGGAGCTCCCATCCTCTTCTTTCAACTGGCCCACCCAATTTCCTAGAGAAAATGCCCCTCAAAATGCAGTCCTATACCTACTTACCTGGACATAAGCCCTATTGAACTCAATGGGGCTTCCTTCTGAGTAGACATGTCTAGAATTGCACAGTCAGTCTGTGATGAAGATCCCCGCCTCTGGGCCCCTTAGTGCTGGCTTCCAATTAAAGGAAAGTGCATGTGCTTGTTTTTCGTTCCGCAAAACTTTGCAACCATTCATTGGCACAAAAGCATGCTTTGAAAGTTCATTTACACTTCAAAAAGAAAAGGGGAAAAAAAGAAATAATAATGTGTATCTTTTGGGCCACATCTGGTTATTAAAACTTTGCACTGAGTCCCGTGTATAAAACAACATACATTTAAAAAGAAATGAACGGAAAGGCGGGGAGGCAAGACAAGGGATGCTCTATTCACTGTGGTGATTGACGTTCCAAACGGGAGATGGGAGATGAGACATGAGAGAAGGGCAGGTCAGCTGGCTCAGCTTCCCAAGCAGGTGCAGGGGGCATCGATATGAGGACAATTGCTCAGTAGGAGAGCTCAGGCTACACCATTAAACCCATCTTGCAGGTGCCAGGCGAGATAATAAAATATTCATTTATGTGCATTTCTGGTCCTAAATATTGTTATGTGCTTGGGGTCAGTCTAAATCACCGTCCAGGGATCCATTACAACTCAGCACCTCTGATTACAAAGAGATTCAGGATCATCCACCACAGCCCAACTCCGTAACTCTTGAGCTAGTTATATTTTGTTCTACTAGGCCAGCAGGGCTCTCCAACCTTGGGTCCCCCAGATGTTGCTGGACTACAGCTCCCAGAATCCCTTGCCATTAGCCATGCTGGCTGGGTATGCTGGGAGCTGTAGGCCAGCAACAGCTGGGGACCGAAGGTTGGAGAGCCCTGTACTAGGCCAACAGAAGGGGCCATGTAAGGCCTGTGAGAATAGCAGGAAGCCAGGCTGTGCTGGGGCTGGATCTAAGATGGAAAAGAGAGCTGATCTGGGCTCTCTGTAGGAAACCCCTAGACAGCAGAAGGGGATCTGTTGGAGTGGTAACGCTGCAGACCCTCATCTTAAGTTCAGTGTAAATAAACCTTGTATGCCAGAAATCCCACAAGTTCCCAGTGTCTTCCTTCTCAGGAAACTGAAGTCTGAGTACGGTAAGTGCTGGAACCCATGAAACTTCTCCCCGGTCAGAAGTGGGCTGCACACACGTAACACGGGGTCAGTTTGCATTATCACCGTAGCCCACTGTGGCTCATTTAAGGGCAGCCATTTTGGATATTCAATCCCTGGTGGGGGCTTGCCATGGTTTGTCATGTCATCCAAACCTGGGCAACGGGTTGCTTGAGGGTTAAACAACCCCCAAATAACCCTACAACAGACCATGGGTTATTTGAGGGTTGTTTAACGGTTTAACCCTCAAACAACCCCTGCCACCCCAGTTCAGATGACACTGCCTGTCGGGTCCTGAATAGGCAACCTGGCACCTGTGAGTGGCTTAAATAAGCCACGGTGGGCTGCTGTGATCATGTGAACCAGATCAATATGTTTACTCTGAAACAAGTCCCACTGAGCTCAATGAGGCTTACTCATGACTAAGTCCCTCAACTGTCACCAGCAGCAGCCATTCCAGCAGGCTGTACAGAGGGAGATGAGAGGGAGTGCAGGGCCATTCCACCAGCTCTGCCAGAAGAGTTGATTATTTCCCCCTCTTCTTCCCTCCCCATTCCTTTTTCCTTGTGTGTCGTGCGGGTAGGGACTGTCTTGTTTAATTGATTATATGTAAGCCTCTCTGGGAGCCTTTTTGGCTGAGGAGTGGCATAAAAATGTTTCAAATAAATAAATAATAATGAGTACGTATTTGCAGCATTGTAACTAACAATGCAATCCTAGGCATGTCTACTCAGAAGTAACTCCGAGTGAGTTCAATGTGACTTACTCCCAGGTAAGTGTATACAGGACTGCAGCTTTAGTTTGGCCTGTTTAGTGTGAGTTTAGTGTGAATAACAACAATTTAAACAATAGAGTTTAGTGTGAATAACAACAATTTAAAAACACATTTAAAGAAGTGCTTGTTCACCACCACCACCACCCAAATATGAATTAGAAGACAAGAGAATTCCTGGAGGACAGGCTCAACACCAGCTATTAGCAGGGCTGTCCCTGTCAGAGTGAGGCGGCAGACTAAGACAGGCAGCTGATTTTGAGTGTCATGAAATGACAATGAATTGTTAGATATTTAATTTATTATTGTTGTATTTTCACTGCCAGGGAAGGGGAGAGGTGCTTGTGCTTCAGATGCCAAAATAACTTGACCAGCCTTGGGCACTATGCACCTTCACTTGCAGGGCGGGGGGGGGCATTTACTGCTCTGCTTCAAGGCAGCAACATGTCTTGGGCTGGCCCTGGCTATTAGCCATGGCAACTAAATCAAACCTCCGTGTTCAGAGGCAGTCTACCTCTGACCACCAGCTGTTTGGAACAAACAACAGAGAAGGCTCCCAGCGAATAACCTTCTTCAACCTGTTGCACGCCAGATATTTTGGCCTACAATTGCCATCATCCCTGTCCATTGGCCATGCTGGGGCTGATGGGAGTTGTAGTCCAGTACATCTGGAGGGCACCAGGTTGGGGAAGGCTGGTGTATAGGCTTGCTGCCTAAAATTTCAACACTCGTTGTTCAGGCAGAGATGTAGGACTTTTTTCTGTCTAAACATGCTCAGGATTGCACCCTTAGTGTCTTGTTATTTTTCAGGCAGATACATGGCTTAACTTCTCCCAAGTATTCGCGAGGTCCTCTTTTTTTGTTTGTTTTGGAACAGCTGCACGGACAGACCATTAAAAGTGGGGACAGCCGACACTTGTTAAAAGAGCACGTTCTTTTCCTGATTGACAAGGTAAATCTAGCGCACGCAGGAGTCACTCCAAAGCAGCGTATGAGGAAAACAGACCTGATGTGGGGAACTACGCTGAGGCGAAGGAGCCAGCTGATGTTGCCTGCCGGGAGAATGTTTTTCTCAGCTTGACATCTGAATCCTGCGGCTGAAATCCAAACCGAAGGGTGAAGCGGGGAGGGAGAGTGTGGGAAGGTGCCCATTTCAATGTCAGATGACAGACAGCACACATCAAAGTGTTTGTTTCATTCTATCGAACGCTGGTGTCCAGCTGGACATTTTATATCAAGCCGTGTTAATGAGCCCCACATGCAATTGCCAGAATGTACATTTTGAGTGTTTTCCACCCCGCCCCGCCCCACCCATCAGCAATTTCACAGAAGAAATGTTATCAGAACATCTCACGGCAACTTTTGTAGCCCTGCTCAGCCCAATAGGACTTGTTCCCAACAGGACTTTCTCCTCAGAAATTGCAACCTTAGACATTTCATTATCACAGTATTATTAAGGACGTCACCGACAGATGGATTAATCCAAAGTACTCCAAATTACAACACATCTGCAGCATGTCGATGCAACATTCATAAATTCTACGCAGCGGGTTATGTGGAAACCTGCACTGTCCTAGTCTATATGCATCCTTATGTGGAAATAAGTCCCACAGAGTCCAAGGGGGCACAGGATCACAGCCTCATACATTACGCTGTGAAAAACCCCCAAATACTACATCTTCTCATGTTCACAGACTGAGCTTCACCGGCATACCATATTATTATCATTGTTTTTAAGCCTGTAGGCTGCATATTACCTATGAGGTCACCTGGCGGGGAAGAGAAATGAATAGTTGCAAGGCAAACATACACTTACATGGAGCTCAGCTGTATTATTTTCTAAAAGGAGAAGCGCCAGAAAGCCATACCTTCAGAATATACAGGCCTGTGGCTTATGCTGGCTCAGCTTGTCTGAGCGTGGAAAGCTAGGTAAGCAGGGTCAAGCCTGGTTATTACTTGGACAGGAGACCCCTCCTCTAGTTACCTGCATTGAGCAGGGGGTTGGATTCGATAGCCTTGTAGACTCCTTCCAACTCTATATTATGAAACCAAGGCCAGCCTAACAATAGAGGCAAGCTACACAATCCTTTGAGGTACCAGCTTCAGCTATGCAAATGCCTAGGACAAAGAAGGACCACTACCTTTGTTTTTGGAAGAGGCACACAAAGGCAGCTCAGGGGCCTATTCAACTGGGGAATGCAATGAGTTAATCCAGACTAATAAATGCCGAGATTGGGGACACTCTTTAGTCCAGATTAACTGGTGTAAAGATCAGTTCTGTGAGAGTTAAGTTACTGAACTTCAATTAGAAAATAAGGAAATCACTTAAAATGATGATTTATGGTGCAATCCTATGCAAGTTTAGATAGGAAAAAAGGCCTATAACTCCCAGCATGCCCCAGCAAGCATAGCTGGCTGGGGCATGCTGGGAGTTGTAGGCCTTTTTTTTCATCTAAAAAAAAAAAGGATTGTGCTCTTAACGTGCTATGGTTAAGATCAAACATGGGAGCGGGGAGCAACATTTGTAGGGCCACCAACGCACTATGGGCCAGCCTTGCTTCTGTACTAGAAGCTCTGTCCCTGAACACAGATGTATAGGGGCAGTGGTAAGAGGGTTGGAGGACTGGGGAGACCCGGGTCCAAGTCTCCACTCAGCCACAAAGCTCACTGGGTGATCCCGGGCCAGTCACTCTCTCTGAGGCCAACCTACTTCATGGGGTGCTTGTTGTGAGGGTAAAATGGGGGAAGAGAACCACAAGCTCCTTGGAGGAAAGATGGGATAAAAGCAAGTAGTGCCAGGAAGTTGCTCTGCACATGCTCAGAGGTATGCTTTGCTATACATTTGAGGCCTGTGCGTCTTGACATTCAATTAAGCCCTGGAGCTCAGGCAGAGCTGACGTGCTCCTCCCTCAGCATGAGCATCTTCCTTCTATCGTGGTTTTCCGCTTTCCTTTCGGTTCACTTCCAGACTGACAGCCTCCCTTCGTATTCCCAAAGGCTCGCAGTCGGCTTCTTTTCTGCATGAGGATGGCCTGAGAGAACGTTAGCACTCCCTTCTAGACAAAATTTTGAATCAAAGCCAGATTGTTGAAGCCATACAGAATATAAGTGAATAGCATTGATCTCCCTCCATATTTTTGCAGCATCATATATCTGTCTATATGTACTATTTTGCATGACTGGTTTGTCTGTTTTTTTATTTTAACTTTGGATAGTTTAGGTCAGCCTTCCCCAGCCTGGTACCCTCCAGATGTACCAGAGCTACAACTCCCAGCATGACTGCCGGTGGGATGCTGGGAGTTGTAGTCCAACACATTTGGAGGGCACAAGTTTGGGGAAGGCCAGTGTACGCCTTTGGCCTATAAGCGGTAAATCTTGTAATGCTTATAATGGTATTACTGCAGGTGTCCTTTGTTCCTGCTAAGCAATGGTAACTTTCTGATACAATTATGCACATACACAACATGACATCTTACTCAAAAGCCATATGCCTTGCATTCTGGGAATCAGTGGCTACTTACAGAAGTAAGGAAGACCTTCAGTGCTATCAGTACCCCTCTTTTTAAAAAATTATTATTATTATCATTATCATTATTATTAATTCAATTTATATCCCGCCTATACACAAATGCCCTAGGCGGAGTGGAGTACACTGGAGAAGCACATCCTCTATACTGTACTCTATACTGTAGTACTGTAGCAGTACGGTACTGCCAGTGTACTTCTGTACAGGAGTATAGAAGGATAAATGGCTGTAACTTGCCCCACACAAGTGGGTAAACTTTATGAGTAAGTGAGCCATTTCATTAAGTAATCTTGCTAATCCAGCCCGGCTCCTCTCTAGTCATGAAAAACTTCATAGGGCCATTACGGGCACTGGTCGTCCTTACGGCGATAGCTGGTCTGTGTGGGACTTCAATGATACTCCTTTGTGATTGGGCCCAGATCGACATGCCTTCACACTGTCATGGCCTATTTAATGGTCGTTTCCTCTTCCCAGGGAAAACTGAGAATTTTAGTTCTGCGAAAGGGGAGGGGGCTAGAAACCTGTTCAGAACTCTCATTCCCCTCAGCAAACTATTTCTCCCACAATTCTTTGGGGGGAAGTCATGATAGCTAAAGTGGTAGAAAACCAATGAGCGTCTGCAATGTATACAACTAAGGAATCACTTCTGCTTCTTTGTACATGGTCCTTTGGTGATAACTTCTTCCAGATCATCTTTGTATGGAACAAGTGGGTCCTACTTAGAGCAGACCCACTGAAATGAATGGGACTTAAGTTAGACTAACATTGGAGGAAACCCAAAGGTCTTAGCCTTTGGTTGGGGGCAAATAGGCACTAGTCAAATTAGGGCACAATCCTATCAAGTTTAGACAGAAAAAAGGCCTACAACTCCCAGCATGCCCCAGCCAGCAGAATTCCACCTTTAGTATCTTAGGCTGCAATTCTATGTGTATGTACATGTAAGCAAGGCAGAACTCAATGGAACTTACTTTTGAGTAGACACATATAGGATTGTACTCTTAGGGGGCAATCCTATGCATGTTGAGACAGAAATATGTTCATGGCTGGCTGGGGGAAACTGAGAGTTGTAGGACTTATTTCTGTCTAAATGTGCATAGAATTGTACCCTTAATGTATTTTGGGGGAGAAGGGATGTACTTTCATCTTCATACTGCAATTCTCACAATCAACACTGCTTGTATTCATTATTTTGTCATTGACCCACCCAGGGGGTACAGTAAATCAGTGGGAGGTTTGGTGTCGAAAATCAATGTGGTTACATGACTGATGTCTGGTGGGTCAATCTTATTAATGAGATAAGGGCTATAAAGGCCTTTAGATCATCTTTTTTTTAATTACCCTGCACATTTTACACGCAAAATTTTCAGATCTACAAGCTCTTAAGCTTTTCCTGAGCGAACCTCACCAATTAAGACTGTCCAGAGTGTGTAAACCTCAGCTCTCTTAAAGCAGGCATGCCAATTTTTCATGCGGCGCTTAAGATAAACACTTAGTAATCCAAACACTAACATCTGAGTTCAGTCAGCGACACATGTTTAATATGTTCAGGACTGAATTTCATGAACAATGACTTTCATTTTTCTCTAAGTTGCTCTATACATGCCTAAGCAAATCAGCGTGTGGAAAAATAAAGCAGTATGTATCTATTGCCTATCGGGAGACACATTTCTGATAGATAGATAGATAGATAGATAGATAGCCCTCAGCAAACAGAGTGATTTTCCACAGGTTTTGGCTAGTGAATTTGTTACCATGAACCCCTTTGGAAAGTTATTCCATTTATTTGGGTAAAGAAGGCAGAAGGTTTTCTCCCTCTCTCATAATATTAGAATCTGGGGTAATCCCATGAAACTGAATGGTGGAAGATTCAAAGGAAGTACTTCTTCACACAGCCCTTAGTTAAACTATGGAATTCGCTAGCACAAGATGTAGTGCCAGTGTGGCGTTAGAGTGTTGGACTGGGACTCCGGAAATCTGGGTTCAAGTCCCCGCTCGACCATGAAACTCACTGGGTGACTTTGGGCCAGTCACTGACTCTCAGCCTAACCTACCACACAGGGTTGTTGTGAGGATAAAATGGAGAGGAGGAGGATTATGTAAGCCACCTTGGGCTCCTTGCAGGAGAAAAGGTGGGGTATAAATATAATAAATAAATAAAAATAAATAGTAATGGCCACCAATCTGGATAGGTTTAAAAGGGGATTAGACAAATTCATGGAGGAGAAGGCTATTGATGTCTACTAGTCATGATGGCTATATATTACCTCCAGTATCAGAGGCAGTATGCCTTTGTATGCCAGTTGTTGGGAAAACACAATCAGGAGGGTGGCATTCCACTCATGTTCTGCTTGTGGGCTTCCCACAGACATCTGGTGGGGCACTGCGGGGACAGATTGCTGGACTACATAGGCCTTTGGTCTGATCCAGCACTAATTCTAGTCATGCCTCTCTGTTGCTCCAGAGGGCAGAACTAGAAGCAAAGGATAGAAATTGCAGATTTTGGCTAAACATTAGGAGAAATATCCTAATGAGCTGTTTGGAAGTGGAACACACTGCCTTGGGAGGTGGCTGTCCTCTGGAGGTATGTAAGCAAAGCCTGGAAGGCCATCTGTCAGGGATGCTGTAGTTGTGTCCTTCACTGTAGACCCTGCACTGGGCAGAGAGCTGGACTTGATGCAAGGTCAGTCCTGCCTTAAGACAGAGTGAGGCAACTACCTTAGGCAGCAGATGTTGGGGGGTGAGCAGCAGTGACAGTCCCCTGGCTGTTCCTCCTAAGAACCCCCATTCTCCTGCTGGAGGACCGAGCTGTGTGTGCCACATGGCCTGTCCTGATCCCCTAAATTGGCCTGCTGCCCTCAAGTGTGGTGGAAGATGCTATCCCATCACCTGTATTAAAGTAGGATTCAACTGGCAGCCCAGTCAGCTTCTTTTATGTGGAATGGTGAAGGGGCACCATCGTGTCCTTTGCCTCAAGTATTAAAAGTTCATGGGCCAGCCCTGACCAGATGACCTCCAAGGTCCCTCCATGAAAACAAAAACAAAAAAAAATCAGGCCTGAAGTTCAACCTTTTTCATGGGAACACTTTCTTTGAGTACCTGAGCAAAAGCTGTTGCTGCTGATTGTCCTTGCAGACCCTCCAGAAGAGCAGAGGGGATTGAATTCTCTGCTTTCCTCTTCAGAGAAGGGGGACTCAGATGCCGGGGACACTTTCTGGTGATGGAAGTGCTGCTGGGGGAGATGAGGCCGGAGGACCAGGCGAGGAATACGGCTGCGGCAAATCTCCTTGTCTTGCATCTTGTGTTCCTTCCAATGACAGCAAGAAAAGACGTGTCACTCCCACACCACATCAAAGACCCAGCTCAAAATGTGACGTTAGGAGAGTGGTTACCACCCAAAAGTGCTTCCATATGGACGGAGCATCACTAGTATTCCAGTTGTCAAGAGCGAACCGTGTGGTTTGGCAGCAATGAGTGGAATCCCCCCCCCCACTGGTGGCAGTGGCAGTTGGGAAATGGGGAAGGGCCACAGCTCAGTGGTAGAGCACATGCTTTCCATCCAGAAGGGTCCGGGCTCAATCTCCAGGTAGGGCTGAGAAAGACTTCCTGCCTGAAACCCTGGAGAGCTGCTGCCAATCAGTGTAGACTATCCTGAGCTGGATGGACCAACAGTCTGACTCAGTATAGGAAACCTTCCATTTTATTATGAGAGCGCATGTGGCACTGCTTAATAGGGACCACCTTCCCCTATATATATCCAGCTGACCTTCAGGCCTGTGGCTTACGCTGGCACAAGCTTGTCTGAGTGTGGAAAGCTAAGCAGGGTCAGGCCTGGTTATTACTTGGATGGGAGACCCCCTCCTCTAGTTTCCTGCATTGAGCAGGGAGTTGGACTCGATAGGCCTTGTAGGCTCCTTCCAACTCTATCTATGAAATCTATAAGGTCTTCCGAGGAGGCCTTACTGGTCATTCCACAACCAACAGAATGTCACCACATAACATCTCAGAATGGTGCCCACGCTCTGGAAAACCCTCCCCAGTGCAGTTTGGGAGGCAGAAAATGTGCTATGTTTCAAACACCTCCTGAAAATGCACGTAGGGTGCGATCCTATGCATGTTTACACAGAAAAAAGTCCTACAGCTCCCAGCTATGCTGGCTGGGGAATGCTGACAGTTGTAGGACTTTTTTCTGTCTAAACATGCATAGGATTGCACCCTTATTCACCCAGGCTTTCTCTGGCTTGTAATTAACTGCAATTCATCATATGCTGCTCCATCTTACTGTTCCTTGTATTGTTTTGTATTGTTGCTGGAGTTGGAATTGTTTTTAATAATGTATTTTAAATGTGACTTTTAATATTTAGATGTGAACCACTTAGGGATTTTATTATAGTAAGTGGTATATAAGTATTACAAATAAATAAATAAATAACATGGAGGCCTGCCCATGTTGAAATGATTTTCAGTGGCTACCACATTTGAACTGGGCTTTCAGTCGACCACATATCTAAAAATGTGACATGTGAATGTGGTAACCCTGAGAAACAAGTGTCAGTGTGACAAATAGTACAGGTCTGCCATCCCCAATCTAGTGACCTCCAGATGTGTTAGACTGAAACTCCCATCATCCCCAGCCAGCAAGCCCATTGACTGGGAATTACGGAAGTTGCAGTCCAACACATCTGGACGGCGCCAAGTTGGGGAAGGCTGGTGGTATAGGTTGACTTGTCAGGAATCTGGGACTGCCTGCAGTATTGGCCCAAAGAAAAAATCCAAAATCCATATCGTGGATATCCGTGTAGGTGGCTCTTATTAGACCAACTCATCACCCAAAAATGTGCAAGCTTTTGAGATCTCCAGATCTCTTCATCAGTCTATGCAGACATCCTGACTAGAACATCCAGTCAACCTTTCCTCCCCGTCCCAACCAACCTGCTGTAACAATTCCAACTACACTCGAGATCTTGAAAGCTTGCACATTTTTTTGTGGTCTTTGGAGTTATCCTACTACAGGCGTCATATCAGAGGGTTGTCGAGCGTACACTCGGAGGCAAATCTACCATAATGTGTGAAATGGCTCTGAGAGAGCTTATCCAATGATCTATTGCATTTTAGCCCTTCTGCAATAGCCCTGCGGGCCACTGCCCGCCATTAAAAAACACGCACATAAAAACAAAAAACCCTAGCACAATATAATAGCCACACTTAATGGATGAGGGTTAGCCTTCATCTCTTGGGGGGAAAACATCCATTTAGAGGAATACTCCAGTGTTGGACAGGGAGAATGTACAGACATCAAAAATTAAACGTGATGGTTTCCAAAGCTGGATGTTTATGGATCCTGGGGGAAACCGGAGTAACAGCAATGTATGTATTGTGCTAAAATTGGATCAGCTGGAACGGCTCTTAAAGGCAATTATCACAGCCATCACCGACATCCCCACCACCTGTACAGTCGCTACAAGCGCCCCCTGCCAGACTCAGCCACATGCAACAAGGGTGGGGAGGGAATATCGGGGGGGGGGGAGCCAGACAAATTGGGGATTCTGATCAAGCTTCCCAGCTTAGAGCTGACGTAATTTTTGAGCTTGATCTCCCTCCCTCCCACCCACCAACCCTGCCCCGCTCCGCTCTAGAGAAAGATCCGCAGCAGGGGCTGAGCAGCAGTAATGATGTCAGACTACTTGAGGCACCGAGGAGGGATGCTCTTCTCTGGGGGATACTGTTGCAAGGAAGGGAAAGGAGGAGGACGGGGAGGATTGCGGGTGTGTGTGTGTGGGGGGAGGTGTAGTGACACCTTTTGCTTGGGGAGGGAAAGATGCACACCCACATACGATTTCCCTTCTCACCCCGGTCTCTCCCCCCCCCCCCCAGCCAACCCACACATCTCCACCCACCCCGTTCGATTCGATCGCCTACCCCGGAGAAATACACACGCCCTGAAACCCACATACATAGTATGTAATGGTGTCAAGGGGTGGAATCAGCAGTTTGGCTTTACTCTAGCGTCTCTGGATTCTTTTCTAGTCTTTCTGTTGTTTTTCTAGCTTCTTTTCCAGCTTCTGTTGCAGCTTTTGGATGGGCATTTTAAGGGCTGCGGAGGGAGAGAGTGAATATCCTCATCATCACATACCTGTGATGGCGGGGGGGGGAGGGGGGGTGGCGGCGGCGACGCGGGTGCATCTTAGATCCCCTTTGCCACGGCTCAAACCCCATACATCCACGCAAACACCGAGGATAGCAAGCAAGGACGCATGCATGCATACATACATACATACCTACATAGGTAGGGGGCCTATGCGCTCGCTACGCGTGTGTTGCAAGGGGGCAGGATGCGCACCTATAGCCGTCATGCGACGAAGATAACGCCACAGATACGACGACAGCCTTCCCTCACCCGTATGCCCTCCCGGGTGGCGTTGGCAGTACCACTCCCATCGCCGCCAGCCAGTGCTGGCGATGGGATTTTGAGTCCAACGCGTCTGGAGGGCACCGGGCTGCGGGAAGGCTGAGCTGCGCCGCCACCTTCCCCACCCCGAGCCTCGCTCTCTGGACCAAGCACACCTGAGAGTCGTCGACTCCCTCCCCCCCCCTCTCACCTTGGTGCTTTCCCTTCAGGGGCCCCATCCCGCCGCCTCGTCCCGGCCGAAGCAGCTGCCTGGGCTGCTGCGAAGGAGAAAGAGGCGCAGCAAAGCTCTCGCCAGCGCCGCCGCCGCCGCCGCCGCTGCTTCTGCCTGCCGCCGCCCGCTGCTGGCGCTCAGCAGCCTCAGCCCTGCCCAGCGCCGCCGCCGCCGCCGCCTGCTCGCCCCGCCCTGACACGTGGGGACGCCGCAGCCGCTGACGCCTCCTGGCAGAAGAAGACAGAAGTGCCGCTGTTGGGTGCTGCTGGACGGGCGGAACGGGCGCGCGCTGGTCTATATAAGCAAGGGTAGCTAATGGAAGGGGCAGATTAGAGCAAGCGGGGGTGGTGGTGGTGGTGTTAATCCGGGCCGCAGCCCGCCTAAAAATTCGGGAGAGGACTAAAAAAAGTAGGGGGACAGTTCATCTGGTTTGCAGACCTTTTAAAGACAAAATTGTAAACTGCTTTGTAGCAGTAAAAAAAATTACTGCTAAAAAAAAATTAAAAAACAATAGGGGAGCAGAGAAAATTCAGGAGGGCAGGCCTACCCCCTAGCCCACCCCTGGCTACAGGCCCGGGTTAACCTACCCCGCCCCCACCAAGCTGCCCCCTTGGGGAAAACATACTGGAGGCTGGATGGCCATCTGTCAAGGATGCGTCCTGCATTGTAGATGCCCCTGCGTTAAGCAAGAGGGTTGGACTAGATGACTTCCAGGGTACCTGCCAGCTCAGTGATGCTGGGTTTCTATGCAGGTGATCTTCTCATAAACATCAGGTGATATTCCTCTTGTGTAATATGCTTTTATTTTGTCAGCATTCTGCCTTTCCTTCAAGGAGTGCAAGATGGTGGACATGATTCTTCACCCTCCCCTGTTTTGCCCTCATAACAACAACCCTGTGAGGCTGAGAAATAGTGCCTAGGCCCAAGGTCGCCCAGTGGGCTTCATGGCTGAGTGGGGAATCTGAGCATGGGTCTCCGAAATCCCAGAGCAGCCCTCTTAACCCAGCCTTCCCCAACCTGGCACCCTCCAGATCCATTGGATTACAATTCCCATCACTCCAATGGCCACGCTGGTTGGGGAGGATGGGAATGGCAGTCCAGCTAATCTAGAGGGTGCCAGGTTAAAGGGGGTGCACTAACCACTACACCACACTGCTTGCCATCACAGCAGGCACACTTTCTAGGACACGTTCCAGAAGAGTAAACCTGCCAATCAGCTGTAACGTGCAGCAAAAAAACCACCAGGTGCTGTGGCACTTTTAAATTTATGATGGTGTCAGCTGTCTTCCTGGACCAGCAGCTCCTCTGTCACATGCATGGAATTGTACCCTCAGTGGAGAGGTATGCACATATATATATTTACTGTTTATTTAAATGACAGAGGAGAGGAAGCTCAGCTGCTGGAAGATCTAGAGAGGGGAGTTTGTTTTGCTGCTTTTGATATCTGGCCTTCCCCAGCGCTGTAAACATTTGCTGCTGTGCTTGACGCAGAGCCCATTTTGAAATGAGCAATTGGTAAAACCGGTGCCACCTTATAATTATTATCCTCTTAAGGTTTTTTGGCTGCCCCAGGATTGTGGATTGTTTTCTGCTGAGGGGCATTTCTTGGACTGAACATCCAAGGCTAGGAGTCTATCTAGAGCAGCCTTCCCCAACCTGGCTCCTTCCAGATGTTTTGGACTTCAACTCCAAACATTCCTGAGCTAGGGATGCATGGACTTGGTTAAATCCGTTCCATCTGCGTTTCATGGATTGTTAAGTGCCTTTCATTCCTATCTCCCGTTCACTGACGGAATTGGATTTTGTGCAAATGCATTTGCGTACATTTGCACAAATTTGCACTTTCAAAAATGTGCACATTCCCGCAAAATACATACATTCCCCCAAAATGCACATTTTCACGCTTTAGTCTATGGTGTGGGAATGCACATTTTTGGTCAGTGGTTTTTTTTCATATTTTTCTCCCTAAATTTGTGTAAAATTATGGAAAGTAAAAAAAAAAATGGTCCACAAATTTGTGGAATCTGTGTGACTCAGGAAAAGCTGGTCTGTTGCAGAATCCGTAGGATGGATTCATAGAAATCCATACTCATTTGAATCTGTTGCAGATTTCTCCAACATCCCTAGGATTCCTGACCATTGGCCATGCTGGCTGGGGCTGATGGGAATTGAAGTCTAAAATCAGGGAATGTTCATGTAGAGCAGGGTTGGGCAGAAAGATCTCCATATGCTTGGGACTTCAATTCCCAGAGGCCCCTGCCAGGAATGCTGGAAGCTGAAGTCCAAAACTTCTGGAGATCTGCTTTCTTCCCACCCCTGATCTAGAGCAGGGAGGAGGAGCCTCTGGCCCATGCATGTAATCCGGCCTGCAGATGTTTCCTCTGTGGCTTGTGGAGCCTCGTTCAGGTGGGTCTTGACCTCCAAGCTCCACCCCCTGCAGGAATCTTTGCTGTGCTCAGAGATAACAGCATGGATTCTCCTGCTCACCCATTCAGGCGAGCAAGATTCAGGGGAATCCCAGCTGGCACTGGGGGAGTTCTGTTCACGCACCATGTGCTACACACAGCTGGGGACTCGTCCATGCTGCACCTTCCCCTCCCCCATTGGGGAGGATGTGCTGCAGGCGAACTGACCCCAAATGTAGGTGACAGCTGGAGCACTCTGGCTACTGCCTTGGTCGGGGTGGCTGTGCCAGTCCCCAGGGGGAAGACTGTGGTGTGGATGAAGCAGCATCGACTGAGGAGGTGGACTGGAGAGTGCTTCTCCAGCCAGCGCCTCAGTCAGGGCACCTTTGCTGCATGCGAGCGAGCTTTCCCCTCCAAGTGTTCTGGATTGCATGGAGAGTTCCATGGATGCAGGAGGCTCTCCTCTTCAGAAAGGCCCTTCACGAGTGGAGGGTGACTGAACCTGGAAGTGGAGGAGGGGGTATGGCTAGTACATTCCCTCTCCTCATGTGTTTGCTGTCTCCAGTTTAGAAACACCTGAATAGGGGTAGTATGGTTTCACACCGTGGTAAGTCTTTAGCTCAGGGGTAGGCAACATGGTGCCCACGGACTCCAGAGCGCCCTCAGACACTTTTTGGGTGCCTCCCGCTCCCATTTTTAATTTCTTTTAAATAGCAACGTTTCGTACTGACAGCTGGGATCACTTCAAAGCAAAGTGAGGGATTTTAGCTGCTTCCCTCTTCTTTCCCCGTGAATTGCCTCTGGGCCATACGTGGGGCTCAGAGACATTCTTAGGAAATGAAGATGGCAGGGGGCTGAAGGCCGATGCTTTCATCTGCAGTGCTCCCATTTTGTGGTGGTGCCCGGGCCGGGACAGTGCCTCCAATTGCCAAATGTGGCCAGGGCCCCGAAAAGATTGCCTACCCCGCTTTAGCTTACTGACCTCTGCATTTTTGTGTTCTGTCTGTTTGTACTTGGCTTACCTCTTGTGAGGAGCAGCATTCTGCGATCTAGCTGCTCTTTGCTCTTGACCTCATACAACCAGCAGTGTCTATCTGGTAGTCAGGTTATTGGGGGGGGGGGCGTTTCAGTAGTCAGGGGCAGAGGGAGGTATGGCACCGGGAGTGGCGAGACATCTAAGAGCTGCCCCTGTTTTCTTGTCTTTTCCTAAACTTGAGGATTTGGGGCTGCCCTGACATCTTGCCCTCTGGTCTTGTAATGCTGCTTTGGGATGCCAGGTCAGTCCATAGCAAGACCCATGATTTAATTGTGGATGGAGGGGCTGAGGTGGCATGTATAACAGAAACCTCGGCAGGAAGAGTGGATCTTTGCCAGCTTCATCCACCTGGGTATGTGGTGCGGTGCCAACGTTGGCTCGAGGGCTGGGAACGGGCATCAGTATTATCTAGAGCAGTGTTCTCCAACCTTGGGCCCCCAGATGTTTTTGGCCTACAACTCCCAGCATGCCCCAGCCAGCATAGCTGGCTGGGGCATGCTGGGAGTTGTAGGCCAAAAACATCTGGGGACCCAAGGTTGGAGAACACTGCTCTAGAGGAATTCTGTCTCCCTCACAAGAAGACTGCTTTGGCTGAATGCTGGGTTTGAGTGTCCGTACCTGGTGCTGGGCCAAAGATTCTGGCCAGGGATTCTGCTGGTGTAGCAGCCACCCCAGTACCCATCAGTCTCCCTGCCCATGGTAGACTCGGGTGTGGTGCTGGAAAACCAATATTCGATTTTCATGCCGAGGCCGCTTTGGAAGGGCCTGATAGGAATTTCATGGCTGCCCTGACAAACATGGGACTGTCTTGGTATGTCACCTCTTTGCAGGGCGCACTCTCAGTCTAGTCTTTTCAATCAAGTTGGAGGTTTGGAATTGGGGGCGTTCTCTGTAACCCCGTTGTCATGGTCAGACCATTTCCTGGTGCACCTCAGATTGATGGTGGCTTTCCCCCTCTGCAGCATTGGTGGGCCCTTCGGATTGGCAAGCCCCTGAAGACTTATGGAATCTGATAAATTCCTGAATGCTCTGTGGGATTTTTCAGCTGACATGTCTGGTAATGCTGTTGGAGACAGCACTATGGAATGGCAAGATGGCAAAAGCTCTAGATAGATAGACACGGCAGGTTATCATAGGGTCCACGCAGCCTCTATTTTGAATATGTATCCTCCAGTTGGGTTGCAGCATGTTGTGCAAACCTAGCCATTGTGGGTTAATTTTATATTGTATCGTGTCTTCTGTTGATTGTTGTAAACCACCCAGAGAGCTTCTGCTGTTGGGTGATATATAAATAAAAATCATCATCATCACTACCATCCAGGGTTAAACAATCCACACTTGAACCTCAGTTAGTAGTTGGGAAGTGTCTCCTCTTGGCCATGAAGCTCACTGGGTGACTCTGGGCCAGTCACTGACCCTCAGCCTAACCTACTTCACAGGGTTTAACCTGTTTAACCCTTGATTAACCCACAGTGGCCGGGCTTACATGCCACTCCACACCCCTGATCAAACTGATTGGAGGTTGCATATTCAAAATGACAGCCACATGACATGCTCCCCCCACACACCGGGGTTAATCATGGGTGAACTAACTAATGGGTGAACTGGCCCAGTCTCTCTCTCTCTCTCTCTCTCTCTCTCTCTCTCTCAGGCTTACAATTCAAAAGACTTGACACAAAAGGAAAAGGGATTGGGAGGATGGAGCAGGGGTGGGGGAAAGCAAACTCAGGCACTCCTTAGTTACAAAGTTCAGCAGGTAATAATTTAGCAAGCTATCTACGCCTAATGACAAGGCTGCTGCTTCCTCTTGGTAATGGCAGTGGGCAGCTGCAGAGAGTGAGGCTCTCAGCTGGAAAACCAGGCCCGCCTCCTGGAGCTCCACTGGAGGAAAAGTGGGTTATTATTTATTGTTCTATTATTAGAATAATTTACATTTATACCCTGCCTTTTTTCCTTTTGAAAAGAACCCAAGGTGGCTTACATGGTCCTCCTCCCCCTCTCCATTTTATCCTCACAACAACCCTGTGAAGTAGGTTAGGCTGAGGGTCAGTGACTGGCCCAGAGTCACCCAGTGAGCTTCATGGCCAAGAGGAGACAAGAACCCAGCCAGGTCTACCCAGTCCAACGCTCTAACCCAGGGCTCTCCAACCTTGGATCCCCAGATGTTGCTGGCCTACAGCTCCCAGTATACCCAGCCAGCATGGCTAATGGCAAAGGATTCTGGGAGCTGTAGTCCAGCAACATCTGGGGACCCAAGGTTGGAGAGCCCTACTCTAACCACTACACACACTATAAATAGTGTATATGAAAAATATCACCTGAGATGATAGATAGATAGATAGGCCAATCTCAAGCAATTATTTATTGGAAATACTGACATCCTGCCTCTTCATCATGGAGATTCCCATAGGAGAATCATCACAATCATCAACAAATAACATCACAGTAAAAGCTCAGCAATTAAGAATCAACCAATCACATTTCAGAACAGCTGCAACAGCAAGTGCCTTCAAAGATTAGCAGAGGAGCAAAGGAAGCTGCCTTATACCGAGTCAGGCCACTCATCCATCTAGCCCAGTATTATCAATACTGACTGGCTTTTGGGCAAGATTCCTTCCTAGCCCTACCTGGAATTGCCAGGGATTGAACCTGGGACCTTCTGCATGCAAAGCATGTGCTCTTCTACTGAGCCATGGCTCCTCCTAAAGAGGGAGCCTAGTGAATACAGGCATGTGGCTCACGCTGGCTCAGCTTGCCTGAGCGTGGAAAGCTAAGCAGGGTCAAGCCTGGTTGTTACCGTACTTGGATGGGAGACCCCTCCTGTAGTTTCCTACATTGAGCAGGGGGTTGGACTCGATAGCCTTGTAGGCTCCTTCCAACTCTATGATCTATAACATCTATGAATGGAGAGGGTGTTCCAAAGGCCCTGTTCCTGGTTCCCACCCACCTCACTTCAGAAGATGTGGGACATTCTGAGGTGGGCCTCTGAAGCCACTGTATACACACTTGGCACAGTATTGTGTGATTTGGACAATGACTACTGGCTCATGTATTAACTACTTAGAACATGAGTCCTGAGCCGCTGGACAGCCCTTTGGTCTCTCTGGGAAGGTAGAACTTTGAGCCGCATGGGATAGCTGGTAGGCTTGCTGACAAGGCATCACATGGAAGTGCAGGTCGTATGAACTGGTACAATACATACAGAGACCAGCTGTGAGGTCAGGCAGCATATGGAGGTGATCTTTCACACAATCCGCACACAGTCCCTGCGGTGGTTCTTTGTTGTTATTTCGATTTCTGAGCGCAGTCCTATGCAAGTTTAGATGGAAAAAAGGCCTACAACTTCCAGCATGCCCCAGCCAGCACAGCTGGCTGGGGCATGCTGGGAGTTGTAGGCCTTTCCCCCCCCCATCTAAACTTGCATAGGATTGTGTCCTTAGATGCCTTTCTCAAAAAAGAGAAGAAAAAAAGGCTCAAGGCAACTTACAACAAAATTAAAACTGCTAAAAACAATTATCCACTGAAATACCCCCATAAAACAGGCATGCAGAACCTCTTTCAGCTCAAGGGCTGGATTCCATTTCGGAGGGGCCCCGCATTCCACTGGTGGGTGGGGCAAAGGCAAAAGGGGTGGGGCCAAAATTCCAAAAATACCAGTGTATTTTAGCTTCAACCTCAGTGCCCTGTAATTCAGCCTTAAGAGAGGCATTTCAACCTTTTCGGGGGGGGGGGACTGCACAAAACATGGAAACCACAAAACGATCGGTGGTTGGGGGAAGGGGAGGGGCTGGGAGAAGGGGGTATGGCCACATGGAAACTCTGGAGGGATGGATCGTGCCCCCCCCCCTGCAGGCTTGAGGTTTGGCACTCCTGCCATAAAACTACTAAAGCATCCACGGCAACCATAAACAATGCAGCTGACGCATCAAAAAGCCAGCCATATGCTGTCAAATGCCTGGGAATAGAGTGATCATCGCACAAGAGAACTGGGTCACTGATGTACTAGCAAATCTGTGAGTTCCAAGCAAGAAAGATGATGCCATGCCAGCCACTTAAGGATGATTAGCTGCTGAACCCCAGTACCAGTTTTAAATTTAGTATATGCTACTTGTGTTTATGTGAGCTTCACCACCGCATGAGGAAGCCTGGCTGGTAGGCATATTTCCATATACCCCATTGTCTCTTGGAACATTGCTTTGCGCGCGCAAAAGAGGAAATAAGAGTCGAGACACAGAATGATGGTGAAATTAAGGGCCACATTTATTGATTGGAGGATCTGGGAAGAGACGAGTGCGAGTGCTAGCTAAACCGGCTCTCGGCCAGTATACCCTTCAATGGGCGAAGCATCCCAATCGGAGGTGTGGCGCTGTAACTCGCCACTCCCCAATTTTACACCGTACGGTGTCAGAAGGCCTCCTCCATGTCACCGCACGGGGCCATGAAACGCCATGCGGGTGAGAGGAATTGGCCTCAAAGGTGGACCCTGTCTCCCTGGCTGTGCCATGAAACTAGGCTCAGGGTAGGCTAAGGTATCACCAGTCACCTGAAAGGTGCCGTGGGATGATCACCGAACCTCACCCCACTGCCTAAAACCCGCACTTGCCGCCAATGTGACCAAATCAGGGAGACTACGCAAAACAAAAAAGCACCCAACCCAAGAACACAGTGCAGAGTAGGCGAAACACGCACACCACCACCAGGCCAATCAGCAATGGTGAGCCAAAATTCCTACTCGGCCCCGTCAACCGGCGACCAGAAATCCCACACTGTGAATTGGGAGGGAGGGGGGGAGCTGCTTTGAGAAAAGAGGCAGAGGGTGGAGCAACGCTGCCTAATAAAGGCCTCCGTCGCTCCTCCCCCGCCTTAAGCCCATAGGTGTTTTCAAAATAAAACAGCCTCAGCTCTCATTCCTCCATGCGCGCAAATAGTCCTCCCACCAACAACTACGCGTTGGTGGGGGAAGGGGATTTCTTAAAGTCAGGGCTGGCCTTATCATTAGGCAGAGTGAGGCAGTTGCCTCAAGCAGCAGACGCTGGGAGACGGCAGCAAGGTGCTGAAGGAGAGAGCTTGTATGTGGCATGACCGGTCCTGCACTCCCTCAGCTAGTCTGATGCCCTCAGGAGCAAGGAAGATGCTGTTCCATCGCCAGTGTGGAAGAAAGAGTCAACTGCCAGTCCAGTCGGCTTTTATACATGGGATGGGAGGAGACACTAACTTGTTCTTTGCCTCAGGCAGCAAAATGTCTTGGGTTGGCCCTGCTTAAAGTAAACTAGATAATGATATGTAGAAATCTGCAAATATTGGCTTTTTAAAAACAAACAAACAAAAAACAAGTGTTTGGCCCTGAATAATGAACTCCCTCCTGCTGGATTTGGCCAGTCAGACCTCTAATAATCCTTTTCACTCACCAAACTCCACACCCCACCCTGACATATGTTGGATTCAGTATTCACAAGCTTTGGCAGGTGTTTGTTGACTGATTTCAGGTGTTTGTTGATTGACAGAAACAGAACTAGTACTCTCTGTTCACTGTTGTTTCAGGGTTGTGCTAGGTAAATATATTCACTCTTTCAGTTTTTACAGTCCTTTTCTAATCTTAACATCTCTGTGAAGAGTTTTGAAAAATGGCATACTTAATATTATGGTATCATATAAGCTAGATTACTGTAATGTGCTCTCTGTGGGGCTGCTTTTGAGGATGACCTGGAAATTTCCGCTGGTCGAGGATGTGGCTACTTATGTGTTTGTTGGGGCCAGATGGTCAGAACATATTACACAGATTCTATAACAGTTGCTCTGGTTACCGGTACATTTCCAGGCCCAATTTGAAGTGTTGGTTTTAGCTTTTAAAGCACTAAACAGTTTGGGGCCAGGTTCTTTGAAGGTCCACCTGCACCCACGTGAACTTGCCCATGTTCTAAAATTAGCACCAGAGACCCTGCTCATTGATCTGCCTTTAAGATCAGTTAGATGGACAGGCACCAGAGAAAGGGCTTTCTCTGTAGTAGCCCCTACCTTATGAGACTCTCCTCAACAGATATATGGTTAGCCCCCTCAGTTGCGGTATTCAAAATGATTTTAAAGCCCAGCTGTTTAAAATGTCATTTGCGTAATTGGTGTCGTTTGCTGGATGTGTTGCTGTTAAACTCTTTTATTGCTGTAACTTTGGAAGTGGTTTTATATACTGGTTTATGTTTTTGTGTATTGTGGGGTGTATTTCTTTTGTTTATTTTTAATTTTAAAAATGTATTAATACTGTATTGTACTTTATAGTTATATTGTTTTTAGCCATCTTGGGTGGTCCAGAAAGGCAGCTTATAAATATTTAAATTAAATATATACATATTTATTTATTTATTTAATAAAATAAATAAAACTGTAAGTGTGACTGTAAGTGTAATTTAAGAGTGAGCTGGTAAGAGAGAACTGGCTTTGAACAGCATGAAATTATATTGGATATCCAGCCCTTATACACACACTCTTAGTAATATTGAAACATCATAAATGAGGCACATAATTACCTCTAGAAATACTTATCCTTGCAGCCTACCAGTATAGTTGGTTTCAGGGAATCCTGGAATTCCACAAAAGCCTATCTGAGGTTACTCAGTGATAAGGTCAATAATGGTAGTCAAGCTTCTCTGACAGACCACTTGACACACTGCTATGAGAAGCCACAAGGAAGTGTTTGGTGTATTCTGGGAAGACCCCAAAGGCTTACCCACCATAGGAGAAAATACCCTAGAATGCCCCTTAGAGTAGGTGTGGGCAACTTGTAGCCATCCAGATGTGTTGACCTACAGCTCCACTCAGCCCTCCCCAGTATAGTCAATGGTGAGGGATGATGGGGGTTGTGTAGGCCAAAATATCTGGAGGTCCACAAGTTGCCCACCCCTGACCAAGAGTTGTCGTCTTCTTCATCATCTTCTGCTATTACATTTATTACATTACATTTATATCCTGCTTTTTTTCCTCTTGCAAGGAACCCAAGGCAGCTTACATGGTCCTCCTCTCCATTTTATGCTCACAACAAACCTGTGAGGTAGGTTAGGCTGAGAGTCAGTGACTGGCCCAAAATCACCCAGTGCATTTCATGGCTGAGTGGGGACTAGAACCCAGATCTCCTGAGTCCCAGTCCAGCACTCTAACCACTACTCCACCCTGGCTCTCAATGAAACTTATGAAACTCATAGTGGTTTTGTACCAGATATGTAGGGATTCCTTGGCAGAAAAGGTGACACTATATTTTCTATACAGTAGGCCAGTCAAGTAGTAAACATTTTAGTGTATCAGTTGTTTTTAATACAATAATTGACTGATTTACCAGTTATAGTAAAATTATGCATCTGTACATATTTAAATGATGTTTTATATCTAACATTTTATCTTGACTTAACATTCACTGATCCTAGAGATGGCACTCAGAAAGGCTATACCAGGCCTGTGGCTTACGCTGTCTCAGCTTGTCTGAGCATGGAAAGCTAAGCAGGGTCAGGCCTGGTTATTACTTGGATGGGAGACCCCCTCCTCTAGATTCCTGCATTGAGCAGGGTGGTTGGACTCGATAGCCTTGTAGGCTCCTTCCAACTCTATGAAATCGATGAAAGGATTCATTGAAGGTAGAATGAAAGCAGAACTGGAGTGGGAGTGCAGCTCAGTGGCAGAGCATGTCCATTGCATACGGAAGGTCCCACGTTTATTTATTGATTTATTGATTCATTCATTCATTCATTTTCATTTTCTATACCGCCCAATAGCCGGAGCTCTCCAGGCAGGTGTACAACAATCAATTAAAAAATACAATAAAATACAGTTAAAAATATAAACAATAAAACATTATAAAAATTTAAAACCAATTTAAAAATATCACTAAAACAAGTTAATATAATATGACCGCTAAAACAATTTACCACCCTGCTTGTATACCATTTAATTATTAAAAGCCTCAACAGTAGAGGGCAGTCTTAAGTTAACCTGGCGACGAAAAGATAATAGAGTTGGCGCCAGGTGGGCCTCAGGGGGAACTTGTTCCACAGTTGGGGGGCTACCACAGAAAAGACCCTCCCTCTTGTTGCTGACCTCCGAGTCTCATGTGGAGGTGGCAGTCGGAGGAAGGCCCCAGATGTTGAATGTAGTGTACAGGTAGATTGTGGTTGGCAGAGGCGTTCCATCAGGTATTGTGGTCCCAAGCCATGTAGGGCTTTATAGGTCAAAAACAGCACCTTGAATCGGGCTTGGAAGCATATAGGCAGCCAGTGCAAGCGGGCCAGAACAGGTGTTATATGTTCGGACCTTTTGGTCCAGGTGATTAGTCTGGCCACTGCGTTTTGCACAAGCTGCAGCTTCCAAACAGTCTTCAAGGGCAGCCCCTGGCATCTCCAGTTTCAAGTGTCAGGTTGTAGGTGGTGTGAAATGCCTCTCCCTGAGGTCCTGAAGAGCTACCACCAGTTCGTGTTGACAATACTGGGCAAGATGGACAAATGGTCTGACCTGGTATAAATGTTTGAAAACTTCCACTGGAAAGCTGCAATAAGTTTCTCTGTTAGCTGATCTCCGATCTCCAGGCGATTGTGTGGGTAGTAGCATACTACTAATTGGGGCACTGATGTACTAGGCCAGTGTTGGAGATCCACTTTCAGCCTGAGGGCCAAATTCCATTTCAGAGAAAGTTTCAGGGAGGGGGGGTGCATTCCAGTGGTAGGCTGGGCCAAAGGCCAAGGGGTGGGGCCAAAATACAAAAATACCGGCATATTGAAGCTTACTGCCAGTAGCCAACCACTCTAGGAGAGGCCTTTTAACCCTTTAGAGTGGGGGGGGAACTGCTCAAAAGCCTGGAAACCATGAAATGATCAATGGTGGGGGAAAGGGGGTGGGACCAGGGGAAGGGCACAGCCATGGAGGGCTAGATGTGGCCCCTGGGCCTGCCGTTCCCCACCTCTGTACTAGGCGAATTTGTGAGTGCAACTGCATCCCCTCCTCCCCATGCATCTTTCCCTGAGTTCAATGGAGGAAAAGCAAGGTATTGTGCTAAGAGGTATGTGCTACATCTGGTCCCCCTTTGTGGAGGAGTACAATCTGCTACAATGCTGTGGTGTCATGCCTATATTTGTGATTGTGACTTGCTGATTGATTCCAGGAAGCCTTTGACGTAGGCTACTGTTGTGATAAATCTGAGAATTTTGTCATTATTCTTGGCTCGATTTCCATTCTCAGCAGAGAGGGCGGGCCATCTCTTCTGCAGGCTTGCTGGTTCTCGACTACCCTCTTCTGGCAGTCTAAAAATGTGGCATTGCTGCCTTGAGGGAGAATGTAGGCTCATTGGATAATTGTTAATTGGGTTGGCCAAGAAGCTTAAGCAATCATCCACATGTTTGCATTTGAGGTGCCAGAAGACACTGCGTTGTCCTTGGGTTGGTCATAAAAGTTTATTAATTTATTTATTATATTTATATCCCACCTTTTTTTCCTGCAAGGAACTCAAGGCAGCTGACATAATCATCCTCCTCCTCCTCCTCCTCCTCCTCCTCCTCCTCCATCATCATCATTTTATCCTCACAACAACCCTGTGAGGTAGGTTAGGCTGAGAGTCAGTGTCTGGCCCAAAGTCACCCAGTGAGCTTCATGGCCGAGTGGGGACTAGAACCTGGGTCTCTGGAGTCCCAGTCCAATACTTTAACTGCTACACCTCATTGGCTCTCAAAGTTACCTTCTATATTATGTATGGGGGGCTATGTTAGAAGGAGGCCAGAAATGGAGACTGTGGATGAAAGAGACCATTCCATTCCACAGGAAAAGTAATACTGTGGTCCTTCCCTGTGTTGAAACCATAAGTGGAGATAAAGGGGAAAACTCTGCAGTGCACATGTAAATCCTGTTCCCTAACATGAATAATTTAGGCACAACACAGGAGAGAGGACTATCTAAGCCCTTTCCAATTTAGGTCAACGCTGACAGAAGTAAACCGTTCATTTCAGTAAGTATGTCATATTGCAATTCCACAGTGTAATGTTCGGGGTTTTTGTTTATTATTTAGAATACTTGCATTCTTCTCTGTAGCCCGAAGAGCTTCCCCGGAGCAGCTTACCAGATACACAAAATGAAACGGGTGCTCGAGTCTAGTATCAGGAATGGAAATAGCCACGTGTCCATCTTGTGCCAGCGTTATTTTGGAAGCATTTCCTGCCCTCGTCCTTGGTCTTGCCAGGTGTCACCCTTTGCTGCCACCACTTACTAAGCAGCAGCTCCCCCTGAAGTTACCTCGGAGGCAAAGGACTGGGGCCAAGCAGCTGGATCTTGCTCAGCCCATGAAAATGGGCCCTCCCTCCACCACTCCAGGCCCAGGCTTCACTGAGAGGGGGAGAAGGGCCAGTGTTACAGTGGAGACAGGGCTCTCTGGGTCAAAGCACCAGGACTTTTTGTTCAGCAGGGACAGTGATGTCATCTGCCACCCCCTGAGGCTTCCCTGTTCCCTCTGAATGTAGCTGAAATCCCCACAATAGCTGGGGGGGGGGGGGAATGGATTTTCATAGCAATGGATTGTGAGCTATCCCAGTTCTAATGCAAAGCAGACGCCACTTTAAGACGGCACTCTATGCCGAGGCATTGAATGGTTCTTAATGGCATGTGGGGGCTTATGTCAGCCTTTTTTTTCTCTTCACGGGTCTAGTTTATTGAACATGTTGCAATTGTTCAAATGGTTTCAATTTCCGTTTTCAGTTTTGTATTGAATTTTTATGCTGGTGTGTGTGTGTGTGTGTGTGTTTGTTTTTCCATGTTGTATTTTATTGTTTTGTATGAATTGTTGTTAACTGCCCAGGGAGCTTCAGCTGTTGGGTAGTATAGAAATTATATAATAAAAAATAATAATTTTGTGGTGGCTTGATCTTGAATGGGCAATTCAGACCCATGAGCTGTACAAAGGCCCTTCTTCTGGTGGAGATGAAAACGGCAAGAATTGGGCTGTTCATCTGGATCAGCACAGCTGCCTACGTGTTTGGACACTCCCTGGGCCTATGGGGACTGTCATGATGAGTGCCTGCACTTCACAATTAATCCCTATACCAGTGTTCTCCAACCTTGGGTCCCCAGATGTTTTTGGCCTACAACTCCCAGCATGCCCCAGCCAGCTATCCAAGGTTGGAGAACACTGCCCTATACCACTGGCAACAGCCCTCCGGGTCCTTACAACAGAGCAGCAGCCCTGTCCCCGTACTCTCCATAAAGACCAGCCATTTGCTGGTAGTTGTGTTAAAATCTGGGACACTTAATCATGAATATGCTGTTCATTTTTCATGCATGGTGGTGGTTCCATTCTCTCTTAATCATTCTTTCCTCTCCTCTCCGCTCTCCCTCTCCCCTTCTGCAGCCAGATGTATCACTACATATTAAGCTTCAGGCCAGAACGGCCAGAAAGCTTCTGTGAATATCTGTAGCTTTTGGAGCCAGGTGTTAGAAGGAAGTGCATATTGTACATGACACTGCTCAAAAGTGGAGGCCTTATCATTGCGAGAGCTTCTGACCTGAAGCAAGTAAGGGGCCTGCTTCGTTCAGGAATCTCTGATAAGAAGAGACAAAGGCTGTTGTGGGTTGTTTTTTTTTCCTCGTTAGGGGACTGGAAGAGAACAGAATAAAAGCATGTTGATTTAATTCACTGAGGCCGCAATCCTGTGAGTTGCGCCCTCGAAATGCTCATAAGCCCCTGAACTCAGAGGCTTATGAGCATCCTATGCAGAGCGGCAGGAGTGGCGGAGGTGATTGCCGCCTCCCCGCTCCTGCTGTTTTGCATTTTTGCTAGACAGCCATTTTCGGCCATCTAGATGGGGCACTTTGGAGGGGGAAGGAAGGAGGCTTCAGAGGACACAGGATATGTTGTATCCTGGCCTCTGAAGTCTCCTCCCCTCCCTGCCCACTGGAATGCCCCCTTGCCCCCTCGCTGAGTTCGAGTTCCTGACCTCGGAGAGGCAGCTGGCGTTGTTCTTTCTGTGCTGGCTGCAAGGCGCTGTCCAAAGTATCCTATTGCCCGCCAGATGATGTCTAGGGGCCATAGGATCGCTCCCTGAAAGTGTTAAATGTGCAGATTGCGCAGATCATGGATAAGCAGTAAAATTATAATTTGCAAATGCTGTAATGAAATGAAATGGGGAGCAAGCCTTTAAAACTACAGCTAATTTCCTGCCAGATCACATTCTCGTGCATGGTTTTAAACAAAATGAAACAAAATATGATTTTATGCATGGAACAAATAAGTAGAGATATCAGAATGGCATGATGGTTAATCAGTTGCACTAGCATAAGTCAAGTATAGATCAGCGATATCGGGCTGAACAATGTCAGTCTGAGTTCAAAGGAAAAATAGTCTTTATTTTATTTATTCATTTTTAATTTTAGTTTTGTTTTGAAAAGCTTCCAAAGCAGCTAACAGTAAAAATGTAAAAGTTAACAAGTAATATTATATTAAAATAAAATATTAAAACCGAAAAGCACAAAAAATAATGACAGTAAAAACAGCAATAATAGCAGAGAAACAGCAAATATAAAACTAAGCTCCCATTAAAAGCTTGGGAGAATAAAATGTCTTTAATGAGTGGGGAAAAGGTAGTAATCTAGGTGCCAACTGACTGTATCTCTGGTCAGTGTCTTGCCTAACTGAGACACCATCACCAAAAAGGCACTGTCTCTGCTCATCAACCACCTCACCTCTGAAGGCAACGGTACACAGAGCATGGCCTCTGACTGAGATCTTTACGCTTGGGCATGGCCAGTAGGATTTGCGGCTGTTTCCTTTTGAACAGTACACACAGAAATAGACAAACACACATGCAACATGCCTCAGCACTGAGGACTAGTGTGATACGGTCATCAGAGTGTTGGCTGAACTGGATCTAATGGTTGTAAGTTACAAGACGGTAGATTTCAGTTGAAGGTTAGGAGAAACATTTTGATTATAAGAGCAATTCAATAATAGAATCAATTAGCTAAAGGGTTGGTGCAGGGCCAGTGCACTGTGCAAGGCAGTTTGGTGCCCTAGGCAAGATCAGATATTTAGCGCGCCCCCTTCCCACTTGAGCCTTCCCTCCCTCCAGCCCTATGCTCCTGGTGCCCCCTTTAGCCCGGCGCCCTAGGCAGCTGCCTAGTTGGCCTAATGGTAGCACTGGCCCTGGGTTGGTGGGCTCTCTCTTGCTAGGGGTCTTCGAACAGAGGCTGGACTGCCCTCTGTTGGGAATGCTTTAGCTCTTGATTTCCTGCATTGAGAAGGGGGTTGGGGAGTAGGTGGCCTACAGGGTCCCCTCAAACTCTACGATTGTATGAAGCGGGAGGCCCAGGTTCAAATCTCCACTTGGCTATGAAGCTCACTGGTCAGCTTTGACATTGAGCTTGTCACTCATGTATACCTACTTGAGCAGGCACACTATGAATCTAATAAAAACCAACTATTTTTTTTGAAACGTTCTCAGTTCGCAAAGAGTTTTGCCATAAGACTTGAGGGCTGCTGCTTGAGAAATGGCAAACCATCCTGCCCCATCACAACCATGACAGAGTGATTATGTTCTGAAGCGCACAGAGTGGAGGGAAATATACTGACTCTTTTGCGGTCGAATGGTTCTTTCCTCCTAGGCTGCATGTTATATGTTCACACTCCAATTCTCTTCCTTACTTTGGGCTGCTTCAGTGAGCAATGATTTGATTTGATGAACGGTTTTGAGTCAAATGCCCAAATTTAAACAATTAAATAAAAATGTTGCTTTCTCTCTTTTTTCTATCTCTAAAAAATGCAAGGGAAATGGGAAATGCAAGCAGGGCTGGGGGATGCCCATCGTACCTGACAGTGGCCATACTGGCTGGGGCTGATGGGAGTTGCAGTCCAACAACAGCTGGAGGGCCACTCGTTCCCCAGCCTCAAGCTAAAGCACAAACCAAAATGTGGAAGCCCATTGTCATGCAAAATAGTTTATGCTTCTCACTTCTGTTGAATAGTATGTGACTACATTCACCAATGGATCAGCCTCAGATCCTGGTCTACTCAGGCAGCAGAATGAAGTGATAAGATGTGGAGGTGGTATAGTAGATTGCACCACTTCAAACTGGCAGTGGGGGGGGGGGATAATGTTTTTGAACGTAAAAAAATATATCCTGCAAGTAACAAACCCCAAAAGCAAATTAGCATATCAGGAGAGACATTCTGGCCAACTGCCACCCCCTGCAATCTGGCCTGGTACAGTCCATTCCACCCCCTCATTCTTCTGCCTATTACAAATCCATTAAAGTTTTATATTAATATCCTGCCTTTTTCCTGCAAGGAACTCAAGGCAGCTTACATAATTCTCCTCCCCCTCCCTGTTTTATCTGCACAACAACCCTGTGAGGTAGGTTAGGCTGAGAGTCAGTGACTGGCCCAAAGTCACCCAGTAGTCTCCCGAGTCCCAGTCCAACACTCTAACCACTATACCACACTGGCTCTCCAATTAGCACACCAGGAGAGACATTCTAGCCCAGCTGCCACCCCCTGCAATCTGACATGGTACAGTCCATTCTACCGCCTCATTTTGCTGCCTATTACAAATCCGTTTAAGCCTCTTGTGTGAGGTTCATGTGTACGGACAGAAAGTTCCAAAATGTGTGCCTGTTTTCTGGCTACCCTAAGTGCAACAATTTACCACCCAAATAGAAGAACCTACCTCTGCCTTTGCATATAATATATGTACTGTGGCTGTTTATCGGGTAAAACTTGCCTTTTCATATTTCAGTACCAAGGACAGAGTCGAAAGCTCAGGGTACAGCATAAATCACTCACTGTGCCATGGTTACTTTAAGGGGCCCCTTCTTGAATTAGAAATAGATGATAGGAAAGCTTGCCAACTCAGTACAGATACAAAGGAGTAGCAGGACTGCATGGAATTTATTAATCCCTGCCTTTTGGCTGTGCATCTAAGGTGGCTTACAATACTGAACCAGTGCACAGAACACAAGCAATGCAGCTATCTATTAAAAGAGCATGTCCTAAAACTGCAGCAACAATAATCCAGTAAAAATCTACACTGGAAATCTGCAGTTGCAATACAACAATATCAAAAGTGGGAGAAAAGAGAATTGCTTTGAGCCTGCATCTGAACGATCACCCTGTCCTCTTGAACAGGATTCCAAAGACACCATCTTGTTTTTCTCCATCATTTTCTCTTTGTGTTGCCTCCAAAGGTGGGAGCCACCCAGAGAAGAGAGACAGAGGGAAATAAAAAGGAATGGGACAGATCAGTTTAGGGCACAATCCTATGCATGTGTAGACAGAAAAAAGTCGTACAACATGGCTGGCTGGAGAATTCTGGTAGTTGTAGGGACTTAGATTTCATAGATATAGAGTTGGAAGGAGCCTACAAGGCCATCAAGTCCAACCCCCTGCTCAATGCAGGAAACTAGAGGAGGGGGTCTCCCATCCAAGTAATAACCAGGCCTGACGCTGCTTAGCTTTCCACACTAGACAAGCTGAGCCAGCTTTTCTCTCTGTCTAAACATGGACTAGGATTGCACCCTAAGGTGTATAGGAGTGTAGCTGAATAGTTAACATTACACTCTACTGGATTTGTGTCTGAAATTGGGCTGAACTTCTGTCGGTGTGTGGCACTCTGGACCACTTGAATGGATATAGTAGCCTTCCCCAACCTTGTGCCTTCCAGATGTTTTGGACTACAACTCCCATCAGCCCCAGCCAGCTTGGCCAATGGCCAGGGATGATGAGAGTTGTAGTAAAAAAACATCTGGAGAGCAACAGGATGGAGAAGATCATCCTACTAGGTGACCACTTAACTGAAGATCCCAGGGATGAAATTTGAGACCTGCATGCAAAGATGTGCTCCACCACTGAGCTATTGCTCATCCTGCACTGTTAAAGGCCAAGTTAGGTTCTTTGGTTTGTAGCCGGCAGTCCCAACTCATTCATTTTAGCTTGCTTGTCTGTCCATTTGCCCCTTGGTTTTTCACTGCTCCTCAGCTAGAGCCAGTGTGGTGTAATGGTTAGAGTGGGACTCGGGAGATTCGGGTTCTAATCCCCACTTGGCCATGATATATATAGCCACTTGGCTATATATGGGGCAGTGTGGGCAAGCTCCAAAAGGTGAGTGAAGACTGCTGTTTATGAAGTCCCCACTATCCCAGCAGTGCTGCCATTCTCCCATTGTGCAGAACACCCAAGAAGCAGTACAAAAGAACTCTCTGTTGGCTTTACCCCCATTTAAATGTAAAATTGCCCTGCTGATGAGAAGTGAGGGCAGCGAGGAGAAGCTTGAAATGGACAAAAATGAAAAGGACCCAGATTCTGTACTAAATCATCCTCTTCCTTCACTCTGTTACCATGGTGATAAGCATTTTGCCGCTGCTTCTGAACTTCCCACTGAAACTGCTTCTGATCTTGTGCACATCTTACAGCTGTCATCGCACATGAAAACTGATGTAAGGCTGAGAGGAGGGAGATGAGAGGGAGCACAGGGCCATTCCACCAGCCCTGCTGAAAGGCCACCCTCCTGAAGGCTCCTCCTCCCTCAACTGCCACCAGCAGCAGCCATTCCAGCAGGCTGAGAGGAGGGAGAAGAGAGGGAGCCGCAGGGCCATTCCACCAGCCCTGCCAGGAGTATTAATTAATATTCCGCCTTCTTCCCTCCCCATTCCTTTTTCCTTGTGTGTCGTGTCTTTTTAGATTGTAAACCTGCGGGCAGGGACTGTCTTGTTAATTGTTGTAAACCGCCCAGAGAGCTTTCAGCTATTGGGCGGTATAAAAATGAAATAAACAAATAAATAAGGCAGCCAAGAGATTGTGTGCTGAAGTTGGATGCCTCTGGTTCGAATCTCGCCTCGGCAATGAGCTCCAGTCTTGTCTGAGGAGGCACAGAGTGGGCAGCGACTGGAGCTCAGAGGTAGAGCACATGGCCCTAGACTTCTTGCAGGTGCCCAGCCCTGGCCTAGACTACCCTGATTGGTGTGTCTGTGTGTGTGTGTATGTATGTATTTTTCCAGTCAAGGACAACACATTGGCATTGTCTCTTGCTGAGCTAGGCCAGTTTACACATGCCTGAGCCAGCTACTAGTGGAATGTTTGAGACAACATACCTGAGCAACAGACTTATTGTGCATGGTGGAAGCATGGCATAGTCATCCTTCATTACCACTATGCAGCAGATAGCATCACTGGTGAGCTGGCACAAATGCCCTACCACATGGAGGCTTTTGTTGTTTTGTTCACAACTCTTTTTATTTTAAGGTGGAAGAATTGCTCCAATTGGATCTCCACACAGGCGTTTGCTGAGAGTACTCAGTGAACAGCATTTCTATCCTCTCCCTTCCTCAAGGGGCTCAGGGCAGCACAGAAGGTTCTCTCCCTCACAACAAGCCTGTAAAGTAAGAGACCATGAGATGACACGAGGCCCAAGGCCACCCACTGAGCCTCATGGTTGGCGGGGATTTTAACCTAGCATTCCCAGCTCCTAGTCCAACACTCTAACCACTATACTACATTGCCCGTCCGTGTAGCATTATCTGTGTGGTGAAGGGGAAAGTCCATTGCCAGCTATGTTGCCAAGAGACAATGGTTCTTTTTAGGATTCAGAATACAATGAACACACTAATGGATGAAGGGTAAAGATTTTAATAAGCAGAAGCAAATTAACAAAGTCAATAAGAAAGCATAACACAATAACCGCACCAATCTACTTCAAAGCAAGATCGTAAGCTTATGTCCCTACTGCCACTGGGACACCCCTCCCTCCAAATCAGTGGCGGAACGTGTCTCCAAACAGGCCTGATCGTATGCAGCACTTTTCCAGATTGGCCTGTGTCAAAGTTCTGAATTGGAAGGGTCCCAGGGAACCAAATACTATCCCATTGATCAAGAATGTTTGGCAGTAACCCAGCACAGATAACTCCCATCCCAGCTACCCTGCTAACCACAAGTGACCTAACCTTGAGATCTTGCCAGAGGCTTATCTACAAGCCTTTCAAGCTATGTAGTCTCAAACAGATAATTAGCCCTGGGAACTAATGGGAAGAGACACTTGGCTAACCACTAAAAGCGGCAACTGGAAGTCTAGACATGAGAAGGAGCTAGTTATTGTGCATCACTAACTCCTCGAAATAACAGTGGTCTTCCGTGTTTCCACTACACCAGCCATGATTTGTATGCACCGGGCCCTAGATTTCATTTCATAGATCATAGAGTTGGAAGGAGCCTACAAGGCTATCGAGTCCAACCCCCTGCTTAATGCAGGAAACTAGAGGACGGGTCTCCCATCCAAGTAATAACCAGGCTTGACCCTGCTTATCTTTCCACACTCAGACAAGCTGAGCCAGCATAAGCCACAGGCCTGTGTTGAAACAGCCTGTCATTCAGAAGGAGCAGTCTGGATTGTTACGAGAGCACCAAACTCGGATATCTTCCTGTTTCAGGTTCCAACCCATTGCTGTGTAAGAGTCTCTAGGATGCATGAAATCAGATTCAGGGCTACATTGATTTCATTGTTGCTGGCAAGTGCTCCACGTAATGCAAAACAGCATGCTCTGAGCTGGTGAGCTGAACGGAAGCAGACGACTCTTGTGTGAGAGGCAAGTCTTAGAAATGAATACTTGTTGGCAAATTTGTTGCACGTTTGTGACAGCACACTGGCCCCATTATGCCAGTCTCATCTTTGAGCATATTTGCTACAGCTGTTTCTGCAGGCTAGTATTTTTATACTTCAAAAAAATGTGCACAGTGTTGTTAAAGGCAATGCTCAGTGAAGAAAACTGACAAGCTTGATACACTGGGAGGCAGGGATGGGGGAGAAATTCATTCAGTTTGGATTTAGGCCCAATTTGAGCAAGTCTCCCACCTTAAATTATAAAATAAGTTCACACGTTTGAACCGATACTCAGTTATCCTTTGAAATGCACTCTTCTCCAACTTTTGCAATTAAAATTTAAAAAATGAATACAAAAATGCATAAATCAGGGGATATAACATTAAAAATGCATTATATTAGGAAAACTGCTTGCAAAAGTGCATATATTAGGAAAAATGGATACAATAATGCATGTGTTAGGAGAAACTGTGCACAAAAACGCTTATGAATTTCTATGCAAACTTTTTAAAAGAACAATTCAGAGTTCAGGACAAACCAAACTTATACATTCTCAAAGTTTGAGATGATCCAAACTTATGACTGGAAAAATGAGAAAAGGGGAGAAAAACCAACATTGACAGATTCATCCATCCCTGCTGGGAAGGTCTTCTGTGCCAGCCTCATTGAAACTGGTTTTAGGGAGATGGTTGCTACAAATTAAAAAGAAAATCAAGCCTATCATTTCTGTTAGAATGGTTTGGAACAGGGTCTGTTTTCAGTCGTGTGCTCCCTCTGCCTAACATTCTCCAGAACAGTGCCAAGGGTAAACTGAGCATCACCCAAAGCCATCATTGCCCCGCAAGAGGTGTTGAGGCAGTTTGCCAGAGCGGCAGGAGATACCTGCACAGCCTCTTGATTCTTTGGCTACACTTCAGTTATGGACACTTAAATCAATGAGGGCTAGTGTGTCTAACACTGTGCTGGGTTGGGGCCATTGACTTGGATCCTGCATTACCCTTCCATGAATGGAAAGACTACTTTTGAGCCTTTTTTTTTTTTTTGGCCAAGCCCCCCTGCATCACCTTCTACACTGTTCCCCCAACCCTCCAGAGAAGATTTTCAGGGTCAATCAACAAAAATGGATTGATTAATCTCATTCTGCCAATGAAAGTACCCTGTTAGTGGAGTTCTCATGGGATCTTAATGTCCAGACCATTGTCTAAAGCAGCCTTCCCCAACCTGGCACCCTCTTGATGTTTTGAACTTCAGTTCCTATCAGCTCCAGTCGGCATGGCCAATGGTCAGGAATGATGGGGGTTGTAACTTCAGGAGGGCACCAGGTTGGGGACAGCTGATCTAGTCTGTTCTTCTTTTCTTGTAGCCCAGTGATTTTCATACTATGTTTCTGGGAACTCTGATGTTACTCTACAGCTTATTGGTGATTTATGGATAAGAAGTGTCTGCCCCTGTAAATCATTTCTTCCTGTTTACTCACATGGCTATGGCATTCCTGAATTGCCCCCCTAATTAGTGAGTTCTTCCTTCAGTGGGTGGGTGGGCTTTAATTCCCAGTTTCTTCTTTGCTGCCAAAGCAAATGCTCATTGTTTTATTTTAAAAAGGTGGCAATTGCTCTGGCTGCAGAGGAAACCAGTAATTAAAGCTGCCCTCCCTCTCCCCCAGAGAAAAACAACTGTCTGAGGAGCAATTCAGGAATGCTGCCGCTATGCAAATAAACAGGAAGAATCTAATCATGGGGCTAGAAGCTGCTTTAAAGATAGAGACAAGCAGGAAGATGCTAATTAAAGGCACAGTGGCAGGGAAAGGCCAGATCTTTAATGTAACAGGGCTTACGAAACATCGTAAAATATTGCCCATAGGCATTGCTAGTAGCAGATTTATTTTATTTTTTTATTATTATATTTATACTCTGCCTTTTTTCCTGCAAGGAACCCAAGGTGGCTTACATAATCCTCCTCCTCTCCATTTTATCCTCACAACAACCCTGTGAGGTAGGTTAGGCGGAGAGTCAGTGACTGGCCCAAATTCACCCAGTGAGTTTCATGGCCAAGCGGGGACTAGAACCTGGATCTCCTGAGTCCCAGCCCAACACTCTAACCACTACGCCACACCGATATTCATGTGGGATACAGCACTATATGATATGCCATGTGGAACTACTATTTCACTATGAGCTAATTTCAGAAACAATGCCTCAGCAGCATTAAAGGGCTCAAGCGTGGAAACAATTCAGAATTCAAAGAACTGATCATTTAATATTCTTTATTGTCCCAGAGGTCTTTGAACTTTCTTTTTCTAGAACATCAGCCTTCCATGTTATATGGCAAAGGACTTTTGAAACTGAGGGGACTTTCAAAAGCAGTTTGTGATATGACAAGATGGACTCTGCTATTCCTATTTGTCCACGACAAATCTCCAAAGTGTCTGGATAACCTAAAGTAGCTCTTTGAAACCTGGCCAAATTTTTCAATAGGAATCTTATTATTCATTCAACCTTAAAAGCATTCTCTCTGGTTCTGTAGAATCTGCAACTTGTTTTCCCATCTGAGAGAGGCAAGATGGAGTGTTGAATGAATGCTAAATAGAGTTATCAGAATTCTTTTACTCAACCCTGATAAAAATTGACACACATAGTGGATTTTATAGAAACTGAAAAATTGGAAAAAACACAGGACTTGAATGAACAGTGCACTGATTAATTTTTAAAGAAAGATTGTATATTTCAGTATTTTCCCCCCTGCTGTTTTTCTACAGATAGTATCCATTGCCTCAACAGTGCTGAGTATTTCTAGTGCAGATGGACACTTATACAACATCCATGGAGGTGGCTGGAACTTGGGGGATTAAAGTGGGAAGGGTGTGTTTGTGCCCAATACTAGCAAGCTCTTCCTCTTGTGCTGACATTTCACTGTTATCAGAAGACTGGACTGACAATTTGATTGGGATTTATTCTATGCTAAATGTCAAGGCTTTCATTCACATAGCAAATTGTATGCCTCAATGCCTGTCATTTTCCATTAGAGAAAAAATATCACGTAACCTTTGAGGTCCCTTCCAGCTTGACACACACACACAGGCCTGTGGCTTACGCTGGCTCAGCTTGTCTGAGTGTGGAAAGCTAAGCAGGGTCAGGCCTGGTTATTACTTGGATGGGAGACCCCTCCTCTAGTTCCCTGCATTGAGCAGGGGGTTGGACTCGAATGGCCTTGTAGGCTCCTTCCAACTCTATCTATGAAATCTATGATCTCTTAACTTTTATTTTTTAAAGAATTTCACACTGAGTTTCACTCTCTATCAGATTGTTTGCTCCCACACCCCAAAATGAAGATACAAGACAGTATAATTTCACAGTGGGCCACAACTTTATTGCCACATATAGGGATCTGCAACGAACATTTTTTTTTTTTTAACATTTACAACTCCATCCTGGTGATGCAGGCTATCCTATTCCTTAAGGCAGAGATGGGCAATCCAGATGTTGTTGGACTCCAATTCCCATAAACACCAGCCAGCACAGACAATGGTTAGGGATGATGGAAGTTGTAGTCTAAGAACATCTGAAGGGCAACACGTTTCCCACTCCTGCCTTAAGGTGAGACCTAGCAGGGTACCTGCTGTCTACCCTAAATTGGGCGAGCTGAACCCAAGTGCTAGATCAGTCAACTAACTGTTCTATACTTTTCTTTCCCTGCTCACCTTAAATGGTCTAATTACTAAAGGTGGCAGAAAAAACAAACAAACCATGAATTCTTCATCATTTACAATGTCACTAGCAATTAGTTTTCAAGGAATAATTCTTTGGGTGAGCTTTTCCAAACAGTGTTTTAGGGCTACTTCCTAAAGTTCAGGATCTAAGCAATTCCCAGTTTCAAATGTCCTGTAATGGGATCTGTAGAGGAATAACTGTCTTATCAAGCTGCACACATTATATTACACATAGTGGCATGCATACTATTCTCTGAGCAGGGCAAAATGAAGCAGCTGCTAAACCCCAGGAGGATATGGTAAGGTGTTTCAAATACAGGAAAGAGAGCAAATGCTGACACCTAGAGGTAAGATAATAGGCAGCATCTTATAGCATGCCACTTAAAATCTGTATATGGAAGTGCAAATAGCTATTGTTTATAGATGTGTAAACTTCCATTCAGTACATAAGCCATGCGGCAGATTAAAATAAATTTATGGAGGCCCTACACACAAGCTTAGAGTTGGCTGGCTCACACATGCATGCATACCACTTGATCTCTTGACACTTGATTTATCTCTCAGATCAAGTGCTGAGTAAATGTGTGAACTGTCTTCATTGGAAAATATTGTGCTTTCATGGTTATTGATGACCTAACAATAAAGTATATGTTCAGCTACTCTTCTGTTTTAGATACATTTTACTTGTGATGTAGCTGTTTTTACTACCCCCAGCAGCTTGAATAAAGTGTGTGGTGTTATAGAAACCATCTTCTTCTTCATCAACAACAAAAACAACCGTGGAGGCTGGTGGTGCCATGCCCTACCTGGAGGAGGATTCTTTGGATGAAGGACAGGACAGGGAGAGCCAGCATATAGGGCCCCAACCAGAGCCAGGCGAGGAACTAGAGGTTTCAGCTGACAGCCTTCCCCTGGAGCCATCAGAAGAGCAACCTGGCCCGTGCCGTGCCGGAACTCCCCCAAATGCAGGAATCAGAGCCTGGGACTCATCCCTCTGAACAGGGTAGGCTCAGATGCAAGCTGCAAAAGAACAAAGGGAAGCTCCAGCGTGGGGTCTCCTTTAAAAGCAACACATTGACCTAATTAACCAGCTGTGCTGATTGATTTAGACCAGCTATAAATTGGCCCAGCTGAGGTCAGCCTGTTGCTGCAGACAACAGTGTTCTTTGTGCTTTGCCTTGTTACACCAGACTGGGCAGATTCCTAGACCAGTGATGGTGAACCTTTTTGAGCCCGAGTGCCCAAACTGCAACACGAAACCAACTTATTTATTTCAAAGTGCCAACACTGCAATCAAACCTGAATACTGAGGTTTTAGTTTTAGAAAAACAACTCATACAGTTGTCCGAATTAATCTTTACCCTGGGTCCTTTCCCTGCTTCTACAGGTGTTGGATTAGTAAAAGTAAAAGTCAACCTGTACTAGGATGAGCAAGATAAACAAGAAAACTAAACGTGCTTAACACATTTTAAAAACTTTATGTCTTGGACTGCAAACACTGCATTAGGTAAAAGTTTGCATTGGGCATGCTTTTGCACAATTAATGTGATTTTTGCTATTGCATGCATGCTGATAATTTGTCAAACCTTGGCTCATACTCCGTTAGTTTGAGAGCAACACATGCAGCACTCAGGTCAACTGTTAGGGCTTTACATAAAATCTTTTAAATGTGATAACAATGTAGAAAAGAATTCTGTAACAGGAATTCTAGAATAAAATCATTCTGTTCCACACTGTGAGAAAGAACAAAATCATTAGTGTTTTGCAGAAAGGGACAGTCTTTTTGCGATCTGGTGACCAATGGCTCAAGTGCCCACAGAGAGGTCCGTGAGTGCCAGCTGTGGCACCCATGCCATAGGTTCACCATCACTGTCCTAGACTCTTGGCTGCTCCTTTGGACTATGCTTTTGGACACCCCCTGACTGGCCTCGATGCTTGATGCAGCTGACTCCTGTGAACTGACCTCTGGAATGCCTTGACCTCGCCTCTGCTCTCTCCTGCTAAGTATAATGGAACTCTCATTTAAGACTCCAGACTGACCTGGTTGCTCTCTTTGTTATCCCTGAAACCTACCCGAGCCATGACTGGGGCACTTGCTGGCCTGGGAGCAGGACAGGTGGCTCCAATGTCAGTGGGGCTGTGTATCTGCTGCAGATTTTACTCCAAACTTTTAAGGAGCTATCCGTGGTGCTGAACCTATGTTGGGCTAGGGCTCAGCACCATGGATAGCTCATTAAAAGTTTGGAGTGAAATCCAGGGCGGATACACAACCCTGCTGACTCTGGGGCCACCAGCCTCCACTGAAACACAAATAAGTGGGTTCCTGCAAGAAAGGGCAGAATCCAAGGGGGTACTTGCGTCCCCACCAATTCTCTTGTGCCCTTCCAGTACCCTTCCACAAGCGGTGCCCACTGCTTACACAACGGAGATTTAGCGCTTCTGCGGGGCAACTAGCAATCAGCAAAAACACTTGTTTCTGGGATGGGACAGGTCAGCGGAGCTCGCATAAGGGAGCTCCGATCAAGTGTTTTCACCCATTTTGGGACTTCCTCTGGGAAGCGTTAAATCTCTGTTGTGCAAGTGGTGCGGCGGGTCCTGCTTGCACAACGGAATTGGTGGGGCCCACCACTTGTGACACAGAACCTGTGGGGCGCAAGAGATTGGATTCTGCCCCAAATGTTGCAGTCTGGATTGCTCCTATTTAGTGTCTCTGTCTGTCAGACAATCAGTCATGCCTTTCTCCAGAATACTCTATTCCATTTCTCCTTCCACCCAGTTTTCCATCCCCTCAGCCCCGCCAGTCACTCAGCATTCCATGGCCATTAAGTATGCTCAGTCCTCATTGGGCTGTTCCCCCACCGCAAAGGATTTAAAAACACATTTTGTACTTCTGCAAAGTTTGGGATTCCCCTGTGCATTTCGCTTGTGTGAGGACTGTGTGCCGTCTTGGCGACATAAGGACTGGCATTTGGAGAACTGAGATTACCATTAATAATGATGACAATAATCATGACAACACATTACTGCAAGCTGTTCCTCTAAAAATGGCGGTGGTGGGTGTCCCATGAATGGAAGGGAAAACAGTTTGCCCACATCCCTTTTTGCTTTTTCCTTACTGTGGATTTTCCACTGCCACCAGGTGGAAATCTCTTTCTCTGGCTGTCTCCACCAAACCAGCCTTAAATCTCTCTGGGTCTCAGGTATCTACTTTAGGTAGTGTAAGGGTTCGCTATTAGATGAAGCGTGGGTAGCCCCCAAAAGTGAATACCACCAAATTTCAAATAGCAAAGTTTAAATTTTACTGAAGAAAAATGTCAATAGGGGAAAAAGTTTTAAAATCTGAATAGACACACACACAAAACACAAAAAAGCTTATGAGCAACAGGGTAGTTCAAACAACTAGGGATAAATGTATCCAAGCTAACCTGTGTCCCTGTGTTATCCAGGTCCTTTCCAAACAATATTTTAGGGTGCAATCCTATGCATGTTTAAACAGAGAAAAGGCTTACAGCTGCCAGCATGCCCCAGCCAGCCATGCTGGCTGGGGCATGCTGGGAGTTACAGTATAGGTCTTTCCTCTGTCTAAACATGCATAGGATTGTGCCTTTACTGTCACTGGCTCTCTCTCTCAATAAGTTCTCCCATTCTAGCAGCTCTGACTCTTCCTTTCCTTTAGGATGCTGTCTGCTCTTTCTTTCTTTTTCTCCCTCTCTCTATCTCTTCCTCTGACCTTCTACTGAACTTTATAATTTGCTTCTTGAGCAACTCCTTGACCACCATACTATAACTAAAATTTTCACCTCTAAAGATGCAATCCTTTGCATAATTAGACAGCAAAACGGCCTACAACTCCCAGCATGCTGTTCTGGCCACAGTGGGCATTTTTGAAAGGATGTTTGAGAGCATTGAGCTTAACCAGATGAGATGAGTAACACTGTAAGTGGTACTTAGATAATACACTATTTTGATGATAGCTATTTTGGATGTATCCCCATTTTTAAAAGACAAATTAAAGTACAAATTATTAAAATACAAATACAATCAGCACAAATAAAATAAAAATATCAATGGCAGCAACAAACACATCTGACCTAATTTCAGCATCCTAAGATGCCTTCTGAAACAATATTTCCTTCATCAGTCTTTGAAAAACAGTATAGGAAGGCTTGAAAACAGCCACTCACTTGATTGCTTGGGACAACAAGTTAAAGTTAGGTTGGATCCAGATTTAGTCATTCTTAGAGAAGACCCATTGAAATCAATGGGACAAATTAGTCATGCTCAACTTAGGTCATCATACAGAGCGACCAGTGTTGGGAGAGAGACAGGGAGAGTGTTACTCTATTGATACTCCTAGATCTCCCGGCGACTTTCGATACCATCGACCATGGTATCCTTCTGGGACGGCTGTCTGAGTTAGGAGTGGGGGGTACTGCACTGCAGTGGTTCCTCTCCTACTTGGATGGTTGGCTCCAGAAGGTGGTACTTGGGAGATATTGTTCGGCTCTGTGGACTCTCCAGTATGGAGTTCCTCAGGGGTCAGTCTTATCCCCTATGCTATTCAACATCTACATGAAACTGCTGAGTGGGGTCATCCGGAGTTTTGGAGTGCGTTGCCATCAGTACACTGATGACACGCAGTTCTATCTCTCCTTTTCATCTCCATCAGGTGAGGCTGTGGCTGTGCTAAACCGGTGCCTGGCTGTGACAATGGACTGGATGAGGGCTAACAAACTGAGGCTCAATCCAGACAAGACTGAGATGCTGTCAGTGTGGGTGGTTCCTCTGACTGAATGGAGGGAGTTCAACCTGTTCTTGATGGGGTTGCACTCCCCTTGAAGGAGCAGGTTTGTAGCTTGGGGGTTCTCCTTGAGCCATCTTTGTCACTTGAGGCTCAGGTAGCCTCAGTGGCATGGAGTGCCTTCTACCAGCTCCAGCTGGTGGCCCAGCTACACCGCTATCTGGACAGGGATAGCCTGGTTTCAGTAATCTATGCTCTGCTAATCTATAAACTTGACTACTGCAATGCAATCTACGTGGGGCTGCCCTTGAAGACTGTTTGGAAGCTGCAGCTTGTGCAAAATGCGGCAGCCAGATTAATAACTGGGACCAGGAGGTTTGAACATATAACACCAGTTCTGGCCCGCTTGCATTGGCTGCCTCTATGCTACTGATCCCGATTTAAGGTGCTGATTTTAACCTATAAAGCCCTACATGGCATGACAAAACCCTTCTCCCAACCACAATCTACCCAAGACACTATGCTAAGCATCTGGTGCCTTCCTCCAACTGCCACCCCCGAGGGAGGCTCGGAAGGTGGCAACAAAGGGTAGGATCTTTTCTGTGGTAGCCCCCCAACTGTGGAACAGGCTCCCCACTGAGGCCCACCTGGTACCAACTTTACTATCCTTTCGGTGCCAGGTTAAGACTGCCCTCTATGCTGAGACATTTAACAGCTCCAAATAATACATGGGGGTGGTGGTTATGTCACCTTTTTTAAACCAGTCTACTTTTTATAATCTTGTCTTAGCTATTTAAGTAATTTTAAAATAGTTTTTAAAATGTCTAGTGAATTTTTTTGATGTTTTTATTGTTTGTAATTTTTTAATATTGTTTTTATTGTGTTTTATAATTGCTGTAGACCACCCAGAGAGCTCTGGCTATTGGGCAGTATAGAAATGAAAATAATAATAACCCATTGCCTCCAGGAGTCCATGTAAGGGAAACTTTACAAAACTGTTCTGACAAAGTCTGAAATAGATATATGTAGGCAGGTACTGAAAAAAACTAATTGTCGGGCAGTAACTTTTGTGGAATTATTTGCAAGGTTGCAAGATGGGGACAAGAGCACTGACCTTGCTATTCTTATAAGGTTAACTGACAGTGCAATCCTATGCATGCTTATTCAAAAGTAAGTCTCACTGTGTACAATGAGGTTTACTCCCAGAAAAGTGTGCATCGGATTACAGCTTCAGTTAGTGTATGTGAAGCATTTTGGCCATTTGAAATGTGCTGTATAAACCATGTGTTGATTAAATATAGGTCTAAAAAGTGTTGGAGGTGGAATACCATTAGACAGGACACCGTAAGAGCAGATTTCACAACATTAAGTTATTTACCTGTCGGAGAAGGCATATCCCTACTTTATTAGTCTTGGAACTTTTAGTGGAAAAAGTCCCCTAGTTGGCCACAAGATGGTGTGTGAATAATGCCAAGATGCAGAACTGGATAAATCGTTTGGACAGAATACTGCCATTTCCTAGTCTGCCTAGCCGGCATACTGCTAAATAAAAGTGTGGTTCCTCAGTATGGACAAAGCTTAAGTCACATTGAAACCAGTGGGACCTACGCATGACTATCTCACTTGGAGCCCAAATATCAATTTAGAAGAAATTATTCCACCTGCCTTGCTTGTTCATTGTAGTAAGCATTGGCTCTGACAATATTGAGGAAACGTGGGCTCCTCATGTGCTGGGGCATTTAGGAAAGTGCAATCATCCAGAGTTGGTGCTGAAGGAAATTCCCTCTGTCACTTCCTCAGTCTGTGACCTTGTCCCCTGGACATGGGGAGTCTGACCCTGGCACTGTGACCCCCATAAGATTTGGGACCAGGTTATCTTACAGATCGCATTCTTCCATTCAAGCCTGCCCAGGTTTTAAGATTTTGGGAAGAGGCCCCGTCTTACAGTCCTGTCACCATGTGCCCCGTTTGGCAGGAACTTGAGAGATGGCCATCTCAAAGGCTGCTTCCATGCGCTAGAACTCCTTCCTGCAGGAGGCCCACCTAGATCCCTTCTCTCACCTTCCTCCAGGTCTTTGGCCTCTTAATCTGAATTGTTTGGGACACTTTATGTATGTGTGGAGGGCTGATCATGAGGAGTTGCTCTGCTACATACAAAAACCTGACCCAGGCTCAGGTTGTCTATGAATGATTTAGCACCAGGTTCCCCACAAACATCCAGTGCACTATGGGAGAGAGGCAGCCCCCTTTCAGCCATGCTCTGCACCAGAGATGGATGGCTCTCCCCACTAGGCCAGGTGGCTCCTCGCCACTGTGGTGTTGTTACCTTTAGGGGGGATTCTGACTTCAGCCACAATCCCACTTTACCTATGTGGCAATTTGTTCAAATGATCGTAGTTTTATTGATATGGCTTTTTTCCCTGCCTTGTTTTTAATGCTTTCAATATTATGCATTCTATTTTGTATTTTACAGTTGTTGTTTTGAGTACCATTTGGTGGAAGGGTGGGGATACATTTCATAAATAAATAACGTTTGTATATGTGTGCAAGCATCTGACTGCGTAGATCTTTCCTTTGCTGTATGTGCATGTGAATCATTCAATTTCCCCCTGTAGTAGCCCATACCTACATAGCATTGCCCATCTGAGGATGATTTTGCAGGCCCACAATTCAGTGGTAAAGCACATGCTTTGCATACACAAAGTCATTGACTCAATCCCCAGAATCCAGTTAAAAGGATAGACAGTAGCAGGACTCAGAAAACTCAGTGGCATACATTGCATTTAGATCAGGGGTGCACAACCTTTTTGGCCCCAAGGGCCACATTCAGTGTCAGTTGGGGGGGGGATAAACACCCTTCCCCCAACACACACACACCCTCAAAACATGGAAGCAGGTCCTCCAAGTGCTAGTTTCTGGAGTGTCCTCTGGGAAGCAGGCCATCTGAGTACTGTTTCCTAGAGTGTTCTTGGCAGTGGCGACAGCAAATTAGGTGGCAATCCATTCTCTTTGGGTTTTGCAGATTTTCAGGTGCCTTTCCTTCTGCTGTCCGCTCATCGGTGGAGTCAGATTTTGTGCTGAAAATGCACAAATCCCCCCAAATGCGTGTTTGTGTGCTTTAGTCCAGGGTTCTCCAACCTTGGGTCCCCAGATGTTGCTGGCCTACAGCTCCCAGCATACCCAGCCAGCATGGCCAATGGCAAGGGATTCTGGGAGTTGTAGTCCAGCAACATCTGGAGACCCAAGGTTGGAGAGCCCTGCTTTAGTCTATGGGGGGAAATGTGCATTTTTGGTCGGTGTTTTTCTCCCCCCCCCACTAATTTTCTATGACTAAATTTGTGTATAATTCCAGAAAGTAAAAAAATAAAATGGTCCACAAGTCTGCAGAATCCGTGCGACTCGGGAAAAGCTGGTCTGCTGTGGAATCTGCAGGTTGGATTCATAGAAATCTGAACTCATTTGGGTCTGTTGCAGATTTCTCTGACATCGCTAGTCTCAGGATTAAGATTTGGAGACTGTTTTAAAGAATAATTGCCCTGAAGGGTCTCTCTGGCAGTGGTGTCATCTGGGCAGGACTTGGGGGCAGAAGTCCCCCCCACCCCCCACAGCAGAATGAGCAGAAATGCCTCTCAGTCCAACAGGACAAATTTACGAGACTTTGAGGTAAATTTAGAAATACATGTTACCATCAAACATGGTGCAACTTTGATCGGACTTCAAAAACAAACAAAAATACAGTATTATGTTTCTCCCCATTACCTGCTCTGGGTTCCATCTTTCACTTGAGTGAGGTCAACTGGGGTAAGAGCTGAAACTTATTTGTTATGGCACCCATATGCAGGCACCCTTTACCAAAAGAGACTGGCTGGATACTTTCCTGTCCTGATCACCCTCAGCCACCAGGAGAAAACACATTTTGTTTCATGAAGCTTTCCCTGGCTTTTAATGTGACTGCTAGAATGGAGGATGGGTTTGGCATGGGAAATCTGTGATGGCTATAATTTGATGCTGCATTAATTTTTAATGGTGGTTTTAAAGCTGCTAAAATGGTTTTTTTGTTTAATGGTCTTGATCACATGGTTGGCGATTTAAATCTCTTTGGGTTGGATTCATATTCAGGCATGTTGAACTGGACTGGCTGAAGCAGATTTCCCTACCACCTCATTCCCACGGAAGCTCGCTCAGCCTCCCGAAAATGCTACATGGCGGGTTAGGTAGACTGCAGTATGGGGAGAAGGGAAAGGACCCCGAAAATTGAGCAGATCGGCAGCTGGGTTCAGACAACACAATAACCCACACTCAGGGGTTGAGTGTGGGTTGTTATTGAACTGTGGGTTGTTGTTGAAACGTGGGTTATTGTGTTGTCTGTACCCAGCTGCAATAACAAATCATGGTTTGTTAACCAAAATAACCCATAGTTCACAACTCAACAACAAACCATGGGTTCTCTTCATGGGTTGTTCATGGTTAACAAGCCACGGTTTGTTAGTACAGCTGGGTCCAGACAACACAATAACCCATGTTTCAGCAACAACCCACACTTCAATGACAACCCACACTCAACCCTAGAGTGTGGGTTATTGTGTTGTCTGAACCCAGTCACCCTCTGTGAGTGGCACCCTTCTATCCATGGACAGCAGATCCTGGATCCAACCTTTACTGACTTTTTCATTTTCCAGCCATTTCTCATAATTTTGGGGAAGAAATTATAAATACACAGTGTTTATGGAGAACATGGTTGTGAGTTGGGTGGTCAGAGTGCTCGTGTTGTGCCTCACTTGGGAACAGCAGCATCTGCCGTCAACACTCGCAGCGCAAATCACTGAACTGTCCTCTAGTTATATCTCTATCTGCTCTGGGATTTGAGAGGCATAACGGCTAACTCTGCGCCAGGAGAAGTATGCATGAAGAAGAAATCTTCAGAGTGATTTGCAAGTCAATTTTCCAATCATCTGGTCCAGCTGCGTGACTTAGAAATGTTTGCCTTAATTGCTTATTAGATGCCAGGGCACAGTATGGGCTTAGTGTCAACATGAAATATGTGTGCGAGTAATGTAATATACTCAGAGCAGAAATTAAACAAGACAAGGTGTTGGCTGCTGTTTGTCACTGTATCATTTGCAAACCCAGTTTGTTTACTTGTGTGAATAGAACCAGAATTTTAATCTGGTTTCTCCCCCACCCTCCTCCAGGGCTTAATTGAGCTCCAGATAGTGCAGCATTGGGTTCTGGAACTTGCTTTGCATATAAATACTTACCCCTGGAACCTGGGAAATGAGGAAGAAGATAGTACCTCTAGGCATACAATGAGTGTATTGTCTTTACCCCTGCATAATGACAACATGCCTCCATTAGGTTTGGGATTAGGGTCAGGGCTTCAGTGCATAGGGTTTTTAAAAACGAGGGGCAAAGGCATTGTCCAAGTCAGTATGGTATAATGGTTAGAGTATCATACTGGGACTGTGGAGATCTAGGTTCAAATCCCCTCTCAACCATGAAATGCACTGGGTGACCTGGGCCAGTCACCCGTCTCTCACCTTAATCTATCTCACCTTTTTGACATTAAAATGAGGAGGGGGTTGAGAACAATATGTGCTGCCTTGAGTTTATGGTGTCCAACTTTACAGAGAACAGTCCTCTGTTTGAAGGCGTCCTCTGTTTGAAGGGCTGTCCTGTCCAAGTTTGGTTTAAAGATAAAGAACCACAAGAAAGTAGAGCAGGAACCTTGAAATAGTCCATCAACAGTTAGCACCTGGACAGCAGACTGAGCAGAAACACAGCCAACCTGGTCACACAGCCGCCCGTCCCCGCTATTGCAAGATGTTTTGTATTTAGCTTTACATTATAGCAATTATTTCTACGTAATTTCCGATTTCTAATTGGAATCTGTACAGATACATTAGCATATATCTAGCTGTATTACAAATTGTTTTAGCCACTCAAATTGTTTTAAATTCTGTTTTAAAATTTTGTATATTGACATTTTTAATGCCATTTTATTGAATTGTGTTTTGTGTTTTTTAAATGAATTGTTGTGAACCACCCAGAGAGTTTCAGCTATTGGGTGGTATAGAAATGAAATAAATAATAGTAATAAATAATGTGCAAAGTTTATGCAAATCTGCACCCTTTTTTTCTTTTTCCTTGATGATGCGTAAGTGGCCACCCTACCTGAGTTCGCTGTGCTTTAACCCTTTCCCCCATGCTATTTTCATAATAGCACTGAGAGCCAGTGTGGTGTAGTGGTTAGAGTGCTGGACTGGGACTCAGGAGATCCAGGTTCTAGTAGTCTCCACTCGGCCATAAAACTCACTGGGTGACTTTGGGCCAGTCACTGACTCTCAGCCTAACCTACCTCACAGGGTTGTTGTGAGGACAAAATGGAGAGGAGGAGGAGGATTATGTAAGCCACCGTGGGTTCCTTGCACGAAAAAAGGTGGGATATAAATATAATAATAAATAAATAAATAAATAAATAAATAATCTGCATCAACTTACCCACCCCCAGAGCTGCTATTGGGCCAGCTTTGTACAGGCATTGTACAAACCAGGATGGTATAGTGGCCAGGCCAGGCCTTATCAACCTGCCCAGTCTCTGAGGTCATATTCGGAGGACATTCTCCTGGTGGTTCCACATGGCCCTATGGCCCGATTGGAGTCCACCTGGAGAAGAGCTTTCGGTGTGGTGGCTCCATTTCTGTGGAACTCCCTGCCTCCAGAGATCAGGCAGGCTCCAACATTGTGCTGTTTCCAGCACCTCCTGAAAACACCTTTATTTCAGGAAACTTTCTTTGGTTGACCAGCCACTATTTTTTACTGATATTCTGCTTTAATACTGTCTTTATCTTTTTATCTTTTATCTTGTTATCAGGGATGTTGAAGAGTCCTTGGTCTCGAGTCACAAGTCGAGTCACGAGTCTTTGGACCCGAGTCTCGAGTCCGAGTCCTTGGTCCAAAATGGTGACTCACGAGTCATGAGTCACTCCCAAAGCTGACTCCATGAGTCCCTATTAAAATCAATGGGGTTTTTCCCCAACAAAATAAGGCTACTTCAGATGTGTGGTTTAAATAAATTCTAGGCACAAGTGTGCCTTTTTATTTCAAAACTCTGCAACTGATTTTGGCAAGAACAGACCAGGCGGACAAACCCAAAATAACCAGGCAGGCAGAGGAGGCAGGGAACCCCAAAGCAGGCAGGCAGAGGCCTTTGTCTTGGACAATTCAACTGTTGAACTGGTCAAGAAGAGACCAGGCAGGCAGAGGAGGCTGGAAACCCCAGACAGGCAGGCAGAGGCAGCCAAACCCAAAATGTCTGAAAGGTTGCATTTTAGAAAAATGATTTTAAAAAATAAACTTGCTGTACTTCCTAAAACTTATCCATGTTGCATTTGAGGAACATGATTTTTTCTAAATGTTTGGCCCCCATTCTGGAACAGTGAGATCTCATCACAATTCCACCCTCACTGAACACCTGCTCCACTGGTGATGAGCTTGCTGGAACCAGAAACACACTCAGAGCAGCCAGACAGAGTAATCTCAGGTCCTTCTTCTGCCTCTCCCAAGTACGCAACACATCAATCAAAATAAATCTTGACACACTGTTGGGGCTGCACTCCTGGTAGCCGTCCATAGTGGCCGAGCAGCGGCACACCTCATTTCCATGCGCTCTTCGCCGGCAATCACGCTCCTCTCCACTCCTTCTGGCACAGCCCAGGGATGTTGAAGAGTCCTTGGTCTCGAGTCCCGAGTCGAGTCTCGAGTCCCATTAAAAATATTGGGACTCGAGTCTGAGTCGAGTCAGAGGGGGGACTCAGTCCGACTCACGAGTCGAGTCCGAGTCCCCATCCCTGCTTGTTATTGCTCCAGAATCTAAATTAATAAATGAATAAATAAATAGTGAACCTCTGTCGGCTGAATTCCATTTCAGAGAAGCTCTCGGGGGGCTGAATTTCAGTGGGGGGGGGAGGGGCCGATAATACAAAAAATATTCCAGCAGAATTGTAGCTTATTAAGGGTCTTCTTGCCAGTAACTAAGCCTTAGGAGAAGCCATTTCAACCTTTTAGAAAGGTGACCGGGGGGGGGGGGGAGAATGCACAGCAGCTAGGAAACCACCAAAGATCAGTAGTTTGAGGAAAGGGGAGTAGGGGCAGGGGGCAGGGGGCAGGGGGCATGGCCATTTGGGGAATCCCAGAAGGCTCAGTTAGGACCCCAGCTTTGGCCCCCTGGCCAGAGATGCCCCACCCGTGGGCTAGAGTGTTGGACTTTGGGTTAACCTGCATGCAATGTGGGAGATTTGTGATTAGGGGTGCAATCCTATGCCTGTTTAGGCAGAAAAACGTCCTACAACTCCCAGCATTCCCCAGCCAACCATCCTGTCTTGCTAATTGATTATATGTAAGCCGCTCTGGGAGCCTTTTTGGCTGAAGAGCGGCATAAAAATGTTTCGAATGAATGAATGAATGAATGAATGCTGGGAGTTGGAGGACTTTTTTCTCTCTAAACGTGCATAGGATTAAGCCTTAGATCCCCCTAAGTAATTTTCTTCAAAAGAAGCTGCTGAATAACCCATTGGCAAAGTGTTTTTCTACATGAGGCATTTATTGTGCTGTTGTGATTCCTTACTCATGGTTATTTACAGGCTCTTTAGATAACGTTGTGATCCTCCAGTTTTGCTTCTATTTTTTTTCAGAGCACTTTCCTGTGGGTTTTTTTTTTTTTTTTAGAACGGGGAAAATGAGCTATGAAAAAATTACAACAGGGAAAACTGGCACTCTATCTCCTGGTGTATTTGCACTATTCCAGTTTGGCACACCTCCACCTAGAGGTTGTGTAGCAGGAAAGGAAGAGCACTTTCTGTAGATCTCAATGATGTGATGAACCCAAAAGTAGATACACAGCAATTAACAGCACAATAAATGTCTTGTGTAGAAAAGCCCAAAGTGCCTGCAGAACTTTAAAGTAGTTATGTTCTCACACATTCAGTTGCCTCTGCAGAGGCAACTGAATGTGTTGCCTCTGCAACACATTTGTTAATTTAAATAAAGGTGACCCTTGTTCAACCCATTTACCTGTGTTTCACCTTCCTGGTATCTTTGCAAAGAACATCTCTGGCCATTCAAAATAGAATGTTTTGTAAAGGTTAAAGCATTTCCCTACCATTCTGCAACCCACTGGCTGCAACAAGATTTTTTAACACCCCACCCCCAAAGGGGGGGGGGAGGAATAAGATAAAGCACCATCAAGGGAAATGCATAGAATATAGAATCCTCTGACTTATAGATCATGAGTAATTGTGACATTTTACAGTTGTCAAAGCTATCATGCAAGTAGCACCATTTATTTGAATGCTTCACTTTTTGCCTTTGCCAAAAGCTCAGTAGGGATGGATTGTTTCATTTTAAGCTTTTCCTTACATGGTTGTCAATCTTGTGAAGGACATTATTTGTGTCATGAAGTGATACATCTGCTACCCACACGTATTTGGGATATTCCCCAATGTTTGAGATGTGCCTAATTGGATTATTTAGATGAAAGCTGAAACCAACAACATCTCATCCTCTGCAAGATTTCCAAATTGCTGATGAGCAGGTGAAATATCCCCAGGGCTGATACTCCCTTTACATTTAGTACTCAGGTACAGATGCCTGACTGCAAAATACATGGGCCCCATATTAATTGAGAAAGGCACATGTACTCAATTGTCACTTTGTCCTAGCAAAACACATGTAAACTGTTACTGAGAATGAAGATTGGATCCTGCTACCATGTCTTTCAATAAGGGTGCAAGTGTGGTGTAGTGGTGAGAGTGCTGGACTGGGGCTCGGGAGATCCGGGTTCTAGTCCCCGCTCAGCCATGAAACTCACTGGGTGACTTTGGACCAGTCACTGACTCTCAGCCTAACCTACCTCACAGGGTTGTTGTGAGGATAAAATGGAGAGGAGGATGATGATTATGTAAGCCGCCTTGGGTTCCTTGCAGGAAAAAAGGTGGGGTATAAATATAATAAATAAATACATAAAATAAAATCCCATGCATGTTTAGATAGAAAAAGTCCTACAGCTTCCAGTGTTCCCCAGCCGACATGTCTGGCTGGAAGATGCTGGGAGTTGTAGGACTTTTGTGTGTCTAAACATGCATGGGATTGTGCCCTAAGAAAATGTTGAAGCAGGTTGCCACTGACTCTCTCTGGAAGACACAGCCTAAGAGAGCAATCCTATGGCTCCTGGGAGAGCATCCCAGGGACCAAAAGATTGTTTGGATTCCCCCTTCCCAGGTCAGAGTAGGGTTCCAACCTTGGAAGGCAGCCAGTGTGGTTTTTTTCTATGAAGGGGCAGGGGAGGTGGGTTGGACCTCTGACTCCTCCAGTCAGAGATACAACCCACCTCCCCTGCCCCCTTGTAGAAAAAACCACACTGGCTGCCCTCCAAGGTCAGAAAAGTGACCTTGGAGGAGGAGGAAAGGGGGTGTTCCAGTGGGCGGGGAGGGGAGGAGACTGGAGAGGGCAGGATATGAGTTCTCCAGAGCCTCTTCCAGCCTCCTTCCCTCCCCCGGCGAAGCACCTTCGCCAGACAGGCTCAAAGCCAGTCTGGAAAACTCTGCAGGGTGGGAGGATGGGAAGGCAAACATCTCCTCGCTCCTCCCACCCTGCATTGGATGATCAGACACCTCTGAGTTCGGGGGCTTCTGATCACCAAGGGAGCAAATAGCTTTGATCGTTATTCAGCATAATTAATGATTTTTTCAAGATTAGAAAGGTGTTCTAAGCACATCTGCATTACAGGCTTGAGGCAAGACCTAGCAAGAACTGTTGTTCTCAAATTAGCATTTCAGTATCTTTGCATTTCAATCACTGTTACTACATTTCTTTGTGAGAACGTCTAGCACATGGGGGGCTTGCTAGGGTCTGTAATATTCAGATTTAGAAGGGACCTCTCTCTCCAGCCTCGAGCAAAAGATCTTTCTGATTCGCAGCTCAATTGTTCAAATGCTAGTTTAACAAAAAAAAAAAAAAAACCACAAAGCAACAAGAACAACACAATTATTCTTGGTCAAGCAAAGCTTCCTGGCTTTTTGTTGTGGCTGCTTTTTTTTTTTTTTAATAAATAATTTGGGGGAAATTGGGAAGACCCTTACTGATGAGCTGCAGGAGTTTTTGAGTTTTTGCTCCGTCAAGCGACCCCTCTCTGCCCACCCGCCTCCAAAATCTCCACCATGACTTCTGCTTGCTATGGGACAAACCTCTGGGATGGTCTTTACCTGCCGCTGGTCCTGATGGCCCTCCTCTGCACAGGTAAGGTTCAAAAGTTTGACTCTTTTGATCTGCAAGTTCTCCTTCTCCTTCTCCTTTTTTTCTGTAAAAGGGCTTTCCCTCTTTTGTGAGCCAAACTGAACGTAAGGGCTGTGTGTTTGTGGGTGTGGGTGTCTGCCTTTTGGGGGCGTTGATCCTCCTGCCGCCTGCAAATGTCACCTGCTTGGCTAATACTGTGTGTGTGTGTGTGTGTGTGCACGTGCGCTTTCATGGGGAATTGTGTGGCATTTTAAGTTTTATTTTGAAAAACCCCAGAGAACAGAGTTCACCAAATATCCCTCTTGGATATTTTGGACTACAGTTCTCATTTGCCTCAGGCAGCATGGCCAGTGGCTGGGGAAGATGGTTTATGTTTATTTAAAAATGGTTGTTGTGAATGTTCTATTTATGTGAATGTGTCTGCCTTTTGGGGGTGTTGATCCTCCTGCCGCCTGCAAAATGTCACCTGCTTGGCTAATACTGTGTGTGTGTGTGTGTGCACGTGCGCTTTCATGGGGAATTGTGTGGCATTTTAAGTTTTATTTTGAAAAACCCCAGAGAACAGAGTTCTGTGTGTGTGTGTGTGTGTGTGTGTGTGTGTGTGCACATGTGTGTGTGTGTGTGCTTGGCTAATACTGTGTGTGTGTGTGTGTGTGTGTGTGCACGTGTGCTTTCATGGGGAATTGTGTGGCATTTTAAGTTTTATTTTGAAAAACCCCAGAGAACAGAGTTCACCAAATATCCCTCTTGGATATTTTGGACTACAGTTCTCATTTGCCTCAGGCAGCATGGCCAGTGGCTGGGGAAGATGGGAGCTGGGGCCCCAAACATTTGGAAGGGCCCTGGTTGGGGAAGACTGCCCTAGAGGTTAAAAAACGTGGAGGTACTTATCATCAACGATATGTGATGAACGGTTTTATTGAGTTAACAAGCTTATTAAAAAAGAATATTTTCATATGGGTTATGCCTTAAGTTTATATAAAATTGTTATATTTTTCCATAACATTCAGCGTTGCATCAGTGAAGGGAGCTTAAGGGTTACCAATGTTAGCATCCGTTGCATGTAATGTACTCATGGGCTGCCCTCCTGCGGATGCTCTCCCCACAACTTTTGGAGGGCAACTGGGTTGGTGACGGAGCGTACAGAGCTTGGGCATTCAGGCGCTTGTCTCTGCTCTACCTTGCATGATTCTAATTGCATGGGGGATTTGAAATCCCAAATAGGACTTCTGAGAAGGAGGCTCCAGAATCCTCAAATGAAACAGTTCGTCAGTGAGAAGTAGATAAGAGATATCTGGTAGTGGCGTAATGGAGCCAGGGTTCGCAGGGTCAAAACCCCAGGACTTTTTGATTAGCAGGGATGATGATGTCATCTGCCACTGCCACCCCTCAATCCTGACATTAGCATGGGTGTGTGTGAGTGTGTGTGTGTGTGATGGATGGACGGATGGATGGATGGATTATCCCAGCAACAATATATTGTTGTGAGCTATCACCTTTACCATGTGGAGTATTTTGGGGTTGCTTGGTTGGTTCTGACTGGGCAATGAAGACCTGACAGGTTTACAAAAGACCTGCACCTGGTGGAGGTGAAAACTGCTAGAACTAATTTGATGATCTGGATCCACACAGACAGCAGCCGCCTGTATTTTGGGACTCTCCTTGAGAGTATGGATATGGAGACTGTCATGACGAGTGCCTGCACTTCAAATTTGACCACTGCATCACTGGTATCTGGATTCCTGAGTCCTGGCAGAACTGGAAGAGCCCTGAGAGCTGCTTGTGTGGTAGGGTGGCCATGTGTCCTCTTTTACAGAGGACAGCCCTCTATTTGAAGAGTGGACTGTCCTCTTCTTTGAAGGCATCCTCTGTTTGAAGAGCTGCCCACTTCAAGTCTAGGTAAAAGATAACCATCAGAAGGAAGAGCTGGGCCTTGAAGTTGCCCATCAACAACAGCACCTGCGTGGCCAGTGAACAGGCAGCTACGCAGGCCACCTTGTCACAGTCTTCGACATATGGTGAGTCGTACTGTATTTCTAGTTAAATTATAATAATTATTTCTGAATTTGCATCTCTCTCTATAAATTATATTAGCCCATGCACATTTTATGCAAATCAATGTCCTCTTTTGTCCTCTTTTCTGGTGATGCATGTCCTCTTTTTGGGTAATTCACAAATGGGCACCCTATGTGAGAGGCCTTGTGGAGCATGCCGTAGAAGCCGGCCTGGGAGAGGCCCTAAAGACAGAACTGCAAGTCCCGAGGACAGTGGTTAGAAACAGACATCTAGAGAGAAACAGCTATTTAATTTCAGTGGGTCTGGGGGTAAAGCACAATATATAGGGGTCTGCTGTACATTGGGGCCTGGGGAAGTACAAAGGTGCTCATATAAATTGGCTGGCTGCATGTGTGAACTGGACCTTTAGCTGCCTGTTTCTGGCTCCCATATCTTTTTGTCTCCAGCAGTAACTTTTTACAGCGACTTTTGCTCTCCATTCTCGTTTGTTTTTCTTCCAATTAAAGCTCCCTGCCTAGTTAACTTGGCTGTCCATATTCATTAACCATTCCACAGTAGCTATAACTATCTCTGAATCTTTTATGAGTGTGTTTCATCTTTTCCCTTGACCAAAACATTACATCATCATCTCTCGCTAGCTTCAGGATATTGTTCGAACAACTTTTATTTCCCGATGGGTAGCTGGAACCACAGATCTTCAGGGACAGAAAGAGAACCCTTAAAGCCTCCGTCCTTCATCAGCAAAGCTTATACAAATGAAATGCATTTTTCATTTCTTTAGTTCTCATAGTTCTAATCACTACACTGACTACACTTATGACTAGGCTATGTGTGTATATAACAATGCTTTTGCATTGTGTTGGAAGGAATATGCAGTGGCTAAGATAGATGTTGACTGAGTGATAAACATGATCATCTTTCTCTTAGATTCATATTGGGGAGACAGCGGAAATGTGGCAAAAGAACATACCAAAGAATGGACAAATAAATTATAGGCATATTGTAATAATGGCTAAACTGACAGTATTTCACAGATATATGACGAGGAGAAACAAAAGCGGTATCTTTCAAAGAAATGTTAGGCTGCAATCTTATACTCGCTTACCTGGGAGTAGTCTCATTGAACTTCTGAATAGATGAGCATAGATCAGGCAGGATCTGTGAACTCCTGTTCAGATCTTGCCAGTTCAACACAGCAAGGCCTGAATGGGGTGGGGTGGAAGATGCATGCATGGAGACATAGGAGGTGGAGCCAGCATGCTTGGCCCCATCCCACTACACACTTTGAGCCCTCATGCATGCAAGTGGATACCTGAATAGGGCTAGTGTTGAAACAGAATACTAAACTTGATGGACCTTTGGTTTGATCCAGAATGCAATTCATAGATTCTAGGCTTGACTTTCCCCAGTATATATAGAAACATGTGTGGCCACATGTAACACACATCTATTTATTTATTTATTTATTATATTTATACCCCTGCCTTTTTTCCTGCAAGGAACCCAAGGTGGCTTACATAATCCTCCTCCTCTCCATTTTATCCTCACAACAACCCTGTGAGGTAGGTTAGGCTGAGAGTCAGTGACTGGCCCAAAGTCACCCAGTGGGTTTCATGGCTGAGCGGGGACTAGAACCCGGATCTCCCGAGTCCCAGTCCAACACTCTCACCAAGACTCTAAAAACGAACAAGAAATATTAGATGTCTCCTGAGACATAATGGCACACAAGATCCTGAGATTAGTAAGCAACTTGAATAGCCAAGGCACAACTCTTAATTAAATAGACTGTAGAAGGGAAAATAGAAATGGGAATGCCTTTTGATTAAAAACATAAACACTGTTGACAATGATGCTTCCATCTATAGATTGGCTGAACAAAGATAAATGGATTTCTTTGTTGTAGCTGCTGATGGCATTTGCTTCTTATGCAAATGTTGCCTTGCTTGTTTCATAATGAATTACACAAAAGTATTTGCATTTTTTGGTGTGTAGCATTGCTCTGTTATCTCATCTGTATCTAGACATTCAATAGGAGAAGTTAACAAAGAGAGAGGAGACAGAAAAAGAAATGGGAATTAGTTAAAGACCTATAACCCTTAGTCTTACAAAACAGTCTTACACAATTAGTCTTACAAAACAGGGAGGGAGGGTCTTTTCTGCATGATTGGTCAAACATATTCCAGGCTTGGGAAATGTCTTGAATGACATTTCCCAAGGTCACATTTCAATTGGAATAGCACATCCTATCTACATGCAATAGGAAATGTCCTTACTTTGAAGACATCACTGTGTTACTATTTGCCCTTAAATATTTTTTTGAAAGTCAGGCTGCATCAGACCTGCATGACCAACCAAGCTGATCACAGATCACCAGCAATGTATGGCAGCAGCCCACAAGACTCTCTATAAAACTCCGGTACAGGCAGTCCCCAGGTTACGAACAACTTCCATTCTTAATAATGTCTTTAAGTTGAATTTGTATGTAAGTCAGAACAGCATAGCGTTCTATACATTAAAATCGGCATTTACGCAAATTGCGTAAATTACACAAATTGCATAGTAGATTAATAGATTCATAGATCATAGAGTTGGAAGGGGCCTACAAGGCCATCGAGTCCAACCCCTCGACAGTCCATCGAGTCGAATATATATATTCGAGTCCAAATATATATATATATATTTATATATATATAAATTTATATATATAAATTTTTTCAAACAATATATAAAACAACTAAAATAACATACATACAACTTATATAGTGCTCCTATCACCACGGGACCAAACAATATATTCTATTTCTATAATCAATTGTTATTCATTATTCCAAAAATACAACATATATTGACACGGCATGCTCCCTTTCCCCTTATTTAACACAAAATCCAGAAATAATCCCCAAATATCCTTAAAATTATTTTTCTTAAGTTGTCCCTTTTTTACATTTGATACTACAAGTCAACATATCATTTAAAGCTATATCCCACACTTCCTTATACCAGTCAGTAATCACAAATAAGTGTTTCTATCATGAGAGATATAATTAGTTTTGATCACATTGACATAATTAACTGTAGTTCTTTAGAGCACAATAATTATTTAAGTTTGTTTTTTCAAGTTGCATCATACAATACAATGTCCAATAATCTTTTGTGTGAAGTCCCACCCCTTAACAGCACTGGAATAAATGAGAATAAAAGAAAAGAAAAGAAAATACCACCACTATTATCGCAACAGTAGCACAATCTCCTACAGATATTGAACAACAAATTAATTGCTAGGAGTTTGAATTTTGAGTCTATTCCACATTTGCAATGGTTCAATGAATAATGTTTTCAATCTAATTAGCAAAGCAATGTGTTTTCCTAGCTGTTCGCATACCGATTCTGAGAGATGCTTTGCATGGAATAATATCCTACCACAATGCTAGGACATTTTCAGCAAGTGGACCACGAGCCAAGTCCAAAGTATGAAATAGTCCCATTCTAGTGCATGCTACAGGAGCCTCCTTCAGGATTTGATCTAAAAAGTTAACCTTTTCAGGTGTAAGGGCCAATTTTAATCAGAAAATGCATGACTCGGTTAGCAGAAGTTTAGCGAAACTGGCAAGGGGGTGCTTCCAGGTAGGGATGGGTGAGAATTTTGTTTGGTTCATAGGGATGTACCAAAATTCTCAAATGTCTTCATAAATGGGATGGAAAGAACGTGGGATTAACAAAATTTGATGTGGGAGAAAGTGAAACTGTCAGATTCATGCATCCAGTTGAAGGGCTTTGAGTGCTTAGCTCTTAAAGATCTGTGCTTGAACCCCTGTGCATTCAGTTATATTTGAAGTCCTAAATTAGTGTTGCCACCTCTCTCTTTCTGACAGGCTCCTCATCATTAACAACTACATGGCAGGCAGGCACAACATGGTCCTCTCCATGCTGGGAATACCTGCACCTATAGAGTTTGGCTGGCGCAAATTTCATTCAGTTTGTTGCTTTATAAGAACCAAAATCCACAAAGTTCTTCATAAACAGGACAGAAAGAAATTGAGGGTTTGTTTGTTTTTTAAATGTGAATGTGGGAGAAAGCGAAACTGTCGGAATCATCCGTCCAGGCAGAGGGTCTTAAAAAAGTTTAGCTCTTAAGAGTGTGTATTCAAAGCGAAACTAACAGATCTACCCATCTCTACTTGTGCAATCATCCTGCTAAAAACATGGAATGTTATGGGGGAGGGGGTGTCCTGGCATTGTCGTCTTCCATTTGTGATTCTCCCACTGCTTCTTCTATCTTTTTTTCTTACCAGGCAAGAAAATGTTAAGGAGGATATTTATTTATTTATTTAATACATTTTTATACCGCCCAATAGCCGGAGCTCTCTGGGTGGCTTACAACAGTTAAAACCATAAAATACAATAAAAAATAAATATAAAATTTAAAACCACAGATTAAAAAGATGGTGTTACGAGTGGTGCTTCTTATGATTTAATCATCCCTCTGGATATGGTGGAATGTAAAATAGGATGGGAATTGGGGTCTGTTTCCCCTCCCCCAATGCTTTACTGCTCTCCATAGGCACATGGTTTCCCCGTTTCTTTTAGATATAGAAAGTGTGAATGTGAGTGAGTGTATATTTGCCACTTAACTGTAAATTAAATATAAGAGAATTGTTAGTAAGGAATCTGTATCTGTTCTGTCTTTCATGTAATAAAAGTATTCTTTGTATTTCTAAGTGTATCTGTCTGTTTTAGTATAGGGGTAAGTAGGGAACCTACACTCACAAGCAACGCACGTTAGACTCCAGCAAAAGATCCTAGCACCTCTCGGGCTAGCATGGGGTTGGTGCAACTGGGTGCCAACTTCGACTCTATGCAATTGTAACAATGGAATAGGCACACAATGCCTTTTGATTGGCAGCATGGGGGTAGGGGTGTGTTGTCACACAATAGGCATTGTGTGCCTATTCCGAGTCAGGTGTTCATTTCTGCCTGCCTCTACCATTGCCTTCTGAGCCAGGGAGGAGGCAGCAGAACACAGAGAAAAGGCAGAAATGAACCACTGACTCTATGCCAAAGTTGTATGTCTCTGCCAAGCCTGAGGGTAAGACTCACCTCTCCTTTGAAAAGCTCAGCCCTGGGCTTCTATGTGAACCACTGTTTTAGTTTTGCCTTCTGACTGTGAGGAGGCAAGCCCGGTTCAGGGACTTACATAGAAGGTAAGCTCCCCTGAGGGAAATTGAACTGGGAGTGGGGGATGGAACCTGGGGTGGGTGGGGTGGAAATGGTAGACTCATTATGGTTGCTTATGCTGTAGTTTAACAACTTAGCCTTATGACTTCTTGCCATCCTGAGGCCTGAAGGAAAAAAAGAAGAGAGAGAGAGAGTGGCATAGATTGCTCTGGATAAGTGCACTGCATTTTTGAATTTTCATAATCCCAAGAGATGTTCAGTTCATTTCCCTCTTTGTGACAAGTATGATTAAGAATGAGGCAATGGGCATTTGATGGAACCTCCATTGATTTTTGGCATAAGGAGATCACTATCCATTTACAGAAATGACTTTTGGAGCAGGATGGATTACTCCTCAAGGGAGCATGCTCAACTGAGAGTGACTCAAATGCACATAGTAGTTCCAGAGTGCTTTCTCATGAAAGCAATTGCTTTGGATCAACACACACTCTCTCATACACACTTGGTCTGGGTTTCTAGGAACTTGAGAATAACAACAGTTTGAGCCAAAAGAAGCATGCACAACTTGTAACCTATGTAGCCAGTCACAGTGTACCAGCCATGAATGGAGGATGGCCTTCTAGGAGTTCAATTCCCTTGTTTTTGCTGCCTGCAGAAGACGGCAATTTAAGACGTGGGGGCAGAGGGTTCTCAAGTTCTGGTCAGACCATAGTACATGGCTGGTGGGCTGGGTACATTCAAGCTTCGCCATCTATATCTCAAACCCCTCGTACAGCAGCTGACTTCAATGACTCTGAGCTGGACAGTTAGGGACAACCATCCATAGCTCTATCAAGGCTCAGACATCTTCAGTGCCAGACAATGTGGTTATGGCCACTAGCTTAGAGGACTTTTAAAAGGGGATTTTACAAATTAGGAACATAGGAAGCTGCCTTATACTGTCAGACCCTTGGTCCATCTAGCCCAGTATTGTCGACACTAGCTGGCAGCAACTCTCCAGGGTTCCAGGCAGGAATTTTTCCAGCCCTACCTGGAGATGTCAGGAATTGAACCTGGGACCTTCTGCATGCAAAACACGTACTCTACCACTGATCTATGGCCTTTCCTCCCTCAAGCTATGGCCTTTCCTCCCTATTCATGGCCTACAATTCATGACCTATGAACAGCTACAAGACATGATGGCTATTTGGAAACCCCGGGTTTATACTACAAAATAGTGGATCAGTTGCTGAAGAACAACAATGAGAATGGGCTATTGCTTTCATGTTCTGCTTCTGGGCTCCCAGAAACAGCTGGTGGGCCACTGTTGGAAACAGGATGCTAGATTCGATGGACCTTTGGGCTGAGCTCACAAGGGTCTTCTTATTTCATTAGTTTCAATGGACAGACACAATCTGTGCATGCAGATCAGCTTTCTTCACTGAAATTAATGAGCAGCTTTTCTGAGTAGGTTAACTCTGTATATACTGGATCATTTGTGGCAGTGCTGGCCAAGGACCCTGCTGCCTACATCCCCATTGCTATCTCTAATCCCTGATCCGATCTGGCTCTGCAAGCCAGATGGGGAACCTCCATGGGCTAGATTAGGCCTGCAAACTGGAGGTCCCCCTGCTAGATTACTACAATGCATTTTAAGTGGGGTTACCCTTGTGCTTGGTCCAGAAGTTGCAGCCGCTGCAGAACGCAGCAGCCAGAATGTTGAGTGGAGTGCCTGGCTGTGCATATATGGCATCAGTGTTGAAGCAAGTTCACTGGCTACCTATTAGCTACCGAGCCAAGTACAAGGTTTTGCTGTTGGCATATAAAGCCCTGAACAGCTTGGGACCAGGTTACCTGGCAGATCACCTTCTCCAATACAGAACTGTGCAATCATTAAGATCATCAGAGGAGGTCTTGCTGGTTGAATCAGGAGTCTAACACTTTCATGACTCTTAGAAGCTTTTCAGGGGCTTCTAGCTGGCCACTGTTGGTGACAGAGTGCAGAACTATACGGAGCTTTGCTCGGATCCAGCATGACACTCATGGTTTACAGGCTATATTTATTTTATTTATTTATTACATCTCTAATCCATGCCAACAATGTTCTCTGAGGCTAAGCTGGTGAAAACAGACTTGAATCATGTAAGAGTCGACTATCCATTTCTTTACATTCTTATTATACTCCCACCCATTGTGCAAGAAAGTTAATTATCTTCTTTGTACTTTCCTGGTTTACCCAATGACAATAATTTATCAGTCACTGCCAAGTTTGATGCTTCAGCAGCTCAGCCAAATCAGGGGGTACTGTAAGAATCGCGTTAAGCAGCAGAGCCAGGCATGAGATGAGCTCATATGGATTCTGCCATCTGTGATAAATAGATGTACTGTATGCTGGAGAATAGAGGGGGGGGGATATCTCTATGGTAGGAAGATTTAAAATGTCAGGTTTACTGCCCTGAATGCATGAGAATAAAATGGAAGAGGAGGGGTTTTGGTAGGGGGATGAGGTGGTGAGACACTGAATTCCATTTCCATCATATGACAGGTAAAGTGGAAATTGGCAGCACGGTGGATTAGAAGTTTGAATAAGATAAAAGGAAATACAAAACAGAAGGGAAAATAGGTTACAGTGACAGAGAGCAGAGCTGGTTCCAAGGACATCCTTTATTTAGACTCCCACTCTTAAATCTGTTGTGCTCTGTTATTATGCTGAGTTTCCTTTTGCTATTCAGAGTTAACAGGGAATCTGTATTATAATATTCTAAAGCAGGGCTCTCCAACCTTGGGTCCCCAGATGTTGCTGGCCTACAGCTCCCAGCATACCCAGCCAGCATGACTAATGGCAAGGGATTCTGGGAGCTGCAGTCCAGCAACATCTGGGGACCCAAGGTTGGAGGGCCCTGTTCTAAAGGATATTGTGGAAGGAGTAGTGGAGCTTCTGGCAGTAACGGGTGGAAAGAGGAGCAGGACATGAGGAATGTTATTGGATGAGCTTCTCTAAGAGGTGTGGCAGGCAAAAGGGTCTTGGAAAGGAGGAATAAAAGAGGCAGAGGCCTAGAAGAGGAGGCTGAGGACCTGAAAACGCAGCAAGGGGAGCATGGTGGGCAGGCAAAGAAGATTGTAATGGGGAGTCATAGAATCATAGAATCATAGAAAAGTAGAGTTGGAAGGGGCCTACAAGGCCATCGAGTCCAACCCCCTGCTCAATGCAGGAATCCAGGTCAAAGCATCTCTGACAGATGTCTGTCCAGCTGCACCTTGAATGCCTCCAGAGTGGGAGAGTCCACGACCTCCCTAGGTAGTTGATTCCGTTGTCTTATTGCTCTGACAGTCAGGAAATTTTTCCTGATGTTTAGGTGGAATCTAGGTTCCTGTAACTTGAGCCCATTATTCCGTGTCCTGCAAACTGGGATGATCGAGAAGAGATCCTTGCCCTCCTCTGTGTGACATCCCTTCAAATACTGGAAGAGTGCGATCATATCTCCTCTCAGTCTCCTCTTCTGAAGGCTAAACATGCCCAGTTCTTTCAGTCTCTCCTCATAGGGCCTTGTTTCCAGTCCCTTTATCATCCTTGTTGCCCTCCTCTGAACCCTCTCCAGTTTGTCTATGTCCTTCTTAAAGGTGGTACAGGGGAATGATGGGAAGAGGAATAGGTCGTAGAGAAGAAGGAACAGTACAGAAGAGAATGGACAAAGAGGAAAGATCTGGCAATTAAAATAAGTAAGGGTGCAATCCTATGCATGTTTAGACAGAAAAAAAGTCCTACAACTCCTAGCATTCCTCAGCCAGCCATGCTAAATGTGCATAGGATTGCAGCCTAGATAAAGTTTATACATTGATTTGAAATAGAGGGTCAAACCTTTGGCTGCAGGCTTTTAAACTTCAAAAATACTCATATTGAAAATGTTCTAGATGTGGTAGCACTCCCCCTGAAGGAACAAGTTTGTAGCTTGGGGGTACTTCTTGACCCGACCCTACTCCTAGCATCTCAGGTGGAGGCGACGGTGAGAAGTGCCTGTTACCAGCTTCGGCTGATTCGCCAGCTACGCCCATTTCTGGAATACGTGGACTTAGTAATGGTGGTGCACGCGCTGGTAACCTCTAGGCTTGACTTCTGTAATGCGCTTTACCTGGGGCTGCCTCTATACTTGGTTTGGAAGCTTCAACTAGTACAAAATATGGCAGCCAGGTTGGTCTCCGGGACACCCCGTGGAGACCATATAACACCGGTCTTAAGATCTTTACACTGGCTGCCAATTTGCTTCCGGGCAAAGTATAAAGTGCTGGTTCTTCTTACCTTTAAAGCCCTAGATGGTCTAGGTCCAAGGTACCTTAGGGAGCGCCTCCTCCCCTATCTTCCATCCCACCACTTAAGGTCTTCAGAGGGACATCTGCTGCAGCTGCCTAATGTGAGACTGGCAGCTACTCGTCGGTGGTCCTTCTCTTTTGCTGCCCCTCAATTGTGGAATGGCCTGCCACTTGAAATACGCCTGCTGACTTCTTTGAATGCCTTTAAGCAGGCACTGAAGACTTTGTTATTTCAGCAGGCCTTCCTTTTATAACATTCTATCATATTACTATGGAATTATATTGTTTTTATGGAATTTTAATGGAATTTTAATACTGTTTTTATGTTTAACAGATGTTTTTATTGTATATTTATCTGTTTAATAGATTTTTATTTTGTATGCCGCCTAGAGTAATAGTATACAGGCGGGATATAAATTGAATAAATGATGATGATGATGATGATGATGATAATAATAATAGTAGTAGTAATAATAATAATAATAATAATAATAATAATAATAAGTTAATTGCCATCTAATTAAGCAAAAGAGAAACAGCACAGATATCACTAATGCAGCAGATATCACTTCAATATAGAGCAGATGTTGTGTAAAATGTGAGCTGGATGTTCCCTGTTCAGATCTCAACTCAGCCATGAGTAACCTTACTAAGGGTGCAATCCAGTGAGCTGGCCCAGGCCATAACCCTCCAAATTCGGAGGATTACGGGCATCCTATGCAGGGCAGGGGGACTACGGAGGCAAAGGTCACCTCCATGCTCTTCCCAGTCTCTAAAGCAGCTAGACAGCCGATTTCAGCCATCTAATTGTGGCACGTTGCAGTGGGAAGGAAGATGAGGCGCCACCAGGATACGTCTTGGCAGCGCTGGTCTCCTCCCCTCACCACCCCCTAAACCACTTATCTGAGGTTGCTGTTATGACCTTGGAGAAGCAGCTGGCGTGGTTATTTCTGCACTGGTTGCGAGGTTGGGGGAGGGTGCTTCAAGCGTGGAGTCCCAGCTCCGAGGTCAGACCTGTTTTCCAAACTTGGAGCTGGGTCTCCAGATAATCCTATGGCCCTGTAGACACTGTCTGGGGGCCATAGGATTGCTCTGTAATGGTGAGCTAGTATCTGAGTATCTGTAACCCTGTGAGGGAGGTCCACATTATCCTAATTTTTGTAGATGGGGGACTGAAGCCATTATTGACTTGTCCAAGTTCATTTAAATTTTTTATATAAGACATCTTGCAAACAACATGCAACTTATTGCCAACCTTTGTAACAAGAAACTTCATGCTAACATAATTGAATCTACATTGGGCCAGATCGAGAGTTGGGCAGAGCAGAATTCCATAAACTAGAAGAACCAGAAGGGGGGAAAGCAAGTTTTGCTGATTTTTGTTCCCCCTGCAGTCTCTATGCCCATCTTAGTATGACTGGATGGAACTCAACACTATGGCAAACTAGGGGCAAATATGTTTAGCAAACCTAGTATGCACAGGGTCAAAACACAGTTTTATCAGTCCAGCAAAAGAGCAGTTCACAAAGCAGGAGAAGTCAAAAGGCAGGCAAAAGTCAAGGGCATAGTATTACCAGTCCAGGAAAAGGACAGTCCAAAAGCAGGGTCTTAGTCCAGGAGTCAGCTTGAGAGATCAGTCCAAGGATAGCAAGGTCAAAGAAGCAAGGTTTCAATGTACTAGAAGCTGGGATAAAGGTGTTATTCCAGCAGCTAGGAGATCTCTATTGAGAGCTTATGAGCTAGAGCTCCCAGAGCCCCACTTATGACTCAACTGGGGTACACATCATAGGCTTCCGGAAAAAGGTCTTATCATGAGGAAGGTCCTGTACTCCTGAGTAGCCCAGTTCTTGAGGAATGTGCTTTGTTCCTGAATGGTGGCCTGTGCCTACACATTCTGGAGCTGGCACGTTCTGCCCCATCCTATGACCCCCAAGGGCAAGGTACAGTCCTTGGGGATCCTGTCTTGGGGGTCCTCAGGGTTCACTGCTGTTGAAGAGCCTGGTGGAGCTTCCTCACTGATGCCAGAGGTGCCTGGGGTATCACCCCTGGAGCCATTAGGCTCTGTAATGTCAGGGTCTTCATCCAAAGAGTCATCCTGGCCTGGGCTTGGGTCAGGCAATACAATGCCCATGAAAATCTGCTCTGGAAGGTTGGGGCCCCTCCAGAACAGTATGCAAAGTGGCTCTGTGGGCTGAAGGGGTATGAGGAATTAGTCAAAGTCACTGCCTCACTTTTCTTTTGCCACTCCTTCCTCCAGTGGGGAGACTCCACTCCACTTCATCCTGGTTTCCTCCTCCAACAAAAGGAGCCCTTCTGTTCACAGAGGACTATCTCTGGATAGACAGCCTATTAACTTTTATATAGTCACATGCAGCCACATCTTAATGAATCATATCACTGCTCCATCTAGTCCAAGATGGCTCCACCTTGTGGCCCTCCAGATGTTTTGGCTTACAACTCCCATCAGCCCTGGCCAACATAGCCAAAACATCTGGAGGGCCACAAGTTGCTCACCCCTGATCTAGACCCCTGATCTAGACTAATGCTGTCTGCCCTGGCTTCCAGCTCTTCAGAGCCTGAGGCAGTGGCCTAAGATCCCTTTAATTGGAGAAATTAGGGATGGAACCTGGGACTTCCCACATGCAAAATTACTATTACCAGGAAGCTATGGCCCTTTCCCATATAATTAGCAGGATCTTACAAGTTGTTACCATTTTATGTCTCCCAAAGCAGTTATTTTATTCCCAACTCAAGGATGGAAAGCGGAATATCGGTGGTCAATATAAGAGGTTTAAAGATGTTCTTAAGGCTAATCTAAAAAAATGCAATATAAACATCGAAAACTGGGAAGCTCTGGCCCATGAACGATCTAACTGGAGGTTGACCTTTCACAAAGGTTCCATGGACTTTGAAGAAGCCCGAGTGCAAGGTGAAAGTGAGAAACGTGCTAAGCGAAAAGCACGTCAAACGAATCCTTTACAGGACCATCTTCCATCTGGTAACCTGTGTCCTCACTGTGGGAAGCTGTGTGGATCTAGAATTGGCCTCCACAGTCACTTATGGACCCATCGCTAGAGTCTACACAATCTTCTTTAGAATTTCCTCCTTTTATCCTGGAAGACAATCTTACTCTCAGGAGTGATCACCTGATGATGATGATGATGATGATGATGATGATGATGATGCATATACTGCTCCATTGCTTCCCCATCTATCTTTATTTTATTGTTATCTTTACATTTGGGTGTATTGGATTTACAAATTCTGAATATTTCAATTACAAAGCATGTGCACACATTCATTCTCCCCCCCCCACACACACACATAGTCTGAAGGGAGATCAAGGGAGTAACTAGAAGACTTTTTGGAACACTCTCATACCTTCTCAGGGACGCCTGCAGTTTGCAAACCCCAAGTGAAGATAGTTGGTGTGCCAGTACAGAATAAGATCCTGTAGTTCCCTGACTGACAGAAGAGTTGGAGGAACTCTGGACGACGCAAAGGAAATCCAGCGTTTAAAGTTTAATGACCCAGAGGAGCCAAGCCAATAATTCATACCCCAGCTGAAAATTTAGACAGCTCTACTGAAGAGCTGGGGAACCGTCTTTTATTGATAACAGCAACCCTGCTGGCCCTGCCCAAACAGCAACCCTGCTACTTTAGTAGATGAGCCAGTGTGAGCGTAGTGGTGAGAGTGCTGGACTGGGACTCCGGAGATCTGGGTTCTAGTCCCTGCTCAGCCATGGAACTCACTGGGTGACTTTGGTCCAGTCACTGACTCTCAGCCTAACCTACCTCACAGGGTTGTTGTGAGGATAAAGATAAAAATGGAGAGGAGGAGGAGGAGGAGGAGGAGGAGGAGGAGGAGGAGGAGGAGGAGGAGGAGGATTATGTCAGCCGCCTTGGGTTCCTTGCAGGAAAAAAGGCGGGGTATAAATATAATAAAATAAATAAATAAATAAATAGATGCTGGTGTTCCTGCCACATGGCACAAAATGACAACATTGTGGACAGAAGCAGGGAAATAGGAAGGAACAGATGTTCTCACTTCTCTTTCAGCTTCAGAGACAAAAGATTCAATCTCACTCTACTGTTTTATAATTAAATGCCATATCACTGTGGGTAATCTGCAGATATGCTGACATTTGGCAAAATAACGCTTTCAGAAGTATTATCTTTTCACCCATAGGTGTGAAAGCAGAGCGATTAAAAAAAAAAGTTGCATATGGAGTCTTTAAATATACTTGTTATTTCACTGACATCCAGCTGGAGATTAGACATAGTTGTAAAATGAGGCCCCTTCTGATGTTACCTTAGCAGTATGGGAGCTGCATTGCTAAGTATCTGTACAGTCTCCAGAACTTCACAGATGAAAAGCGGGACATATTTCTAGCATTTCTGATATTTCTAGCATAACTGAACCTGGACTCTTTCTGATACTTCTCTCCTATATCATTCTTCTTTTCTTAAAATTTCATACTGGTTGATCAACATAAAAAGCAGATAGCAGTGTTCCCATATGAGAAGCAACATTAACCCACTGAAAAGTGGTGTACATGCAGGAGGTTGTGGAGGGAACTTCTTTTTGGTTCTTTTCAGGGTAGCCTTAGTCTTATCACCGCCACCTGGAGTGAAAAGCCTAACTGGCTGCCACATCCCCACAAATGGCTTTCTTCTCCACTTCCACCTTCCTCTCTGCATTTGGTTGACTTCCTCCTCGGATGTCCTACTATACAGAAGACAATCCTCTATCTGAAGACATCCTCTATTTGAAAGGGTGTCTAGTCCAAGGCTGGTTTAAAGATAAAAGGTGCAGTTCTGTACATGTTTAGACAGAAAAAAGTCCTACAACTCCTAGCATTCCTCAGCCAGCCATGCAGGCTGGGGAATGCTGGGAACTGAAAAACTTCCTTCTTTCTAAACATGCATAGGATTGTGCCAAAAGAACCATAAGTAGGGAGAGCAGGGGTCTTCAAGTTGCCCATCAACAGTTAACAGCTGGACAGCAGACTAAGCAGGCACATGGGTCACCTGATCACAGTCTTCCACACACTATGGTGATATGTCTTGTATTTTTAAATCATAGTAATTATTTCTAATTTGCACCTATTCATATAAATTAGCATATGCAAATTGTAGGAAAATCTGTGCCCCTTTTTTATGGGGGGAATGCATTTCCTCCTTTTGGTCGATGTGTAAGTGGCCACACTACATCCTCCTCATCTCACAGTAGCACTGCGTAGCACTCTTTTAGAGCAACCACACACCACTCTAAGAATGTACAATGTATCCTGGTAGCGCTCCAGCCTCCTTCCCTCCCCATCCGAGACATTGCAACTAGACAGCTGAAAATGGCCGTCTAGCTGATTTTCAGGGTGGGAGGAGCAGAGAGGCGAAGATTGCCTCCATGTTCCTCCCACCCTGCATAGGATACCCGTAATCCTCTGAGTTTGGATTGCACCCTGAATTTTTTTTTTTTTTAGCAATGGTAAAAACAACAACAACCCTGGTGCTATCTGTGCTTAACTTCTCCCAGTACCTGCTACATGAGGTGGCCACTTTAACCTTCCTCCCTCATAGGATTTCATAGGATCAAAGAGTTGGAAGGAGCCTACAAGGCCATTGAGTCCAACCCCCTGCTCAATGCAGGAAACTAGAGGAGGGGGTCTCCCATCCAAGTAATAACCAAGCCTGACCCTACTTAGTTTTCCACACTCAGACAAGCTGAGCCAGCATGAGCCACAGGCCTGAGATCATGGTAAGCCTACCTCTGGTTCTTTCATCTGTGAGGTACTTCTTCTACCAGCTACCTCCTATTCTTTCCTCTTTCCATTGGCTTCCCAAATCTGAGGTTTCCTCCAGCTCTCACAGCTTGAAGAAGTATGCCATCTGAGGTACTGCAATGGTGAATTGTTTATATATGCAGCTTTGATACTGTATAAATATAACAGGCTTAAGAACAATAATGAAAGTATCTGATAGCTGTTTCCACTGAAGAGCAGACAGAATAATTTTGGGCCACTTCATGTAAACCTTTTCTAGAGCAAGCCACGGTGCCCAGTGCAGGAATAGATGAAGCCACAAGTGTTTACATAAATATCAAATTGGTTCTAAGCTAGACAGATAGAGACATAATATAGGCACCAAGAACTTAGATAATGGATAGCATAAGGGAAAGCAACAAACTTTAAAACAGTGCTTTCTTCAGCTAGTAATTGATTTTGGATTGCATTTATACTCGAGCTCTTGCTTGGAACAGAAGCTGCTGTGATAATCAAACCACTCAAAAGTACATTTCACAGTGATGCATAACACTAATATTGCCATTAGAACACAACAAGAGATAATCATGTAGATTATCATAAATTATCATAAATTGTGTGCAATTTCTTCCCAACAGTTCTTTTAATGTGCAAATTGAGGAAACATGTCAAGCTCAGTATTTACTGAGAATGTATGTTCTGCTCTTCTACAAAAGTACAGGAAAGAACACTGTCTGGACTGGTGATATATGTATCATGTTGGAGCACTACTATTTTGAGAAAAGAAAGAAACATCATTTTAAGGCGGATGCTCTCCCTGCAAGGGTTAAAACGAGGACTGAGCTGAATGTTGTTGTGTACTTCCATTTGCATGACGAATTTAACATTTTTGACAGGGACTTTGGGGGGGGGGGTCAAATGGACATGCAAATTAAGTGAAAATTGAAACTGTTTGCCATTTTTCATCCACATACTGGAGAATTCACTGACCTGTGAAGAATTAAGGCTCCAGTAAGACTGTATTTCAGGACTCCAGAGAGCTATGCTATCTCCACAAAGGCCAAATTCAGAGAAATTTCCAAACCTTGGGAACAAGGGGGTGGTGGTCATGCAGTTCTTGAGGTAGTCTACCAAGATCCAGCTCTGTAAAGTTCTCCAGCCCAACTAAGCAAAAGCCTGCCAGTCTTCCTTTATATACCCTTGCTCCCAAGCCATGTTGGTGGTGTTAGGGGCAGGATTTCATCTAAGGCTTGGTCAAAAGAAATGTGGGGATGCTGTAGAAAATGAAATGAATATCGGACCTGTTTATAGATGGCTTTAAAAAGGGACATTCATGGAGAAGCAAGTGATCAATAGCTACCAGTCATGTCGATGGAGATGTGTTACCTCCAGGATCAGAGGCAACATGCCTCTGAATGCCAGTTGCCGAGGAACAACAGGGAAATTGCCCTCATGATCTGCTTGTTGGTTTCCCATAGGCATCTGACTGGCCCCTGTGGGGTTAACAGGATTCTGGATTAGTTAGGCCTCTGGCCTAATCCAAAATTTATTTATTGATTATATTTATACCCCGCCCTTTTTCCTGCAAGGAACCCAAGGCGGCTTACATAATCCTCCTCCTCCTCTCCATTTTATCCTCACAACAACCCTGTGAGGTAGGTTAGGCTGAGAGTCAGTGACTGGCCCAAAGTCACCCAGTGAGTTTCATGGCCGAATGGGGACTAGAACCCGGATCTCCCCAGTCCAACACTCTCACCACTATACCACACTGGCTCCCTAGTAGGGCTCTTGTGTTCTTCTGAAAACAAAACTGAAGCTGTATGAAGTTTTGGAGCAGTGCTGGCTCTAGGTTTTTGGGGGCCCATGGGCAAGACACCCTCAATGAGTCCCCTCCCTCAATGAGTCTACCTTCTCACTGCCATTGTCACCAGCTGCTATTGCTCCTCATCCTCTTTTCCATCATTGCTACCAGTTGCTTGCTTGACAGGCAGAGAGCCAGGGAGCAAGTAGGCAGTGGCATCTACTGCTCCTCCTTCTTACCACCACCACTGGGCCAGAGGAAGAGGCAAGTGAACAAGCAGGCTGCAGTGGTGAGGAGGAGGAGCAAGTCCAGGGGGCTCTTGTCATTGGGACCCCGCTGGGGTGTGGGCCCTTGGCAGGTGCTTGACCATGCCTACCCTTGACACTGGCCCTGTCTGTATGGACAGGTTGGGCTCAACCCTAATAAACCCTGCTACCATGCAACTGTGAGTGGTGCTAGGGGGCAGATTTTATCCAGGATTTGGATAATGACTATAAGAACAAAATCAAAAGGGTATTTATTTGATTTATACCCCACCTTTCTACCCCCCCAAAAAATGGCACTCAAGGCAGCTTACACATTTTTTAAAAAATCATCATCATCAGGCGATCACTCGTGACCGAGTAAGATTGTCTTCCGGGATAAAAGGAGGAGATTCTAAAGAAGATTGTGTAGACTCTAGCGATGGGTCCGTAAGTGACTGTGGAGGCCAATTCTAGATCCACACAGCTTCCCACAGTGAGGACACAGGTTACCAGATAGAAGATGGTCCTGTAAAGGATTCATTTGACGTGCTTTTCGCTTAGCACGTTTCTCCCTTTCACCTTGCACTCGGGCTTCTTCAAAGTCCATGGAACCTTTGTGAAAGGCCAACCTCCATTTAGATCGTTCATGGGCCAGAGCTTCCCAGTTTTCGATGTTTATATTGCATTTTTTTAGATTAGCCTTATGAACATCTTTAAACCTCTTATATTGACCACCGATATTCCGCTTTCCATCCTTGAGTTGGGAGGAAAGTAACTGCTTTGGGAGACGGCAGTCAGGCATTCGAACAACATGACCGGTCCACTGAAGTTGGCGTTGAAGGATCATTTTTTCAATGCTAGTAGTCTTTGCTTCTTCCAGTACACTGACATTTGTTCGCCTATCTTCCCAAGTAATTTGCAGGATTTTCCGGAGGCAACGTTGATGAAACCTTTCAAGGAGGTGGAAGTGACGTTTATAGATAGTCCATGTTTCGCAGGCATACAATAAAGTTGGTAATACAATGGCTTCATAAACCAGTGTTTTGGTCTTCTTACAAATATCCCGATCCTCGAACACTCTATGTTTCATTCGAGAAAATGCGGCACTTGCAGAGCTCAGACGATGCTGGATTTCACTGTCGATGTTAGCTGTAACAGAAAGATAGCTGCCAAGATAGAGAAAATGATCGACATTTTCCAGTATTGTCCCGCCAAGCTGGATAGATGGCATCACCAAAGGATTGGCTTGCACTTGCTGATGAAGCACTTTGGTTTTTTTGATGTTAAGTGAGAGACCAAGTTTTTCGTATGCTTCTGCAAAAGCATTTAGGATAGTTTGGAGATCATCCTCTGAATGTGCGGAGACCACATTATCATCAGCATACTGAAGTTCCACAACGGAGGTTGTAATTACCTTACTTTTTGCTTTCAGCCTGCTGAGATTAAAAAGCTTTCCATCTGTTCGATATATAATTCCCACACCGGTGGGAAGTTTCCCCTCGACAAGATGTAAAACCATGGTGATGAAAATGGCAAATAATGTTGGGGCGATAACACATCCCTGTTTAACACCTGATCCCACTTTAAATGGAGCACCATGAGAGCCGTTGTTGTCCAAAACCGTTGCCGTCATGTTGTCATGGAGAAGTCGCAAGATATTCACAAATTTATTGGGGCATCCAATTTTCATAAGGATAGTCCAGAGAGCTGTACGGTCTACAGTATCAAAGGCCTTAGCCAAATCGATAAATGCCATATAAAGGGGTTGATTTTGCTCCCGGCATTTTTCTTGGAGCTGACGTGCAGTAAAAATCATGTCTACTGTCCCTCTAGAGGGGAGGAAACCATATTGAGTTTCAGGGAGGATCTCTTCTGAAATAGATAGAAGACGGTTTGCGAGAATCCTAGCAAATATTTTACCTGCGGTTGCTAAGAGAGAAATGCCCCGATAGTTTCCACAGTCTGTTCTATCACCCTTCTTAAAGAGGGTGATAATTATGGCATCCCTGAAGTCTTCTGGGATCTCTTCTCTTATCCAGATTTTTTCGATGAGTTTATGAAGATGTTGTACAAGTTCGGGCCCCCCTTCTTTAAAGATTTCAGCAGGAATCCCATCTGGTCCACTAGCTTTGTTGTTCTTCATTTGATTAATGGCTTTTTTTACTTCATCCAAAGTGGGGAGTATTGCAAGTTCCTCTTTAATTTGTTTTTGCGGGATTTGCGAAAAAATCTCATTATCCACCTTAGACTTACGATTTAAAAGGTCATAATAATGCTCTTTCCAACGCAGTGCAATAGACTCTTTGTCTTTTAAGAGTTTGGTGCCATCTTTTGATTGTAAAGGGTTTGTACCATAGGTTTTTGGTCCATAAATGGCCCTTGTGGCCTTAAAAAAGCCCCGTGCATCATGAGATTCTGCAAGTTGTTGAATTTCTTCAGCTTTCTTTTTCCACCAAGCGTTCTTAAGTTCTCTTGTTCTTCTTTGGACCTCAGCCTTTGCGCTAGCGTAGGTTTTTTTCTTGGCAGCGCAGTTAATATCATTTTGCCATATTTGGAAGGCTTTCCTTTTTTGGTCAATTATATATTTAATCTCATTGTCATTTTCATCAAACCAATCCTGATGTTTCTTAGTTTCATATCCAATAGTTTGTTCACAAGCTGCAGTAATGGAGGTTTTCAGCTTAGACCAATGGTCCTCAATGTTGTCAGGAGGTTCCGTAGGTAGATGTTCCTTAAGAAGTGATTGAAGATGAGTTTGCTTAATAGGATCTTGAAGGACTTGGATGTTCATTTTACGCCTTGGTTTCCTTCCTTGAAGCCTACGTTGGGGAGCAATGTTGATAACCATAGTGGACCGGATTAGTCGGTGGTCTGTCCAGCAGTCGTCGGCACTCACCATGGCCCTAGTAAGAAGTACATCGCGGCGATCTCTAGCACGGACAATTACATAATCCAGAAGATGCCAGTGCTTTGACCGTGGGTGCTGCCATGATGTTTTAAACTTATTCTTTTGTCGAAAGAGCGTGTTTGTGATAGTGAGATTATGCTCTGCACATATAGACAAAAGTAAGAGTCCGTTCGGGTTGCTATTACCAACTCCGTCTTTTCCAATAGTTTCTGGCCATAAATCAAAGTCACGCCCGACTCTTGCATTAAAATCGCCTAGGAGGATAATTTTATCCTCCTTAGGTATCTCTGACAGGAGAGTGTCCAACTGGCTGTAAAAACTTTCCTTGATGTCATCATCAGCATCTAATGTTGGTGCATAAGCGCTCAAAACAGTTACCTGTTGGTTATTGGCGAGCTTTAATCGAAGAGTTATCAGGCGTTCGTTAATGCCAGTAGGCATATATATAGGCATATATATATATAGGCATATATATAGATTAAAACAATAAAACACATTAAAATCCAATACAAAATAACAATTACAGAATAAAAACAGCACCCAACCCACAGACTCACTTAGAGGCCAAAGGCCTTCTTGAATAGATCAGCCTTTGCCTGCCTGCCATTGGAAGGATAGTAGAGAAGGAGTGAACCAAACCGTGGGTGGGAGTTCCACAGCCTGGGAGCAGCCACTGAAAAGGCCCTCTCTAGCATCTCCACCAAATGTGCCTCTGTTGGCAGTGGTCTTGAAAGAAGGGCCACTCCAGAAGATCGTAAGGATTGGGTAGGCTGGTATGGGAAAAGGCGGTCTGTCAGGTAGCCTGGTCCCAAGCCATATAGGGCTCTATAGGTCATAACCAGCATTTTGAATTCTGCCTGGAAACAGACACTTGTAGCCAATGAAGCTGCTGTAACAAGGGATTTGCATGCTCCTTGTAACCGGCCCCAGTCAACAGTCTGGCCACAGCATTCTAGGCCAGCTGAAGTTTCTGAACAGTTTCTGAAGGCAGCCCCATGAGAGCACATTACAGTAGTCCAAATGGGATGTAGCTAAGGCATGTGTGACCGTGGCCAGATCAGAGGTCTCTAGAAATAGGCTCAGTTGGCACACTAGCCTCAGCTATGCAAACACACTCCTGGTCCTGGCCACTGCCGAAACCTGGTCATCCAGGGCTAGTTTTTTAACCCAAGTCTACATAAGAACATAAGAAGAGCCATACTGGATCAGACAAAGGGACCATCTAGTCCAGCATTCCGTTCACACAGTGGCCAGCCAGCTGCCCACAGGAAACACAGAAGCAGGACATGTGCAACAGCACCCTCCCGCCCATGTTCCCCAGCAACTGGTGTTCATAGGCATATTGTCTCTGATACTGGACGTAATATATAGCCATCAGTACTTGTAGCCAGTGATAGCATTCTCCTCCATGAATATGTCCAATCCCCTTTTAAAGCCATAAAACTGGCGGCTATCACCACATCTTGTGGAAGTGAATTCCATAGTTTAACTATGTGCTGTGTGAAGAAGTACTCCCTTTTATCTGTCCTGAATCTCCCAGAAATCAGCTTAATGGGATGAGCCCGGGTTCCAGTATTAGAGAGAGGGAGGAAAATGTCCCCTGTCCACTTTCTCCACACTATGCATAATTTTGTACACCTCTATCATGTCTCCCCTTACTCGCCTTCTTTCTAAGCTAAACAATCCCAATTGTTATAACCTTTCCTCATAGGGGAGTTGCTCCAGCCCATTGAGTTGCCCTGTACACAGGCGTAGTGGTGAGAGTGTTGGACTGGGACTCGGGATATCCGGGTTCTAGTCCCTGCTCAGCCATGAAACTCACTGGGTGACTTTGGGCCAATCACTGACTCTCAGCCTAACCTACCTCACACGGTTGTTGTGAGGGTAAAATGGAGAGGAGGAGGAGGAGGATTATGTAAGCCGCCTTGGGTTCCTTGCAGGAAAAAAGGCGGGGTATAAATATAATAAATAAATAAGTGTAGTCGCACCATAAATTTGTATAAGGGGAGTGTGATATTGGCAATTTTATTTTCAGTTCCTTTCCTAATTATGCCTAACATGGAGTTTGCATTTTTCACAGCAGCTGCACACTGAGTTGGCATGTTCATCGAGCTGTCCACCACAACACCAAGATCCCTTTCTTGGTCAGTCACTCCTAGCCCAGATCCCATCAGCTACTACTTGAAGTTGGGAACACTTTGCCCCAATATGAATCACTTTACACTTGCTTACACTGAACCGCATTTGCCATTTTGATGCCCATTTCCCCAGTTTGGAGAGATCCTTTTGGAGCTGCTCTCAGTCATTCTTGTTTTAGCCCTCTAAATAATTTGGTGTCATCAGCAAACTTGGCCACTTCACTGTTCACTCCTGATTCCAGATCATTTATGAATAAGTTGAAAAGCATTAGTCCCAAATACAGATCCCTGTGGAACCCCACTGTTTGCATCCCTCCACTGGAAGAATTTACCATTTATTCCTACCCTCTCTTTCTGTTCTTTAACCAGTTACTGATCCATAAGAGGACCTCTCCTCTTATTCTTTGACTGCTAAGTTTGCTCAGGAGTCTTTGGTGAGGGAGTTTGTCAAAAGCCTTTTGGAAGTCCAAGTTAACAGATCACCCCTGTCCACATGTTTATTGAGACTCTAAAAAAACTCTAAAAGGTTAGTGAGACAGGACTTACATTTGCAGTAGCCATGGTGATTCTTTTTCAGAAGGCTTGTCCTTCTATATGCTCACTAATTTTATCTTTACTAATGCTTTCAACCAATTCACCCAGAACAGACATTAAGCTAACTAGCCTGTAATTTCCTGGATCCTCCCCCCGATCCCTTTTTAAAAAACTGGTGTTATATCGGCCTTTCTCCAGTCCTCTGGTACAGAGTCTGATCTTAGAGACATCTTACATATTTTTGTTAAAAGATCAGCAATTTCATATTTGAATTTTTAAAGAACTCTAGCATGGATACCATCTGGGCCTGGTGATTTAGTAATTTTCAATTTGTCAATAGGTTAAGAACATCATCTTTTGTCACCACTGTTTGCCTAAGTTCCTCAGACTCCCTTCCTGAAAACATCCGTTCAGGCACAGGCATCTGTCCAATGTATTCTGCAGTGAAGACAGATGAAAATAATTCATTCAGCTTCTCCGTAATCATGTGGCTTATGCTGGCTCAGCTTGTCTGAGTGTGGAAAGCTAAGCAGGGTCAGGCCTGGTTATTACTTGGATGGGAGACCCCTCCTCTAGTTTCCTGCATTGAGCAGCGGGTTGGACTCGATAGCCTTGTAGGCTCCTTCCAACTCTATGATCTATGAAATCTATGAAATAATACTCCTTTAACTCCATTGTCATCCAGTGGTCCAACCACCTCCCTAGTTGGTTACCTGCTTCTGATATATTTAAAGAATTCTTTATTGTTAGCCTTGATATTATTAGCGATATGCTCCTGAAAATGCTTTTTTTTGCATCTCTTACTGTCTGCTTGCATCTCCTTTGTGCAAGCTCTTGCTCCCTTTTGTTTTCCTCATTTGGGCAAGACTTTCTGTGAAGAAAAGCGTCAGAGTTTTCTGCACCACACACACACACACACACACACACACACCTCCACACGTGTAAACAAGTGTAATCCCAGCTAGGGGCTAGGAACGTCATGCAAAATGTACATATTTCCTCTGATGGCTCTGGGCCTCAAAATCTCCTGCAAATTTACATAGTTCCTTTGATAGCCCCTGACGCCTCAGAGTCTCCCATGTCTTTGATGTCCCAGTATTTGCATGCAAATGCGGCCCAAGCATTCTATTCATGATCAAGGAGCCACCCCTCTTTTGCTTGGCCCAGATGAAGTTCATCCTGATTGGCCAAAGACAGCTGGGCTACTGAAAGGAGGGGTGGGGTGGGAGAATCTATACTGCCTGCCGTGGCTTTTGGGTTTTGTTGTTGTCTAGACGAAGGAGTGCGGAGTAGGGCTTTTTTGCTGAGGCAAGCCCTAGAGAAGACCAACCCCCAGGCAAAGAAAGTAAGTGCCTGGGTATTTATAATAAAGGAACTAGCTTTGTTATTTTGTAGCTCTACTTGTATGTATCAAAGTGTCTCCCCCGCCTTTTCCCCTTCCCTCATTTCCCACCTTTTGTTGTAATCTGTTTACCTTAAATAAACTTTCCTAGTTTTACCCCACACGGTGTGTGTGGTTCCTCTGTGGTTCAGTGCTAAATCCAGTGTATAGACCCAGGGCAAGGCCCTGAAAGAATCAGGTCAAGATGGCAGAGCTAAGGCTGGCACTGGCAGTTTTGCACCTTTGATCTCTGGTCTTGAGTAAAGGACCGGTTGGCAGTCCTTCACACTTCCATTTTCTGAAGGAAGCTTTCTTTTCTCTAATAGTTTCTCTAACCTTCCTTGTTAACGGTGCTTGTGACTTCTTGGACTTGGTGTTACCTTTCCTAGTCCCTTTCAACTTCCTTTTTACCAGGTCTCTCAGTTTAGAGAAGTTTCCTCTTTTGAAGTCAAATGTAACAGTACTGGACTTCCTTGGCAATTTTCCACTTAAATATATATTAAATCTGATAACACTGTAGTCACTGTTTCTAATTGGTTCAACAACATTTACATCCCATATTAGGTCTTGGGTGATACCAATTAGGATTAAATCCAGGGTCGCCTTCCCTCTGGTCAGTTCCATAACGAACTGTTCTAAGGAACAGTCATTTAGGGTATCAAGAAATGTAACTCCTTGTTGTGACTGGAACACACATTTATCTAGTCAATGTGTGGGTAATTGAAGTCAACCATTATTACAACACTTCCTCGTTTGGAGGCCTCCCTGATTTCATTTTCCATCCCTTCAACATTCTAGCCTGGGGGAAAATACTAAATAGCATGCTCCTAAAACTAAATTAGTTTTGGAGGCTGGTATTGTCAGCCACAGCGCTTCTGTGGAAGAGTCTGCCCCTTTTCAGTTTTCTAGTCTGCTCAACATTATGCCTTCTTTGATGTACAGACCAACACCTCCTCCAGTATGCCCTTCCCTGTCCTTCCTATAGAGTTTACCGTATATCCAGAAATGACTGGTTCTCCCCATTCCACCAGGTTTCTGTAATGCCCACTATATCTAGGTTCTCCTTTAAAATCAGGCACTCCAATTCTCCCATTTTGGCTTGGGAGCTTCTAGCATTTGCATAGAAACACCTGAACATAGTGTCCCACCCCAGATGTCTCTGGTGTGTGCATCTTCTGCTATGGCACTTAAGCTTCTTTGACTGGCTATCATGTTTCACCATACTCTCATGGCCTATTTACTCTCTAGCTCAATCTGGGAAAACAAACATTTTCATCTTCATTCCCTAGGGATGATTCAACCCGAACTGAATGCTTCCAAGCTCCTGTCGGCTTTCCCTCAGGGTTCAATTTAAAAGCTGCTCTGTCACCTTTTTAATGTTTAGTGCCAGCTGTCTCATTCCATTTTGGTTGGAGCCCATCCCTCTTATACAGGACCTGCTTGTCCAAAATGTCCCCCAGTGCCTAAAAAATCTGAACCCTTCCTCCCTACACTACTGTCTCATCCACACATTGAGACTCCTCAGCTTGGCCTGTCTAGCTGGCCCTGTGTATGGGACAGGTAGCAGCTTAAGTATGTGGCTGAGGTTCTCTTCAACCTCTTGGGAATCTCTGTTGCAGCAAGGCTGCAAGATCCTCCTGGATTTCCTCCCTGGGATTTCGCTCCCAACTGTAAGTTTGTAAAGGGTTACCCTTCTGTGATTTAACTCCCTTTGCTATGCCCTTGTTTTGGCTTCAGCTGATTTTTCATGGATTTAAATGGATTTTAAATGATTTCTTGAGCTATTTTAATAGATTAATAATTTGAGACAGTAGCATGGTATCATCTACATAAAAGGTATACATTTTGCATGTAGATAATTTCAGAGAACGAAAATCAGTTGACCTGAGAGCCTCTGGTAAATCGGCAAGTTAAAGATGAAATAGTTGGAATAAAAACACAACCTTGTTTAACCACTCTTCTAGAAATAATGGATTGGATCCAGGATCACCTTTCTGCCTGCAGAAGATCCCTCCACCTGATTGTTGGGGATCTCCTCCTCCCCCACATCACAGCTCACTCCATTCATCAAGATCTCCTGACTCTCTCTGTAGCATTTTCAGGGGACTGGAGGGGCTGTTGTGGGAAGGCGTGGGTGGAGAAGTCCACTTCCATCAGCTCGGCTGATCCAGCATAAATCTGGGCCCAAGCTAAGAATATTTGAAATACGGTTCTCCCCACTGCCATACACTGGGGCACTGGTATTCTGATATAAAGATTTTATCAAGAACATTAACTAGGAAGCTCAACTTGCAAAAATTCTAGTTTGCTCCAAAGGAACTGATGGGAAATTGAGTCAAATGCTCACTTCAGATCAATGGATGCCACAATTGTACAACCTCCTTTTCAGAAAGAATACTTCTCTGCTAAATGAGCAAGGGTCAGATGGTAGTCCAAGGTGGAAGAGCCTGCTTTAAAGCCAATCTGTTCTTCCCCAATAACATTGGAACCATTAATCCAGCTTTTCAATTTCTTACAGATATAACTGGCATGCATTTCATGTATAATGGATAGCAAACTAATGAGTTGATAATGGTTAGGATCCGTGCTGTCTCCTTTTTTTGTCAACTGGGATGATAGCCTTACTTTCAACAGCAGGAATTTACCCACAGTTATTGATCCATGAAAAAAAGGTTGGCCACTAAGGGAACCCACGAGGACCTATTTGCCTTAAGTGCTCCTGCTGGTATTCCATCTGGGCCTGGCACCATCCCAGGGGTAATTGCAGAATAAGATCTGTAATTTCAGATTCATGTACTAGAGGCCAACTAAGAGCATCTGGAATAGATGGAAGGATAGTACTGTTGGCAAAATTAGTTGGATCATTAAAGATTACTTCAAAATGATCTTCCAAGACATTTGCTGGAATTAAGCATTGTGATGATTCTCTTGTTCGGGAAAGGGCACCAGTCACTATCTGCCAGAAAACTCTACTATTCTGCATAAGTGAGGCATTAATTAGCACTTTCTACATCTCCCCTTCTGCCATTCATTTTCATTGGGCCATCAGAGCTCTATATTCCTTTTTTTACCTGATATCATGAGGCTGGCAGCACCTGTTCATTATCTGTTCTATTAGAATTATAGATATCTCTCAGCCATTTGCATAGGGCTGAACAATCAGCATTAAACCAATAATTTGAAGGATATCTCCTGTTAGAAATGGAATGTTTTAAACTAACTGCCAATGCCAAGGAAAGATAAGTATCTCAAAACTTTCTATGCCAGCTAAAGGCAGAGGTTCAGTAACAGCCACCGAACAGAAGTGATGACACTAGGTGGAATTAATAAAGGAAGTGAAAGCTCAATTAATTCTGCTCAACCATTTAATTCTACTGATGTTCTCCTGCACTGGGTTAAGATGATTGAAGGGAGCTTTGTCAAACAAATGCATCTTAAGACATACTTTGTTAGGATCACCTTGGGAGGGGCCATAGCTCAGCAGTACAGCACATGTTTTGCATGCAGAAGATCCCAGGTTCAATCCCAGGCATCTCCAGGTAGGGCAGGAAAAACTCCTGCCTGAAATCATGAGAGCTGCTGCCAGTCAGTGTCTACAATACTGTGCTACATGGACCCAGGGTCTGACTCAGTTGGAGGCAGATTCCTATGTTTATATGTATATGATAATTATTGTCCTGGTTTCCAATGGCAAGATTGTTGACATAATCCCAAAAGGTGTTGGAAATGTAAAAAAATAATCAACAACACTGGAACCACAACAAGAAACAAATGTATACTCCCTCCCATAGATTGCTGAAGCAAGATGCATTAAGCATATTCAATCCATGATGCCTGGAGGGCCAAAGGTGCTGTGTTTTTTCTTTCTTTCTATTAGATATCTCTCCATTACTCTGCAGGCTCCCCAGCTGCCCATTCTTCCATACCTTCCAACATTTCACAGATGAAAATAGGAACACACATGTGAATTTGTAAGAGGTATGGTTAAGCAACATGAAGGTGTGATCAAGAGGGCGTGGCCAAGCAACATGAGGGCGTGGCCAAGGGTATGGCCAGGCAACCAAAGGGCATGGTCAAGTACAAAAGTTATTAGAGGAAACACACAAAACAAAAGCTTATATATTATTACATTATTACCGGTATATTATATATTATTTTATAAGTGGCTTTTGTAAAAAAATTTTTTACCTTACTTTTTTTTTTACCATACCCTTGGCCACGCCCTCATGTTGCTTGGCCACGCCCTCTTGATCACACCTTCATGTTGCTTAACCATACCTCTTACAAATTCACATGTGTGTTCCTATTTTCATCTGTGAAATGTTGGAAGGTATGGAAGAATGGGCAGCTGGGGAGCTTGCAGAGTAATGGAGAGATATCTAATAGAAAGAAAGAAAAAAACACAGCACCTTTGGCCCTCCAGGCATCATGGATTGAATATGCTTAATGCATCTTGCTTCAGTGCAACAAATATCCTTAATTGTTGATATCTGATGTTTTTCATGGGTGTGTGTGTCAGTGCTTGCAGGGCAATCTCTTTCTTTTTGTTTTAAAATTGTCAAGATTGGCACAAATTCAACAGGTGAAGCTTACCCACCCACCTCACACCCCCAAACATGGAGCTTCAGAGAGAAAGGGAAGTTTCTTGCATTTCCTTCTGACACTGTAACCTCACCTGTTAGAGGCACAGAGTCAGCTCTGTTAGGAAATAAAATATTTGGCAATATAAATACAGGAATCCGTGCAGTATATTTCTCAATGAGAAGTATGCTTTTGGGGGGGGGGTGTTCTTCTTATGAAGACACCATATTTTAAGCTCTAGTAGAGTAATCTAATTGGAAAGAACATCTGTGCTTCCTTTAAGGCAACTGCATAAAGCTAACTTTTCTCTCAAGCACATATGAAGAGGTTGTAAAAAATATCAGGACTAATGATATTAGACACAGTTCTGCCACAAACAGGCACTTTACCTTCCATTGAATTCAATGAGAGAAATGGAAACATATACATAAATCTCTCCCATTGAACTTAATGGGGGTGCTTATGGTACAATCCACTGCATGTTTACTCAGGACTGTTCCACTATTTTCAGTGTGACTTACTCCCAGGTATGTATACATACGGTTACAACTGTAATGTTGGCTTGATCATGACTGTTCACAGTATGACTCAACTGTGCAGGCCAAAGCACTATGAATGGTGTCCAACCAGGTTCTCATTAATCCTGCTTTTTTTGCTTCAAAAATGTCAACATTGCAAAAATGGGGTTATCAAACATTTGCACAGTGCTATAGATAGATGTTTGACTCACTGGATCAACAATTGTGCAAGCCTGATCATTATAGTCTAAACTTCAATTCTTAAAAAGTTCTAATAACCCAAATTAGTACCCTCCCCTTTTAGCTATACAACAGTGTAGACAATAGTATTGTAAAAGGCAGCCCCCAAAGACTGCTCAGAAGTTGCAGTTAGTATGAACAAGTGAAACCTGCAACAAAATGTTGAAGGGTGAAATATTCTTGTTCAGGATTCCAGCCAGTCATACCATCTTCCAGGGCATGCTTCTGCCCTGAAGGGGTGGTTCTTGCTATCCGTAAGGAGGTAGCAGAGCAACCAGTACCGAAGAAAACCACTTTGGACCACTGTCCAGTCACAAATACCCCTTTCTTAGGGAAGGTACAGGAAAGGATTGTGGCAGAGCAACTGCACGCACTCTTGGAGGATACTGATTTATCTAGACCCATTCCAGTCTGGGTTTCAACCTGCTTATGGGACCAAATCAGCCTTGGTGACCCTGATGGATGACCTTTATTGGGAGAGTGACAGGGGGAGTGTGACCCTGTTAATTCTGCTCAATCTCTCATCGGCTTTTGATACCATCGACCATGGTATCCTCCTGGATCGATTCCGTGGGATGGGCATTGGACACAATGTGTTACAGTGGTTCTGATCTTACCTGCTGGGTCAATTTCAGAGAGTAACATTGGGTGACTATTACTCAGATCCTTGGCAATTGAGCTGTAGGGTTCTGCAGGGTACCATCTTGTCCCCAATGTTGTTCAAAATCTATATGAAGCCACTGGGGGTGGTCATTAGGGGATTTGGAGCAAAGTACCATCAGTATGCTGATGACACACACAGCTCTATCTCCCTGTGACATCTGAATCAGATGAGGCTGTGCAAGTCCTGGATCAGTGCCTAGACTCAGTGATGGGCTGGATGAAGGCTACTGAAGAAGGCTACAGGATCAACTGAAGATGAATCCTAGCAAGATGGAAGCCATGTGGGTCAGTGATTCCCGAATCCAGGAGACAGGCTTATTGCCTGATCTGGATGTGGTTGCACTGCCTTTGAAAGATCAGGCTCATAGTCTGGGGATACTCCTAGATCCATTGTTGTCACTGGAGGCCCAAGTGTCCATGGTGGCTCAAAGTGCCATTTACCAGCTTCGACTGATATGCCATCTACTGCCTCTCCTGGATAGGGATAGCTTGGCCACAGTGGTACAGGTGCTAGAAATCTCAAGAAGTACCCTGGTGGTGCTCCGCCTCCAGCCTCCTTCCTTCCCAGTCCCTCCCTGCCCGAAGTGCCTCAGCTAGACAGCCAAAACCAGCCATCTAGCTGACTTGCAGGGCAGGAGGAGCGCAGCCGCGAAGATCGCCCCTGTGCTCCTCCTGCCCTGCATAGGATGCCTGTAATCCTCCGAGTATGGAAGTTTATGGGCATCCCCATTGGATTGCATCCTCAGTCAGTATTCTGTTCCCACTGAGCATATTAAGTCCTCATTGGGCTGATCTGAGGGGGGTCTTCCCTCCACTCTGGTTTTTGTTATAAAGGGTGTTCTTTTTGGTGGTGGTACTTCTGCAAACCTTGGGTTTCTTCATGTTTACTGATACCCAGGGCCGGCGCTACCGCTAGGCGAACTAGGCAGCTGCCTAGAGCGCACAGCTAGTAAAGAGGGCGCAGAAACGCTCCGCTCCTGCACCTTCCTTCCTTCCTGGGCCGCGGAGGCCGGCGGCAGCTACAGCTACAGCAGCAGCAGCAGCAGCAGGAGGAGGAGGAGGAGGAGGAAGCTCGCTTGCTTGGCCGACTCTTCCTCGCCAACGCTGCCGGGACTGCTGGGCGACAGGGAGGGCAGAGGCAGCCGCGGCAGCAGCAGCAGCAGCAGGCTAGTCGATGCAAAAGGGCATCCCGCGCCGAGAACGAGAAAGGACCCCTGCTTCCTTTCCTCTCCCCCCCTCCCCCCGTGTTGCTGAGCCTGAACCATAGCGTTAAAAGAATCTGAGATGCGGGGGCGGGGGGGGACACTTGTCGATAAATCCCAACAACTGTATTTTATTAGTAAAAAACGGAACTAAAGAACAGCAGCAGAGTTGAGGGGAGGAGAGCCAGCACAGCAGTAAACAGAAGCTCATGTGGAGCGTCGTGCCAAACAAATGTCCCATAAAAGGACTGCCCAGGAGGTGGGTAGGGGAGGAAATCCCTGCTCTGCTGCCCTGCAAGCAGTTTGAATTTAGCAGCGGAAGATTCTCAACGCACGGAGATAAATACAACCACTTGCCAATGTTGAGGATATGTACGGCTGCTATTCTATAACACGTTTACCGGGCGGGGGGGGGGGCGCTGAGCGAGCAGGCGTTTCCCGGCTGCTTTGCTCCGGAGCCCCCCCCAGAGGGAGGGAGGGCTCAAGTGGGAAGGGGGGGGGCGCTAAATCAGATTTTGCCTAGGGCGCCAAACTGCCTTGCACCGGTCCTGCTGATACCTCCCTCTTGCACATGGATGGTGCCATTTTTTTTGAATTTTAAAAAAGCCGTAAAGACTTACCGTATCTCTTCCGGCAGGCCTATCCGGCGGAATTTTAGGATGCCTTTAAGATGTTTTTAATATGTTTTTAAGATGTTTTAAGATGTTTTAAGATGATTTTAGGATGTTTTAAAGATGTTTTAATAGTATGTATTGTGTTGTTTAGTTTATGTATTTTATATATTTCTGCTGTTCCCCGCCTCGATCTAGATGGAGAGGCGGGTAATATTATTATTATTATTATTATTATTATTATTATTATTATTATTATTATTATTATTTTGGCTGCATAAGGACCTTCATTCCGAGAACAGGTTTGCTATTAGCATGCAGTTGCTAGGATACTAACTGGGTCCTGTCATTGGAAACATATTTCTCCTGTGCTGAATATGCTACGCTGTTCAAAGTGCTGATGTGTACCTTTAAAGCTGAACATGACTTAGGACCGGGTCACTGGCAGGAATGCCTGCTTCCACATCAGCCTGCCTGTGCACTGACATAATTTTCAGAGACCTTTCTCAGGGTGCCCCATCACATCTAGGGTGAGGCAGGTAGTGACTGGGGAATGGGTCTTCTCAGGTGTGACATCCCATTTATGGAATTCTCTCCTTAGGGAGGCTTACCTAGTGCATTTTTTTTACCATGTCTTTTCAGTACTTGGTGGAGACTTATTTTTTAAAACTTCTCAAGCTTTTAACATGTGAGGAGTTTTTAACATCTGTTTTATTGCTTTTTTAAATTTCACCATTTCATCGATTATCCATGTTTTACTGTCATTTTATGATTTTGTTGTTTTCATCTTGTGACCTGCCCTGGCAATTATTTCCCTCTTGGAGGGCTATATACACATTTATAATGCAAATAAAATGCATAAACATCACTTTAATTTATTCTGACCCGTACAATTTTACAAATATTTTGTGCTCTTCATTCCTTTCAGACAAATGAGGTTCTTCAGATATATGGTGTTCTTAACTGAAGATAGCTTAGAAGTTACAAGTGGTGCCAAACAGAGCAGCCAATTTCCAGGCAGGGCACTGTGGAGTCTAGGGCCTACGAGATTCAGCTTCTTGAATGAACAATATTCAAGGGGCCTGCTGTTAGAGCTGGGTGTATCTGGCTTTCTTAAACAGAAACTGAAAAACTGTCTGTTCAGGGATGGCTCAAGATATTTTGCTTTCTGAAGTAGAGAAGCAACTGGCACCCCACCCCAAGTCAAGGTGCACATAGTACCCAAGGCAGTCAAGTAATTTTGGAACTTCAGGCAGAAAATCCCACAAACACCTCTCCCGCTCCTGGCAGCAGAAATATAATAATAAGTTCTTCCCTGACACCCAAGATGAGTGAGTGATGATGATGATGAAGATCAGCTGGCCTAAAGTGGCCACCTCACTCTACCTAACGGTAGGGCCGGGCCTACTAACATTTTATGTATGTATGATGTTTGTGACTAAAAAGAGAAGTTTTTTTTAATTTGAGGTGCAGCTGAAGATATTGACAGTATATGAAAATGTGGCATATAGCTAACTAATGACAATAATTGGATTCCCCTCTACAAGAGAAAGCAGGAAATGAGCTGAAATACTGTCAGAACAATACTGTGTAGACTCAGTGTCTGAGTGTTATATGAATTTACAAGCAATGGCATATTAAGTTGCCAAAGCTATTAATGCTGCGACCTTTAAAAGAAGAATCACAGGAACTTCCCGTGGTTTTGTGTCCTTATTCAGAATCTGGAAAAACACAATTGAAAATTAAATTTGCTTCTCATTCTCTTGGTAATGTAGATATTAGTGAGAGTAGAAAATAAATGGAGGTTGACCATGTGGTGGATGGCTTGCAATTATGCTGGACTTTTTTTTTTTAAAAAAAAAAAGGCCTGCAATTTTAAAGCAAAAGGTCTGATCTATTGTGCTTCCTCAGTGAGAACTATAAACACATTTATAAATCAACCCCCAACATTTTACAAACAGCAAACCCCAAAATAAAATCCTACATTGATGGCTAAAGGGCACCAGTTTGTCTCTGTCCTTTCCCTCTTTTATAGGGGCCCCATCCCTCCCTGGTTACTTCTCTCTCAGAATACTAGAACCTGAGGCCATCCCATAAAGCTGATTGGTGGGAGATTCAGGACAGATAAAAGGGGGTATTTCTTCACACAGTGCATTGTTAACCTATGGAATTCACTTCCCCAACATGTAGTGATGGCCACCAATTTGGAGGGCTTTAAAGGGGGATTGGACAAATTCATGGAGGAGAAGGCTATCAATGCTACTAGTCCTGATGGCTATAATATCATCTCCAGTATCAGAGGCAGCATGCCTATGTACACCAGTTGCTGGGGAACATGGGTGGGAGGGTGCTGTTGCACTCATGTCCTGCTTGTGGGTTTCCTGTGGGCCTCTGGTTGGCTACTGTGTGAACAGAATGCTGGACTAGATGGATGAACTAGATGAATGCTGGTCTGATCCAGCATGGCTCTTCTTATGTTCTTACGATGTAAAGCCACACATAAAACTGTGATTCAGTAGCCAACCTTTAACAGGCTATTCTCTGTTAAAAGGGCTTGCTCTGCTATGCCACAGAACTTGGAATAGGGGTGGGGATTATGTGGCCCTGTAGTGATCACTGGCCATTGGCCATGCTGGCTGGGGCTGAGGAGAGTCAGAGTCCTACAACATCTGGAAGGCTGCAGGTTGCCCACCCCTGCCTGAGAGGATATGAAGTTGGCATAAGTACTAAGAAAAGGTTCTCTGTTCTTGGGTCCCTGTGTAGGGCAAAAGACAGCCCTACTTTTGCAAGGCGCATGACAAGTACTGTTCATTCTAAATCAGGAGGGTGATATCCATCATGTATAAAGAGCCGGGTGGTGGTGAGGGTGGCAGTCTAGTTGCTAACATTCAATTAAAAATACCCAGTGTTCAAGAGATGGAGTCAGGACTAGCAGACAATTGTCTTCAATTGGCACCAATGGAAGCTTTCCTCTGGAGAAAATTGCAGGTTCAGGCCACCAGTTTAGATCAGGACTATGGCAGCGCAGGAGCAAAGAGCTAAAGCACCCCTTCCCCCATGCCATGGTCCTGATCCAGTCCCGTCCCCCCGTCCCCATGGCTGCTGTTTATTTCTTTTTAAAAAATCCTACTGGGGCTAATTATGTGATGAACATCACATCACATCTAGTCTGACCCACGTGGCACAGTCAAGTCAAGAAGGACTCCAGCAGGTCAGGGGTCGAACCAAAGTGGATCATGGGTGGAATCTGACAGAATCTGATGCTTATTAGATTTTCAGAGCCTCCAAACTGACTTTGTGGCAGAACACAAGACCAATAAAAAATACTGGCCATTTGACAACCCTAATGTTATTTCTGGTGTGTGGTAAAATAATACTATTTAGTGTTTATACAGGTGCTTTGCACGTGGCTTAAAAGGCAATGCATCTGGGATCTCCAGCATGGTGCCCATGGGTGTCAATATGCCTTATTTGTGGGCAGAGAAATTGGAGGGATAATTTCACTGAATACTCCAGGGAAAGAAGAAATTCTCAACAGTTTCTCACAGGCAGGGCTCACCATTGGCAGGGATTGTAGCACAGCTTCTTTCTTTTCTTCATACAGGTTTTTGGTTTTTTGTGCTGCCAGTGCAAGTGGCAACAGCATCAACTGTATTGGCAGGCTGGCCCCCATTTTGCATCCACAACAATGCAGGCGCGAGGGGGGAAGTTTTGTGTCTAGCTCCAGGGAAGAGGTGGAGTTATTGCCATGCATAAATCTGACCTCCAATTTCCTGAAAGTTTTCTTCCCCCATGAAAAAGGCTTCCATTGTTCTGCCTTATTCCCAGGATGCTTTATAATTTATTTTTGTGATATTTTTGAGCTTACCTAACTAATCACTGCGAGGTAGCCGAGGTTGCTGGGTGTGTGTTTTCTTTCTATGACACATCTCTCCTTTGCTCTGCAGCCTCCCAGGCTGCCTGTGCTTCCTGATCTGAAAAAGCTCGGGGGGGGGGGGGGAATTACCTCTTGATGTCTTCCCCTGGGCTTTAACTGAACTGCGGGAAACCAAGGAAGAGGCTACAGGCTGCCAGAGATTGTACAAGGAAAAGCAGGACAGTTGCAAGCACTCCTTGGTCACCTCTTAAGTAAGATAAGCACAAGAAACCCAACCTCAACCCATGAGAATTTCTCCGAAATTTTCTTCACCTTTGAATTTATTTTCTATCAAATTGAATACGAATGGGCAAAAAAAGAAAAGAAAAAGAAGTGGAATAATTTTTTGGCATAACACTAGTTTTGACCCAAAGTCCCATCGAACTCAGTGGGGCTTACTTCTAAGTAGACATCTATAGGATTGCTTGCAGACTTCTTTTCCATTCTAGTTGCAAGCATTGAATAAGTTCCCAGGAGAGCCTGTTGGTAGGTTGATTTTGCAAGGAGAATATAATATAATCTGGGAGAAGTGCCTGTCTTTGACTGTAAGCTTGTGAAAACCCATTTCAGATTTTGCAATCACTGATATTCTCTGCTAACACATTTTCTTTGTGTGCATGCATGGCTGATCCTTATCTGGGGCTTGTTTATTGAGGGATGCTCACCCCGACTGACAGCTGCTTGAATGGTATTATAAACATGTTGTAATGATTTCAGAGATAATAATGCCATTTAAAGAAAAGGGTGAGATAAAATTCATCTTGAAAAAATTCCTATGGACATCAGAATGCTGTTTAAACCATCTTTTAAAAATGGCTCTCTCTTTGTGCACTGAAATGAAAAAAAAAAGTGTTGCCAATTAGTCAGTTTAATGAGATCTGTTTAATATGTGCTGCTGTGATAAGAAAATCAGGTTAATCACATTTTAAAATAACCTTTTCAAGACGGCTCCTCTGTTATGGGTTGCCACTGATATGACTAGGATGGTCTACATTGCAGAAATGTTTTCATGGGTAATATTTGTGTCATGCTTATTGCTTTCTTAAAGCAAAGAATTACAAACTTTAAAAAAAGGTCAAAGCTGAATTATAAATTCTAAGTAGATCTAAACAAAATATGCAGAGTTCTTTCCATAAAGATCATTTGTCGCATCCTGTTGATAAACCAGCTTGTTGAAAGTTTTAGCATCTGGAATTTCTTGGATGATTTAATTGAATTTCCTTGGTTAATGCGCACTTGCTTTTGATGCTGAGTTAAATACTTTATACCTAATCCTTCTTCATTTGAACTGGCTGACTACTACAAAAATAAACATCCATGAAACAAGTAGTATGGCCAACTGCTACAACAATAGTTTAAAAAGCAAAACCTCCCATCTGGCTAGATATGATGAGCAGCAGCATCGATAAAACAGTAAGCAAAGATTCTACTCTTCAGGCTCTTGGCCAGTACTGAATAGGTTCTCACCACTGTAGAAAATTGGACGAATGCAGATGACCAATTAGCAAGTAGTATATGTGGGGATGTCTTACCACTTGATAAGGCCCCTAGACTTTGCCACACATTAAGATGTGTAGCAGGTGGGGAAAGAATACACCACCTTTCCATTAATACAGATGACTGTCACTGGAAAAAACCAAAAATCGAGATAGAAAACCTTACCACTTGGTAAGTTGGGTCATTATCTACAGTCTACAGAGTGGGACTCTTCATGTTGACTCTCATAGAAAAGGTTGTTAATATGGCTGAGTCACTGACAGCGGTGCGGCTAGGTAATTTTATTTATTTATTTATTTATTTATTTATTCATTCATTCATTCATTCATTCGTTTTCTATACCGCCCAATAGCTGAAGCTCTTTGGGTGGTGTACAACAATCCATTAAAAACAAACAAACAATAAAATACAGTTAAAAATATAAATAAAACCTTATGAAAATTTTAAAACCAATTTTAAAAAATTTAGACCCTGAACTTAGTGGTCTTAAGGCCCCCTCTGCTATGCATTACTTCAGTTGAGCAGCACTCAGATAACATTTCTCTTTGCCCCCCCCCCCCACCATTCCGTGTTTTACAACTGTTTCTACATTCTTGATAAGTTAGAACAATAACAAAACTGTTTGCCAATGCTGATTTTTTCTTAAATAATTATAATAATACTCTGAGCATTTGCAGGTTTGCTTTTTTAAACTCACTTATATCATAGCACCATCTTGACTACAGGAATAAAATGGAGTTTGCTTCTGCTGCCCCTCTCTGGCTGGTCATTTGGGGCCCTGGACTTTGACACCACTGGTCACTGATTGAGAAATGGGGGTACCATGCTCTGAAGGACTTTAAAAGCCAATATCAGCACCTTGGACTAACTGCCCCTCATCACTGGCAGCCGATGCAACTGCCATTGTTCTGGTTGTATGTGATCTTACTTTCCACACCTGTCAGGAGGCAAGCCATGGCATTCTACTACCACAGTTTTTGCAGTTTCCAAACTGTTTTCAGGGGCAGCCTCACATGCATACAACACATCACGGTAGCAGGGCTAGCATCCAGGATCAGCATTGTTGGGCACCTGCGAAAGTCCACACCTCAGTAGCAAGGTTGCCACCAATCCCTGGATCCTCCCAACCTGCTGCTCCTCCTCTTTGCCTTTGGTACTTGTTTACCTGCCTTGCTTGAGTGAGCAAGTAGTGAGAGAGACAAGGCAAAGGAAGAACTGCCTCCTCCACTCACCCGTTGGGTGAATGTGTGGCTGAGTCCAGAAGGAGAGAGAAGCGAGTGGACAGTGCCAACAGCAGTGAAGAGGAGATGGGGCATTACGCCTCAGTTTGAGACCAAAGATGAGGAGAGGCAAAAGGACAATTACACCAGAGATGAATTAACGGAATGATGGATACAACTTATCTCATTCGCTCGCTCTCTCGCTCTCTCTTTAATTGGCAAAATTAACAGAGATAGCTAACAGCAAGTCTAACAAAGAATAAACAATGACCCTTCAGGCCCTTCCGAGTTCCCAGATGGCCACACCCCTTTTCCCTACCCCCACACCTTTTCTAATTTGTCTAAGGTGTCTCTTGTTCTGGAAAAGGCTGCATGGGCAGAAATCTCATGGTGGGGAGGAGCGAAAGGATCCTGATGGTAGTATGATTTCTCTCATGTGAGCACACAAATAATGGGAACTCCTCAAACATCCTGGGACAGGTGAACATACAATGTTTGAGTTCATTAAGGTTCTCCGAATTCTGCCTCAAAGCTCATTTCACCTCATTTTCATTCCAAAATGTGAACATATATTTTTTTCCTGATCAGGAAAAATGTGCCTTTTCCCCAACTAAAACTGCGCATTTCCCCCCCATAGGCTAAAGCATGAAAATGCAATTTTTAAGGGGATTTCCACAAATGCACATTTGCACAAATAAAATGCAAATATGCACAGATGTGATTTTCAGAAGTGTGCATTTATACGTGTTTGAGAAATTGTGAACATTTCCTGAGAATTGTGTCAGCTCAGGGTTGAGAACGGGACATGTTTTGCATGGTTTGTGAACAGGAACTAAATTCTTATACATCCCTACGAGTAGCGGCGGAGGTCACCACTGCAGTCAAAATGGCCAGTCTAAAAGCCTTGGTGGGAAATATGGTCTAGTCCCGAAGCATCCTAACCTTCAAAGAGATCAGCAGGTTACAGCACCACTTGCGTATCCCTTGTAGCCTCTTTTGTTTTGGGAACCTCTACCTGCTTGTAGAGTCTGGCCTTTTGTCATGCTTAATCAGCCAACCGAAACACAATAAAAAAGCCAGGAACCTAAGAAATGATTCAATTCATTCTGCAGAACCAGGCTATTGAACCTGTTGTTTAGCCTCATCCTGAGAATGCCCAAAATTGTTGTCTCCATAGCAGTGGAGGCTGATGGCTTCAGTCTCAGTGGGGCTGTGTAGCCACTCCAGATTTTACTCTGAACTTTTAAGGAGCTCTCCATGGTGCTGAATCCTATCCCCAAAATAGGTTTGGCTCCATGGATAGCTCCTTAATATTTCAGAGTAAAATCCAGAGTGGATACACAGCCCCACTGAGACTGAAGCCATCAGCCTCCACTGCTCCATTGTGCTCTTCAGCTGAACTCTATAACTGCTCTGGAGTCCAAACTATGTTTGAGGAATTGAGACCTTCCACAGAACCGAATGATCCATAGTGCGGCTCTAAGATCTTCCCAGGGTTTGCCTGGCAAGATGCCCATTCCCAGTGATCGACCCCTAGCACTCTCTCTCCAACTTTAGTGGCACTTAAAAAAACACAGAAAAACCACCAAACACTTTTAACTGTGTTGTGTTAAAAGCTGCTAATTAAGATAATTCTGGAAAAGTGCTAAGGTGAGATAGAAACTAATATAAAGCAATCTAATAATAGCTAATGCAATTATTGTAGAACTTATGACAGACAGACAAAGGGGACAGAATTTTGAGCAAGCAAGTGAAATGATACAAAGGTCATGTGAAGTACAACAGCTAGAAATGCAGGAATTCTAGCAATTAAGAAGGTGACCTACTGCACATTGACTAATGCTACTAGAGCACCTACAGCATTTTAATTATAATTGATATAAAACGAGTGAACCTTGTGTAACCCCCTGAATGCAGTTTACAAAGTAGAAAGGCAGAAGTGTGTATCCTCTATGATCTCTGTTTAAAAATAAAATAAATTTCATCGCATCTCAATTTTCTTGCATTGAGCAGGGGGGGTTGGACTCGATAGCCTTGTAGGCTCCTTCCAACTCTGTGATCTATGAAATCTATGTGGTCATATAGCACACTGGCTGAAAAATTCATAAATTTGGGGGGGGGGAGGAATTGTGTTCAGCAAAAATATATATATCAACATTTCCCCCCTCCCTTTGCAGTCCTTTCTGAGAGGATTGTTTGTTTTTTAAACCTAAAATGTCCATTTGCTCAATCCTTAATTTGCTTACTCTGAAATAGTCCCACATTCATTGGGGATGCTGTGCATTGGAGAGAGACCATAGCTCAGTGCATGAGCATGCAGAAAGTCCCAGGTTCAATCTCTGGTATATCTCCACTTTAGAAAGCAAACAAACATCCCCACCCCCACAAGCAACAGGTAGCAGATGATTGATTGAGATTGATTGCCGTGCAAGAGGAATTTATATTTACCATTCAACACCTATTGTCGTTATAAGGAGCATCTTTCACCTGAGAGAAAAATGCAAAATTAATACCGTAATTACTCTGCCCTATGTGTGACTTTTGCCAGACAAATTTCTTTCCTCCCCCAAGATCTCAGGCGACTGCTTCACCACGAATTCAGTGGCAACATGATCACAGGGACACTCTGAAGCGGTGCCTGAGACCCCCCAAAGCGGCCAGCCAGAGTAGACAATACTGGAATAGATGGGCAGATGATCTAGTAAGGGAGCTTCCTATCCCTTCCTATTCCTTTTATGCTGGCTGTGTTGATATGACTATATTTTGGACCAATATAAGAGGCTGAAAGTAGTATTTATGGAAAATTGTTAACTGCTTGTTCTGTAGTTATCTAGAATAATCACTACAATATCTGAGGATGGCATTATACTTTTAAAAAAACCATCAAATGCAATCAACGGGTGAAAACAATGTAGCCAGATGGTGTACCTAGATGGGTGTACTGAGTGCACTTAAGCCTGCTATATGGAGGAACGGAGGGAGCCGAGCCAAGTAGCCCCACCCCCTGACATCGCGTCATACCCTAACCCTGCCTATACAGGTGAAGGCCTCCCTGCTGCAGGGGTTCATGCCATATGTATAGATGCCTATGTGCAGGGCTATGATATGACGTGATGTCGGAGGGTGGGCTACTCGATGTGACCCTATTCCCGCTATCATGATGAGTTTCACCACTTTTCATAACAACTGAATAGGGATATTGCCAACACTAGCATGAGTTCAAGTGTGAAAGTACCTACAGAATGTTCCCACATTAGAATTGCTGCAGAATGGAGGGCTGCACCCATGCCATTGGCAGGATACCAAAGCGTTAGATCTAGATTTGCTCATGCATATCAAAGTCCCATTATAATCCGTGGGAGTTAAGTAAGTAATGACTAACTTAAGTCCCATTGATGTCAATGGGTCCACTCTAAGTATGACTAAATCTGGATCCTATCCAATATCTTACATTCATCCAGATATGGACTGCAGCAGGGGGCAAAGGGGATGATGATGATGATGATGATGATGATGATGATGATGATGATGATGATGATGATGATTTTCTATACCACCCAGTAGCCAAAGCTCTCTGGGCAGTTCACAGCAATTCACAAAACACAGATACAATAATAAAATACAGCATGAAATGCAGACAATAAAATACAATGTAAAATTTCAATATACAAAATTTAAAACAGTTTAAAAAGCCACCTGATTGCCCCACCCCACTAGAGTCGCAATCCAGATTGGGTGCCCTGTTAGCTACATCTTTAAAGTCATGTGCATTTTGGCCCTTAGATAATGAAAGTGTCAGCATATACAACATACCTAGAACATTCTGAAAGGGCAGTGAAACCTTTCCTGTGGTTTATGCCTTAGAGCTATTGCTGGGAAAGACAAACACATTTAAGGAGTAATCAAATCTCTGCTATATCCCACGGGGTATAAATATTAGAGGAACACTGTATTCATCATTGCAGTATTGAGAAAACCATCCTGAGAAGTCTCCATGCTTGGCTACCTAAGGAAGAATTCAAGATGACCCAACTGGTTTTCATTGATATTGTAATCATTGGATATTGGTTTAATTAACAAGTCTAATATTGAACAGTATGAACAGTGTTTACGCCTTTTATGGCAGTCCCTCCTTCTACCCTTCAAGGTAACATAGGTGTAGCAGTTTCACCCCTGCGTGACAATCTGCTTCTGTATCATCTTATGCAGCAAATATAAATATAGGAGCCACATGCTTCTTTACATCTGATATTTGGGCTGGATCCAGGATCTGCCTTCCATCAGAAGAAGGGACCTTCAGTGAGAAGAAGTGCTCCTCTCCTGAAAGGTCCCACCACCTGAAGTTTGGGGATCCCCCTCACACCACAGCTCACCCCATCCAGCAGGGTCACTTGAATCTCTGTGTAGCATTTTCAGAGGATTGGAGGGGCTACAATGGGAAGAAGGGACTGGAGAAGTCTACTTCTGTCAGCGCAGATGAACCAGCATAGACCTGGATCCAACCCCTTGTAAAGAGGGATTAAGGGCACCATCCTATGCACTGCTTAGACAGGGAAAAAAAAAAACCCTACATGCTGACTAGGGAATGCTGGGAGTTGTACAACTTTTTCTGTCTGAACATGCATAGGACATAACACACACCCTTACAGTGCAATTCTATACATGCCTACTCAGAAGTAACTCCCATTGAGTTGGGTGGAGCTTACTCCCAGGTAAATTGCATAGGACTGTACAAAAATTTTCAAGTGGGTATCCCATACTGCAGTATGGGATGAAAGGTGGGCTCTAGTTCTCAACAGGTTAAAGACTACTGATTTAACATAATGCAAAAGACGCCCAGTCCCTTTCAAAGCCTCCTCATGTAAGCAAGGCTTTTAGATCATTATTAGAGTGGTTTTCAAGTGTATTGATGTTTTGCAGTGGGCTAATACTATAAGGATGCCTCCTAATGGTTGTAAATACATAAAGTAACCCTTCCTCTCAACAACACTGTGTAAAACAACAGTATTGGAAATGGCATCAGCATTTTGAAATATGGGAAATTGTTTATCAAAACATCACATTTTTTTGTGCTGAATTCTGCCTGTGACAACATTCTGAGTGCAGCCCTGTTAGCAGAAGATGATTTTGTCAGTTCTAAGGTCATGTTTGGTTCTTCTACTGAAGTACACAGCACAAGTTCAGTGTTTACAAAAATGAGAAACTGCTTTAATCTTTGTAGACTTTTTATTTCAACAAAATGAGTTACAAGGTCAAAGCTAGAAGCCTCTAACTAATTCCTTACATGGAAGTAGTCAAGTACCGTACTTTAATTTCTCTGCATTCTCGTGACCCACCCTGGTGATTGTGGAGCTTAAACTCAGTCATCCTGTTCTGGCACTCACTTGCAGATGTGTGGATGCTTTATTGCATATATATATTTTCAACTTGCAACGGCAATTCTCCTTACTGGGGTGGGGAGGGTGGTGCGAGAGAGATCCACATACATAGATGGAAGTACGTAAGTGGCCCTTCCATTGAAATTCATAACAACATAAGAAGAGCTCTGTTGGATCAGACCAAGGCATAACTGATCCAGCATTTTGTTACCGCAATGGCCAACCAGATGCCCATGGAAAGCCCACAAGCAAGACATGTAGCATTCTCCCACTGTTGTTCCACAGCAACTGGTATACTGGCACGCCACCTCTGCTCCTGGAAGCATCATAACTAGTAGCCATTGACAGTCCTAACCTCCATGAATTAATCTCATCTCCTTGTAAAGCCATCTAGGTTGGTGGCCATCATTACATCTTGTGGTGGCAAATTCCACAGTGGTGTGACAAAGTACTTCCTTTTGTCTATCCTGATTCTCCCACCATTCAGCTTCATTGGATGACCCAGGATTCTAATATTATGGGAGAGGGAGAAAAAGTCTGATAAAGGGTAAGATATTCGTGGATGATATGATGACTATTATTTGCCATGGGCTGGATCCGGGCTTAGTCATACTTAGAGTGGACCCACTGAAATTGTGGAGAAAGCCAACCTAAGTCCCCCTGCCTGACACACACACACTCACCAAGGAGGGGGGAAGGAGACCCAGGGCGGGGGAGACTTCCACTGAAATCAATGGGGCTTAACTAAGACATGAGTAACTCAAGTCCCATTGGTTCCAATGGGTCTACTCTAAGTATGACTATCTATATCCAATCATATGAACACTAAATAGAGCTTCCATGCTCAGATGCTGGAGATATACAGTGGAGAACGTCATGTCCTCATGCCAGGGTTGGTCCAAGTCAGGTTGGTCCAAGTCATTTTGCCACCTGAGGCAAAGGATAAGATGTCACCCCCTAACATTTTACATACAGAAGCAGACTGGTCTGGCCATTCAATCTTACTTACCCACTGCTGACAGGACAGCATCCTCCACCACACCTGAGGGCAGTAGGCTAGCTTAGGGGGTGCAGGGCAGGCTGCTCCAACACTTTGCACACCTGGCATCTGCCTCACTGTGCCTCATGGTAGGGCTGGACCTGCCTCATGCCCTGTGGCTCAAAACTGTTAGAAACAGGATGATCATTTACATCAAGGGAGCACAACCTTTTCAATCCAGAGGGCCATGTCAGGTCCGCACATTCGCTCGCGCGCACACACACACACACACACACACTCACATATAACGTGCAACTCTCCCTCTCCCTCTCTCTCACACACACACCACTCACTCAAATCCAACTCCTGCCCAAGAGTCCATCAGAGGCCTGGCACCTGCTTTGATCAGATAAAACCAACACTCCTTCCGGAAACCTCAGTTCTCAAACCACCCAGCCATCCAGGAATCCTGGCTCCTAGCCCTTCTCCCTTGTCTAATTCATTCCCTTGCTGAAGGATCCTGACCCACCACCCTCTGTTATCTGGAACCTTTTCAGGGGTGGGGGTGGGAAGGAAAAAAAGAGAAGAGAAATGCTGCAGAAACAGGCTCTATGGTTTCTGCCACAGAAGCCCAATTCCTACAATGTTCTAGGAAGCCAGCAGGAGCCTTCAAGCACTGCTTTCTAGGACATTCCAGGGATGCTATAGGAGTGAGGATTCTATGGTAGGAACCTTAGAGCCTGTTTCTAGAGCATTTTTCCCTTTCCTCCCCTGGTTTCTTCTTCTTCTGAGCATCTGTGAACCAGGGCTTGGGGGGCTGCCTGTGGCCTGTAGGCTGCATGTTTGGAACCCCTAGCTACGTGGACATTTGGTCTGATCAATCTATCTTTTACTCAGATATAGTGACTTGCTGTGTCATACAGATTCAGCTGCATGTCAGAATGGAGCTCACACATTAATAATACATTTCACAAATGGTTACAGAGGAACTTTAAGAATTAAAAAAATCATTTAATGATGCCAGGAAAAATACCAGGATCTCTAGGATAATACAGCTTTAGCGAAGCACTTCGCAGATAAAATCGATCAGATTAGGAGTGGGATATCGTGCGTCATGGACACAGGGAGTGAGCGGGAGGAGGCCAATGGCAGACCGGTTTTGTGGGATCAGGTTTCGGCTTCTTCCTTCTGATGAAGTGGACAAGGTGCTTTCATCTGTGAGGCTGACCACCTGCTTGCTTGATCCTTGCCCGTCCTGGCTCATAATGAGCTGCAGGGAGAGACTGGGTGAGGGGATCAAGGCGGTGGTGAATGCCTCCCTCGAGGAGGCAGTGATGCCATCAGCCCTCAAGGAGGCAGTAATAAGACCGCTTCTAAAGAAGCCCTCCTTGGATCCCCAGGATTTAAACAACTTTCACCCAGTCTCCAATTTACCATTTCTGGGCAAGGTGATCGAGCGGGTGGTGGGTGCTCAGTTGAAGGCACACTTGGATGAAGCCGATTATTTAGATCCGTGCCCGTCGGGTTTCAGGTCTGGACATGGGACGGAGACGGCCTTGGTCGCCTTGGTGGATGATATGAGGAGGGCTTTGGATAGGGGCGAATGCTCCTTTCTAGTCCTCCTCGATCTCTCAGCGGCTTTTGATACCGTTGACCACAGTATCCTCCTGGACCGCGTGGAGGGCTTGGGCTTGGGAGGCACTGTATTGCAGTGGTTCCGGTCTTTCCTCTCTGGAAGGTATCAGAGGGTAGTTCTCAGGGAGGAGGCTTCGGACCCTCGGCCACTCACTTGTGGAGTGCCGCAGGGTTCCATCCTCTCCCCGATGTTATTCAACATCTACCTCAAGCCGCTGGGAGCTATCATCAGGAGGTTTGGGGTGCGGTGTCATCAGTATGCGGATGACACGCAGCTCTACCTCTGTTTCACGTCCTCACCGAGGTTGGCCGTTGAGACCCTGTCCAAGTGCCTGGAGGCAGTGGCTGGCTGGATGGGAAGGAACATGCTGAAACTGAACCCCGATAAGACCGAGGTACTTCTGGTGGGGGACAAGGGGAGGTTAGGGGATGTTGACCTGGTGCTGAATGGGGTACATCTCCCCCTGAAGGACCAGGTCCGCAGCTTGGGGGTCATTCTAGACTCCCAGCTGTCCATGGAGGCTCAGGTGTCAGCTGTGAGCCGGGCGGCGCTGTATCAACTCCATCTGATATGGCAGCTGCGCCCCTACCTTCCTAATCACCTGCTCCCATCAGTGGTTCATGCCTTGGTCTCCTCTCGCCTAGACTACTGTAATGCGCTCTACGTGGGGTTACCCTTGAAGACGGTTCGGAAGCTACAGCTGGTACAGAACGCGGTGGCTCGCCTGGTTAAAGGCAGCCGCCGGCGGGATCACATCACGCCAGTGCTGAAGGATTTGCACTGGCTACCAGTTGCTTGCCGAGCCGAATTCAAAGTGTTGGTTTTGACCTTTAAAACCCTATACGGCTCCGGTCCAGTCTATCTCAAGGAGCGTCTCCAGCAACACCAATTGGGCCGCTCAACAAGATCTGCCACGGATGGCCTTCTCCTTGTCCCTTCAGCCAGAGCAGCTAGACGGGTGGGGACGAGGAAGAGGGCCTTTTCTGTGGCGGCCCCCGTATTGTGGAACTCTCTCCCGAGTAACCTCCGCCATGCCCCCTCTCTGCTGAGCTTCCGTCGCTCATTAAAAACCTGGTTATTCAGGCGGGAATATGGGGTGGGTTAAGATTTTAAAATTTTTATATTGTTTTAAATGTATTTTATTGTTTTTATTCTATGTACATCGCCCAGGGTGGCCGGTTGCCGGCCAGATGGGCAATAAATAAATATTAATATTAATATTAATAATAATAATAATAATAATAATACAGCATTTTCATTGATCTTAGTACTCACCATTAGAGAGCCAGTGTGGTGTATTGGACTGGGACTCGGGAGATCTGGTTTCTAGTCCCCATTTGGCCATGAAGCTCACTGGGTGACTTTGGGCCAGTCACCAACTCTCAGCCTAACCTAGGAACATAGGAAGCTGCCTTAAATTTCTGAAGAAAATTAGGGCTGAAGAGAGTTGTATGCCAAAACATCTGGAGGCCATCCCTGCCACAGATAATGGAGCAAATTTGTTCTCTGTTGCTCTAGAGCAGGGCTCTCCAACCTTGGGTCCCCAGATGTTGCTGGCCTACAGCTCCCAGCATACCCAGCTACATTAGCATGGCTAATGTAGTCCAACAACTTCTGGGGACCCAAGGTTGGAGAGCCCTGCTCTAGAGGATAGAACCTGAACCAATGGATTCAAATGACAAAATAGATGATTTTGAGTACTAACATTAGGAAGAGCTTCCTGATGGTATGAGCAGTTTGATAGTGGAACAGACTTACTTGAAAGGTGGTCTTGGAAATTCTCCTTTGTTAGAGGTTTTCAAGCAGAGTTGAAATGGCGACTCCACAGGGATGCTGTGGTGGCAGATTTCCTGGATCAGCAGAGGGGTTGGTCTAGATGAGCTTTGAGTTTATGATTCTATGATCATATGAAGAAAATCCAAAGCCTTAGACTGTTGTGGCTCAAAAGATATTTCTAATAAAATATTTCTAAGAGAAACACACAGACCTCACATCTACTTGAGTCAGACCATTGTCCATTGGTCCATCTAGCCCAGTATTGTTGACACTGACTGGCAGCTGCTCTCCAGGGTTTCAAGCAGGAATTTCTCCAGCCCAACCTGGAGAAGCTGGGGATTGAACCTGGGACCTTCTGCATACAAAGCATGTGCTCTATCACTGAGCTACGGCCCCTACTGTAGAGATACCTGTGAGGTATCATCTTCCTCACAGGGTTGTTGTGAGGATAAAATGGAGAGGAGGGGGAGGATTGTGTAAGCTGCCTTGGGTTCCTCACAGGAAAAAAGGAAGGATATAAATATAATACATGAATAAATAAGTGTCTGGACAAGAAATTTTGCTATTCTAAATGTAAATGTACTTATTGCGACAACACGGCCCTTTACACTTTAGGACCATGCGCATAAACCCTTCTCAGGCTAAGCATCAACACAAAAACCTGAGGGGAGGGTCAAATGAAACCTTTCCCCTACTAGTGAGGGAAAAGATTAATTCTGGTTATCAAGGATCTAGCTTAAATTTATGATGCGGTGGGTACAAAGGTGTGTGTGTAGATTTGAAAGTAATGCAGGTTAATAATGCCAGGCTGACACGTAGGATTTTGGTACCGAACAAAATAAAAATAAGTTTATTTTAATTCTCAAAATCTTAGTTCCAGAAAATAACTTAAACCTGACTACACCAAACACTTTATAATTAACCTAAGTCGCTATAATGCTAAATACTTTCACTCCTCAGACAAGTACTGATTTCTCTCAAGACTCCTGACAAGACACAAATAACCCAACTAACCTAACTCCCATAACACACTCGACTCTCCACTCAACTAAACCTAGCTGACTCTGACATCACTCAAACACTCCTTATATACGTACTCCCCCCACCCTTTCCAAGACATCATAAACCACACCCACTCGGTTCAACATTCTAGACACACGAAACATACTAATGCAGATATACACCAGGGAACTGAATTGTGGGGTTACGCCACACTTATCAATGTCTTTCAGTAAGAACAACTCATCCCAGGTAGATTATTCTTTCTTAGAATAATGGATAACAATGGATAAATGTATTTAAATGTATTTCTTCTAACAATGGATAAATGTATTTAATACTGAGATCTTTAGACACCTCACATTTGAGTATAAAGTGAATAAGATCTTCAGTGATCTGAGAGTTACAGAAGCAGGTATAATTCTGCTTCTTCTAGGGATACCCTTAATTCAGTCCTCTCATTCTGCAAGGGGTAAAATATTGAATCAGGCCTTATAAAAAGCCATACTGATAGATAGATAGATAAGATCTGGTTTACATTCTCTTATCTCATTCTCTGCTACTTATTTCTGTTATTCAACATCTTTAAGATGGTGCAGGATGATAGACGTGGACCCATCATAATCTAGAGATAACAAGAGTGTTGACAGGCCCACATTTATGATGATCAACTGCATTTTGGTCTGATCCAGCAGGGCTAATTTTATATGTTTACATGAATTAAAGTGAGGTGACTGAATTTCACCTGAATTTCATGATAAACTAATCCTGAAAATCTCTCTCCCCACAATCCCATAGATCAGAGGTGGGCAATTTATAGGCCAAAGTATCTGCAGTGCCACAACTTCCATCATACCTCACAATTGATTCATCTGGCTAGGGCTGAAGAGAGTTGTATGCCAAAACATCTGGAGGCCATCCCTGCCACAGATAATGGAGCAAATTTGTTCTCTGTTGCTCTAGAGCAGGGCTCTCCAACCTTGGGTCCCCAGATGTTGCTGGCCTACAGCTCCCAGCATACCCAGCCAGCATGGCTAATGTAGTCCAACAACTTCTGGGGACCCAAGGTTGGAGAGCCCTGCTCTAGAGGATAGAACCTGAACCAATGGATTCAAATGACAAAATAGATGATTTTGAGTACTAACATTAGGAAGAGCTTCCTGATGGTATGAGCAGTTTGATAGTGGAACAGACTTACTTGAAAGGTGGTCTTGGAAATTCTCCTTTGTTAGAGGTTTTCAAGCAGAGTTGAAATGGCGACTCCACAGGGATGCTGTGGTGGCAGATTTCCTGGATCAGCAGAGGGGTTGGTCTAGATGAGCTTTGAGTTTATGATTCTATGATCATATGAAGAAAATCCAAAGCCTTAGACTGTTGTGGCTCAAAAGATATTTCTAATAAAATATTTCTAAGAGAAACACACAGACCTCACATCTACTTGTTTGGAAAGGAAAAAAAATCTTCACAAAGATACATGTTGGAGGTGCCGGGCCATAGAGGCAGTTTTCCTGCATATTGTTTGGTCTTGCTCAACCATTTTGGCATGAAGAATTAGAGGTAGTAAGATCTCAGATATGACAGACCTCTAAGTCTCAAAATGCCACTTCTTGGATGTTTGAAAGACATTATTTTGGAGGAAGATTTAGAGCATGTTACCAATTTACTTATGGCAATTAGAAAATAGAATCATTCTGGAAATTTCCAAGATCTCCTGTAACCTAAAATGGGTATGAGCATGTTTGAGTATGTTTTTTGACTAAGCCTACATATGATAAAAGATTCGAAGTAGGATGCTCACAAGATAAATTCATTCAAGCATTGGGTTTATTTATAAAGCATTGGAACATAACATATACTATATTAATATACAACCATATGTGTTATTTTTACTGATAAAATTATTTTTATATATTTGGCAATATATCTATAACTCCAACTTTTGCATGTTTGTCGACTTGATTTGATGTATTTTATGTTATTATTTTTCACTGTATTTGTACTTTGATTAAAAACACACACACACACACACGTGCGCGCGCACACACATTGAGACATCCTACAAATAACAGTCTATCTTTTTTGGGGTTTTTTAAAAAATATTTTTTAAGCTGCAGTATATTTTTAGCTGTCTTGTCAAAGAAAATATATTTTACAAATTGGTCATCATTCTGTAGACAAGTAGATTCTATCTTTTAACTTTGATTCTGTTTACAGGACAATTTCTGAAACTGATTTTTCCTCTGTGTAACTCATTTTGAGTGTCTGATGTTCAAAACCTGGGATTACAGGTTGCATGGCTTTTCCCTGCTTAGTTAGATATCATATCCAGAACTGGGATTCTATGAGAAATATGTTGCATCTGAAATTCAGTCATTACTTTTTGAGACCATACTGCATGACAGTACAGCCCCACTACGGTATATTGGTTTTCTCCAGGGCCTGCCCTACCATTAGGCAGAGTGAGGCAGCCATCTCAGGCAGCAGATACTGGAGAGGGGGGTGGGCAGGTGTGGCAGCCTCCCAGCTATTCTTCATGATCTCTCTGGCTCTTTCCCTCTGTTGTATATGTATGTCATATAAGTCTTGAGCCCGCTAAACTAACCTGCTGCTTCAGGTGTGTGGTGGAGGATGCTATATCCCATTGCCAGTGTTAAAGTAAGATTCAGCTGCCAGTCCAGTCAGCTTCTGTATGTGAACTGGGGAGAGGGTGCTATCTTGTCCTATGTCCCAAGCAGCAAAATGTCTTGGAATGGCCCAGGTTTTTCTTTATCTGTTTAAAGGGTGTTGGAACCTATAGCAGCTCCCCTCTTGCAGCATATAGCAATGGTTGGAGCTGGGATATTAAGAACATAGGAAGAGCCCTGCTGGGTCAGAAGAAGGGTCCAACTAGTCCAGCATTCTGTTCACACAGTGGCCAACTAGCTGCCCATGGGATCCCACAAGCAGGACATGAGTGCAACAGCACCCTCCCTCTCTCATGTTTCTTCACCACACCTGGAGCAGCAGGTTAGTTTAGGGGCCCCAGGAGAGGTTACCGTATATGACATACACAGCTCTGTGCTTCAACAGAGGGGAACAGCTAGAGTGGTCATCCTGCCTCTGATACTGGAGGTAGCATATAGCTTTCAGGACTAGTAGCCATTGATAGCCTTCTCCTCCATGAATTTGTCCAATCACCTTTTAAAGCCATCCAAATTGGTGGCTATTGCTTTATCTTTTGGAAGTAGATTCCATAGTTTAAATGTTGTGAAGAAGTACTTCCTTTTATCTGTCCTGAATCTCCCACCAATCAGCTTCATGGGATGACCCCTTTGGGTTCTAGTATTATGAGAGAGGGAGAAAAATGTGTCCCTACCCACTTCCTCCATACCAAGCATAATTCTGTACACCTCTATCATGTCTCTCTCTCTCCTTGCTCACCACTTTTCTAAGCTAAACAATCCCAGAACTTCATCAGGAGACCCATCCACCACAGCGGGAAAGGGTTAACCCTTCCCCATCTGCTGTGGTCCTGATTGCCCCCACAGCTTAGTCAGATTTAATGTTTTGTTTGGCTGTCTGATGAATGCTTTTGACATTCACACTGTCATTTGACTAAATGTGCCAGCGGGTTCACTTGCTTAATGTTTGTAGCTTTTACAAATATTACTTCTATATGTGGCATCAGCCAGAGTTTTCACACCATCCAAACATTAGGGAGAGCATAAACAAGAGTGATTTGACTTTTGGAAAGGCCTGAAACAAAAGGGATACTGAATACAATTCCCTCTCTGTTTCTTCCACTGTTTTGAGCCGAGTGCTTGTAAGGAACGGCTGCTTCAAGACCTTCCCAGCAGTGGAGGCCGCCGGTGGCTCCAATGTCAGTCTAGAATTGGCCTCCACAGTCACTTACGGACCCATCGCTAGAGTCTACACAATCTTCTTTAGAATTTCCTCCTTTTATCCCGGAAGACAATCTTACTTGGTCACGAGTGATCGCATGATGATGATGATGATGATGATGATGATGATGATGATGTATCTGCTCTGGATTCCACTCCAAAACTTTTAAGGAGCTATCCATGGTGCTGTACCATATCCCCAAAAATAGATTTGGCACCATGGATAGCACCTTAAAAGTTTGGAGTGGAATCCAGAGCAGATACACACAGCCCTGCTGACATTGGAGCCACCGGCCTGCACTGCTTCCTAGATAATAAAAGACACTCACTGTTGTGTATACTCACAGCAGCACCCGCCCAGTATCATGTGTGGGATATCCAGTCCCCATGTGACGGAATGGCCTTGCTGCTGGAGGAGGGATGGCAGGTTCCTATATGCTGGGTTTTGTGTACGTGCGTATATAACAACCAGGTCAGTCCAGAGTCTTACATGAGAGTTCCATTATACTTAGCAGGAGAGAGCAGAGGCGAGGTCGAGGCATTCCAGAGGTCAGCTCACAGGAGTCAGCTGCATCAAGCATCGAGGCCAGTCAGGGGGTGTCCAAAAGCATAGTTCAAGGGAGTAGCCAAAAATATAGGAATCTGTCCAGTCTGGTGTAACAAGGTGAAGCATAAAGGTAAGAACACTGTTGTCTGCAGTGGCAGGCTGACCTCAGCTGGGCCAATTTATAGCTGGTTGTTAATCAGCACATCTAGTTAATTAGGTCAGCGTGTTGCTTTTAAGGGAGGCCCCACACTAGAGCTTCCCTTTGTTCATTTGCTGCTTTTGTGTGACCCTATGCAGTTCAGAGGGATGAATTATCTCAGGCTCCAATTCCTGCATTTGGGAGAGTTCAGGCATAGCCAGTGTGGCGTAGTGGTGAGAATGTTGGACTGGGACTCTGGAGATCCAGGTTCTAGTCCCCACTCGGCCATGAAGCTCACTGGGTGACTTTGGGCCAGTCACTGACTGTCAGCCTAACCTACCTCACAGGGTTGTTGTGAGGATAAAATGGAGAGGAGGAGGACTATGTAAGTCGCCTTGGGTTCCTTGCAGGAAAAAAGGCGGGTGTAAATATAATAAATAAATAAATAAATAGGCACGGGAGAGGCCAGGTTGCTCTTCTGATGGCTTCAGGGGAGGGCTGACAGCCAAAGACTCTAGTTCCTTGCCTGGCTCTGGCTGGGGCCTGTTATGCTGGCTCTCCTCCTCCTCTTCTTCATCCGAAGAATCCTCTTCCAGGTAGGGCATGACACCTGATGCCCTACCCGTCTCACTTCAAAAACAAAAGAAACCCCATTTTTGTACCTGAGGCTGGGATTGTTGTGAAACAGGCTTTTATTGGTGCTGAAAACTGTGGGTTTAAAGGAGTAGTTTAGTGTGTTGGGGCTCAGGCCCCACCTCTGGCTTGTACGCAGTCTTTTGGGCAGCTTACTTGGCCTTTGCCACACCTCCCATGGCAGCCATTTTGTGGTGGAGCCCAAGTCAGCTTCTCAAATTGCCGAATGTGCCCACGGGCAGAAAAGGTTGCCTACCCCTGTACTAGTGCAACCGCATCCCCCACCATATTCATCATCACAAGGACTGTTCACAAGGGTATCACAAGTAATGTATTGACAGTGTGAGCAGGGTTCATCAATACAGTGGCCACAGAACCCTGCGGCCACTGAAAGCACCAATCACATCCCCCACTGGCAACACATTCAGGTAGCATGTGAAGAGCCTCCATCATCATCATCATCAGGCGACACATTCAGGTAGCATGTGAAGAGCCTCCATCACTTACCAACCTTTTATAGCTCTTCGTTTTCAAACTATGCCAACAGCCATGATTCATGGCAGGTATTCAGAAATCCCTCTAGCTCAACGTTTATGTATTTGTGTTGTATTGCAGAGATTGAAGATTTGCCACACTATTTGCTATTTTGCCCTTTACATTCAGAACCAAGCTCTAAATTTTGGGGTTTTATCTTGTCCTACCTGCATGGTAACATTATTCCAGAGAAGATTTTCTATCTTTTGTCTGATATAGATTTTGCTGTAACTTACAGCCTTGGCAGCAGCGAGAATTCGTGCAAAATTCATCATTGATATTACAGTTGATTGTTTTGGGGATGTTTTAATATAATGGTCTTTTTAGCTGTATTAATTTTGAGATCATAATTATTTATTTTTAATATTAGCTATAGTTTAATTTAAATGAATTTTAAATAATATATTGTGAATTTATTTTAGTTCTAAGCATGTTAGATTTTGTTTTATGTTGTATTTGCCCTATTTTGTCTTAATTATTTTGTATGTGAATGGCGGATGGCCCAAGCAAGAGTAAATACCGCTTACCACCAACCTATGCACATAAAGATCTTCCACACAAAGGGGAATCCTGACCCATTCAGGAAGCCCAGTATCTTGCTAATTTATTATTTTTTTTTAGTTACATTTATTTATTTATTTATTTATTTATTATATCCCCCCCCCCCCCTTTTTCCTGCAAGGAACCCAAGGTGGCTTACATAATCCTCTTCCTCTGCCTCCATTTTATCCTCACAACTACTCTGTGAGGTAGGTTAGGCTGAGAGAAAGTGACTGGTCCAAAGTCACCCAGTGAGCTTCATGGCTGAGTGCAGACTAGAACCTGGATCTCCCGAGTCCCAGTCCAATACTCTAGCCACTATGACGCACTGGCTCTCTTTATATACCATCTTTCACCAATAATTTTGAAGCAGTTTATAATAAAAGGAATCAAGACAAACAATAAAGAGAATTTAAACTAGTCTCAATAAAACAAAATCATCACTAAAATGGCAGAAATGATAGAATAAACAGAATATTTATTTATTTATTCATTCGTTCGTTCATTTCATTTCATTTCATTTCTATACCACCCAATTGGCAAAGCTCTCTGGGCGGTTAACAATTTATACAAAACAATAAAATACAGTACAAATACAATAAAAACAGCTTAAAAAACCCAATTCAAAATTTTAAACAGAAATTAAAAGCATTTGAACAATTAAAACACATTCAATAAACTAGACCACTGCAGAAATAAGGCCCCCATATGCCATTAAATGCCTCGGCATAGAGGGCACTCTTAACCTGGCACCAAAAGGATAACAGAGTTGGCGCCAGGTTGGCCTCAATGGGGTGATTGCTCCATAATAAGGGGGCCTCCACTGAGAAGGCCCTCTTCCTTGTTGCCACCAACCAAGCCTCCCGTGGAGGTGGCACTCAGAGGAAGGCCTCAGATGTTGAACGTAGTGAATAGAATAGAACTAGGCCAGGGATGGGGAACTTCCAGTCTACAGGCCTGTGTCCCAGGGTTCCTCATTGTCCAATCACTGGGACAAGAGGTTAATTAAAGGCAATTAACCTTTAATACCCTGCAGAGAATTGACCTATTACAAATATTTTAAGCTGTGCATTTTTCAGGCAGGAGATCTGCTTACTTCTGAGTAGATGTGCAGAGGCTTGGTATTTGCGATGCCATTTGAAAGTGCAGCTGAGTGATTCAGACCTGCTTACTTCTGAGTAGACATGCAGAAGTCTTGCCCTGCTTACTTCTGAGTAGGCTTAAAATGGTAATAATAACATTTGTCCTGCCTGCCCACCCTGCTTTTGGCCCCACCCACAGATGGAATATGGCCCCCGAGACCTTTCCCATTTTGCAATTTGGCTCTCAGGCTGAAAAAGGTTTCCCACCCCTGGAATAGGCATATTGGCCTATTTGAAAAAAATGCCAGAAGGGGTGCTTAGTGTACAGGCTGAGGCAACCTCTGTCCACAAGGGGGTTGCAGCTGGTGCACCAGCCTCAGCTAGTTTTCTAGTGACGATACTGGATCAGTCAGTATCCCAAGCTGTGAGAGTGCAAGCCTCTCTAGAACAGGCTGAACACCCTGGTCAAATAAATCACCTACCAACAGGATGTCCATCTCATCTGAACTGAAAATAAGATTAAGCTTTCCAAAACATTCATGCAGACTATTGTAATTAATTCTTCTGTTAGAGAAGCAGTCAAATGCATATGAGGACTTGTTTTTGTAGAACAGTAAAAAAATAAAAAAAATAAAATATGACTCCATTGCTACATCCACCTTGGGATTCTTGTTTTCTGTTCAGTGATTTCATTTGCAACTTCTGTTACGGTACGGTAGAGTTCCCATCTGGCATGTTTTATATAATGTTCTTCTAGCTTTGCTTTGGATCACTCCCATTATGGCAATCATATTCCTAAGTGATTTGAAACCATTTTGAAAACCTTGTTTGCTTTTAACTACTTTTTATAAAGGTTGGCTTAGAAACAATTTACATAAATTGCATTAAAGATCGTGGATGGATTCATATTTTCCCATGATTTCTCTTTTAGTGGTTGTTAAAATGATCCAGACAACCATTATTTGTTTCTTAATTGCCAGGGAATGGACAATTAAATATCCTTCTTAAGCAAATTAATTATTTTTATGCTCCTTTGCTCTTTCTATTAAAGGAAGCAGCATAAATCTAGGCACATAAATCCAGGCACTGACGCTCAGTATTCTACTTTAGTATTAGGTCTTCAAACCATGTTCTATAGGGCCTGGAGGATAGGATGCTATGGGGTGCTAGTGTGAGAGAAGAATGGCATACTAGGCCACAGTACTGGGTCTAGGTTTTGGGGGCACCTAGCTAAGTTTAGGGTGGCCACTTGTAAATTGCCCCCAAAGAGGGCATGCATCACAAAAAAAAGAGGACACACCTTTGCGTACAATTTAGGTACATATTCACATTTATATGTATAGATGCAATTTTAGAAATAATTATTATAATATAAATAGAAATATAATACTTCTCACCCTACTGTGGAAGACTGTGACCAGGTTACCTGTGTGCTTTGCTCAGTCGTCTGTCCAGGTCCTGTTGATGGGCAACTTTAAGGCCCAGCTCTTCCTTCTGATGGTTCCTTATCTTTAAATTGGATTTGGACTGGACAGCTACTCAGATACAGTGCACCTTAAAACTAGAGGGTGGTCCTCTGGCAGCCCTTCAAATACAGGACTGCCCCAGAGGAGACATGGTCACTCTATCACCCCCCCCATTCACTAATAACTCCTCTTCACTGCTGTTGTTGGACACATAGATTTCATAGATCATAGTTGGAAGGAGCCTACAAGGCCACCGAGTCCAACCGCCTGCTCAATGCAGGAAACTAAAGGAGGGGTCTCCCATCCAAGTAATAACCAGGCCTGACCCTGCTTAGCTTTCCACACTTCCTTGGAGAAAGGGTGGGATTTTTTTTTAAAGCAGTAGTAAATATATATGTGTCATTACAAGCAGGAGCAGTTAGCAAAGAACTGCTTCAGTGAACTAATCAGCGGAATGCCTGGCCCAACAACAGAATTCAATGGTTGTAAATAGGGATAACCTAGTTTGATAGACTGCAATTTGTGACCTTTGTTTTCCTTGCAAATATGGTTTGGGGACATAGGCAGAATTGGTTGAATTGGTTGTTCTATTGTGACTGGTCATTGTGGCTATGAAAATTAGCTGAAGTCCTCGGAAGAGCAGTAAGAACTTAAGTATGAGCAGGGCCAGCCCTTCCATGAGGTGGTGTGAATCTCCCACCTCAGGCTGCAAACTGGGAAGGGCAGCAGATTGTGTGTCCCACCCCACTGCTGGGAAGACTGTCCACCCCTCACTGCCAGGACCAGGCTTAAGTGGCTGGCATGAAGCATAGGGCGGGTGGCCAATACTGCAGCAGGATAGCAGCCACTGTGAACTCCCTTGAGAGGCTGTTACTAGCCACCATGAGCCTTACTCTGAGAGGTCTCAGCACCTCTCAGGCACAGGGTGTGCAGTAGCTCCTGAAAGAAAATAGAAAACTAACATATTAAGGACCTCTACGAGCCTCTTCGCTGCTCTGCATGTTTTCTATTTGTGTTTAACATAGCAAAGTATTGTAAAATAGTACCACTCACATTGAGTCTCAAGAGATGCAACCTATTCTGACGCTTCAGAATTTGGCCACTTTATTATTCCCAACTTGTTTCCATAGAGAATGACATTGGCCAACATTGCTCTGGTGAACGTAGCACTCCATCACCACCACTTACACACACAACACACACACACACACACACACACACACACACACACTATTCTGGTCATATTTGCAATTAATTTCAAGAGCTTGCTGAGGCTGAAATCCCTGTTGCCTGACAGCTGGAACTCCACAAGTTATTCACTGTTATTTTCTGCTTTGCACTTCATGTCCATCTTTCAATAATGTGCAAAATAGCAAGATTTATTTCCACAATTGTTTTTAGAGTCCCTAGGTTACTTGATTACTTTGAGTTTCTTTCAGTACAGCTGGGGGGGGGGGAGGAATTTTTTAAAATCATTTTTGTGCTTTTTCAAGGCATTTTCTAGAAGGTTTTTAAACATTGTTAATATAGTGCAGTGTTCTCCAACCTTGGGTCCCCAGATGTTTTTGGCCTACAACTTCCAGCATGCCCTAGCCAGCTGCAGGGACCCAAGGTTGGAGAACACTGATATAGTAGTATACTGCTCACCTCCTCTTACTTGAACCATTTAAAAAACTTGATGTTGTTCATTCAGATTTAAGGGTGCAATCCTATGCAAGATTAGACAGGAAAAAAGCCTACAACTCCCAGCATGCTCCAGCCAGCTGGCTGGGGCATGCTTGAGAGTTGTAGGCCTTTTTTCTGTCTAAACTTCCATAGGATTGCACCCTTAATCTCATGTTGAGAAAAGCAAACAAACTTATTATGGGTCAAATCCAAACTTAGTCATGCTTTGACTAGATCCACTGAAATCAATGTAAGTCCTACTGATTTCAGGAAGCCCATCCTTAGTATGTATGACTAGCATGTATGACTAAGTCTGAATCCAATCTAATATCTGTTGCATGATTATTTATCGTCATTATTAGGTCTGAAATATTTAGGCAATTAATCAGATGCCTAGAACTCCTTGGAGATAAGGTAGAGTATAAATGGGTTTAAATAAATAAATAAATAAATAAATAAATTTAGATGAATTGATTAAAACATGTCGACTGACTAAAAAACAGCCCTGCTTAATTGGGCAGCAGAAACTGTTAAAAGTACTTTTCATAGAAGTGCTTACAGAAACTGCATGTGTCAATATCATATTTTTTAAAAAATATTGCAACTTGAGATAAGGGCAGATAGGCAGCCTTCTAAGAAGATGGCTGACACTGGCATGAATAGCCTATAAAGAAAGAAAGCATGCTTGGGTTGTTTTTTTTTAATATTATGTTTTTTTCTCACATGCAAATAATGCAGTTTAACAGATTAATCAGTTAATCAACTAAAACCCATCTGATTACTCAACTAAGGACGCAATCATGTTTAGGCAGAAAAAAAGTTCTACAACTCACTGCATTCCCCGTGGCTCTAATTTTTTCCCATCAGCCTCTGGGCTAGATCACATAAGAGCCTGCAAACCAACTCCTGCATGCACAAAAGCCTCTGGCTGGCTGTGACAGCTGTGGTCGGTGACCATTGCTTCAGCCAGCCACAGAGCCACCATTCTAGCCTATCGGCAACACCAGCAGTCACCGATTCGCCTTTCCCAGCAGCACCGGGCTCTTAGTCTGAACTTTAAAGAAGCTGTCCATGGTGCTGAAATGACTTTTGGGCACCATGGATAGCTCCTTAAAAGTTTAGACTAAAACCCGGAGTGGATACCCTGCCCCAACTGACATTGGAGCCACCAGCCTCCACTGGCAGAGAGGCGGTCATAGTGTCAGGGCTTGGCACAGTGAGGCTTCCGTACACATGGGGCCTGCTCGGCAGGTGCCTGAGTGAACTGGGCCTCTATGTTGCTTAGTCATAGTGTTGTAAGCACTGCACCAATAGTTGCTTGACCTCACTAGCAAAGCTCAGTGGTAGAACACATGCTTTATATACAGAATGTCCCAGGTTCTATCCCTGGCATCTCCAGTTAGAAGTGATGGGGAAGACATCTGCCTGAGACCCTGGACAGCAGCTGCCAGTCAGGGCAGAACACACTGGGCTTGGATTTCAGACCATAATGCTGCTGTTCCTACACTGAGTGAAAAAAGTATTTTCATTCTGCATGCCGTTCTTCCTTCAGGAGACCTGTCCATCTGTCTCCTCATCACTTGAGGAGATGTTTCAGATCTGCCATGCTTTGAAAGAATCCACATTTTATTCTTAATAAGAGAAGAGAAATGCTGCAGCTACAGCTTTAAAAAAAGAAGTACTCCCCCCCCCCAAAAGCAAGGGGCTAATGCAGTGACTAATGCCTTTTATTGGTAGCAAGCACAAAACATTGAGCCATCTCTCCTTTGCCTCCCATGGAAACAGAGTTTGTGATGCTAAAAGCTGTTTGAACTTGATTTAATGTGGCAGCTGTATGGACACTGAGGAATAAACACGTTTCCTTATATGTAACAAAATTACCATAGCAGAATAACTTGCTGATTAGTTATAGGACATTGCCCGGGCCTGATCAAAATATATGAGCTTTGTTATTCAAACAGTATTGTGTGTGTGTGTGTGTGTGTGTGTGTGTGTAAGGCCGCATACTGCACAATGCTAATTCGATGTAGAGACATCCGGACACAACAACTTAGGCTCTCTACTTTTCTTCCCAATACCTCCAGCCAGCAAGTTACTCCTGCTCTCTATGTGGGAATAACTTGCAGTCTGGGGATCTGGAAAGGAGAGAGATTGGTGGGTCATAATCCAGCTGGTATGGTCTGGGCTCCCATTGTCAGTGTTGGCTCCAGATTATTATTATTTTTTTGGGGGGGGGACTTGGACAAGATTCTGTCAGTGAGCCCCCCCCCTACCTGAATAAGGCCACCTTGCTATTGTCATGACTGCCTAATCACTTGCATACTCCCGCTGTGTCCAATTTGCAGAAACAGGCAAGGCAAGTAGAGGCTGTTGCTCCTTCTCCTTGCTCTTGGCACCTTCCATACATGGAGAAGGTGGGTGAACATGCAGCAAAAACAAGGAGAAGCAGGGCCAAAGGGCTGTGGGCGTCAGCAGTAGGCCCCCTGATGGGGCGGGGGCATCAGCAGCTGCCCGACCATGTCATCCTTTCATATTGGCCCTGCCCATTGTCAATAATGGCCACTTCACCCAAAGGCCAGCCACAAGGGGTAGGGAGTTTAGAGAACTCTGTTCAGGCCCATGATGACCTTTCTGCACCATGGAAGGATGTATTGTGCGCAAAGATAAGGAACCATCAGAAGGAAGAGCTGGGCCTTGAAGTTGCCCATTAACAGCACCTGGACAGCCGATGAATAGGCAGGTGGTCACCTAATCACCGTCTTTCACACAATGGTGAGTTGTACTGCGTTTCTATTTAAATTATAATGATAATTTCTAAATTTTCACCTATACATATAAATTAGCATATGCAAATTTTATCCAAATCGGTATCCTCATTTAATTTCTTTTTTTGCTAATGCATGTGCTCTTTCTTTGGTGATTTGCAAGTGGCATGAGGAACACAAATTTCAGGCAGGCGCATAGTAATGATCACATTACTACTATTTATTTTGAATATGGCAATATTTTCTTTTCTTTTGTGTCGTTCACTGAATCACATACAAAGCTAGCCTGATTTTTTTTCATATGTGCTTGTGATTCATAAAAAGGATTACTTCAGATGAATAATTTCTAGGTGCATGAAATGCTGGTGAAATGCTCACTTTAAATGTATTATTTGGACATTGTTCACCATAGGCTCAAGTCTGTGACTAGGCAATTGGAAGAGCAAACTTATGTTCACGTTATGCTAGGGGTGGGGTGGAGTGGGGTGGGGGCAGGGGGAGATATGCTACTGCTACACGGGTGGACGTTGCCCTGGTCAGCTTTCCCCATGCTGGCTGGGATGATGGGAGTTGTAGTTCACCACATCTGGAGGACACCAGGCTGGGGAAAGCTGCAATCGGCGATGCTGTCCCTAGCATGGGCACCCAATTTAAAATGTTACAACTGATTACATTATTACTTGTTGATTAATTGTCATGGAACTATTCATATGTTAATAACTATACTGTTTTTGAAACATTTTGAACTCAGACTCCATTTGCAAATTTACCTTCTGGAAGAACCCACTCAACCCGATCCAGTCCACGTGGTAGGGACTATTTTGGGGGATGGGACATGGTGTTCTCTCATTTCTGGTTGTGAGCCAGAGGTGGTGTTAGGGGGCAGCCCACTAGGGCTGAAGCCCTGAATCTTTCATTTGGAGCTCAGAATCTCTGGGAGACCCTCTGCCCCACCACCCTGCTGTCCATGGAATAAAAGTATTTATCGCTGAAATAAAAGCACAGGGCAGGGCCCTGATGATCTCTGTTGCATCTGATCCCCCCCCCCTTAGATTAGCTGGCTTTTTGACCACATGTGCTTCACCTCCTCCTTCTACCCCCTCAAATCTTTCTGCCTAAGGTTTTTTTCCTGAAATAAAATTCCCTCCTCTCCCCTGTGTCTACATCCCTTTCTACAAATAGCGGTGTGCCGGTGTCCTTAGGAGACAGGGTCCTTTAAAGACATACACAGAGACAGAATTTAGAGCATATGTAAATTGGTATATGCAAATGTGTACATATTTTTTTTTTATTTGTCCTGTGAACCTGAGCCCTGGATCTTTTTCAGTACCTAGCACAACCCCTGTTTTGAGATCAAGAGACTGTGGGATCACAGTAGGCCCTTAGTTTGCTTCTAAACAATTACATGAAATAATATGTGTTTGTCAAATCGCTATGACTTTCCCAGAGATTTTTGTAAAACAAAAAGCTTCAGCATGAGCCTTGAGCTAGGGAGCTTTAAAAGCTTTTTCACCAGATGTGTATGTATTGCCATTGACACAACAACTGCATGAAGGAGCCAACACATATTTTTACCCCCTAAAATCAGCAAATGGATATACCTATTCCATCATGGCTTTAATGTCAAACACTAAAGAAAAAGGTACATGCAGTACTCCTGCATTCTGCATGACTAACAATATTGTTTACACATTTGGGTTGCTGTGGTGACAGTATCACATACATATTAAAGTTCAGGAAACAACTTTCTGGCAATATAATTAGATTCCAAGCAGCTTTTAATTGCTCGCTTACAAAATCCTCTTCATTCACGGTATTAGCTTAGACTACTGTTACTGATACCTGACTTGGCTCCAAAACAAAATGGTCTTAATCGGCTGAATCAAAAACTGGTAAGCTAAGTTTATTTATTTTATTACATTTATACCCCGCCTTTTTCCCTGCAAGTAACCCAAGGCGGCTTACATACCGTAATCCTCATCCTCCTCTCCATTTCATTGTGATGAAGTATAGAGAAATCTCCGTCGATAATTTGCCTCAGTTTTCATCCATCTATTTACATTTCCTCTGTATTTCCCCAGAACTTTGGGCAACCCTAGACATCCCAGTATCGGTAATAGCAACATTCACTAGTAAGTCTCAGCTGTTGATTCTCCCTCCAGACCGATATGTCAGCAACCTACAAGAAGGTCTGTACTCCTGCTCAAGCTCTAGCCTTTATCACCGGATTCGATGAGTTCTACTGTGGCCAAAGCTTCAATATACTATTCGACTGAAGCTTTGGCCACAGTAGAACTCATATAACTAGTTACTCTCCTGGGTTATTGTTAGTCTGAAATGGGCCACCTCTCTCTTCTGTTCCAGTGATTAAAAGGGCACAAAGAGACTGTAGCTGCCCTGTTGATACTGAACCACCTGACCTGAAGCAGGTACCTTACCCCTCTGTACTCACCACTGGAACCCAGCTGTGGAGTTGAAGGCCTAGGCCTCTATGAAAGACAGGGGTCTGGTTGACAAGAGTCTTGCTGTCTAGAAAATTATCTTTATGCGTGAACTGTATCAAAAAGCCTTCATCCCCAGATCAGGGCATTCAGGGTAGGGATGTATGACAAATTAGTTTCAGTTCATTTCAGTTTGCACTTCCCAGAACTGAATGCAGACCTGAACACAATTTGTGGTTGAAGTCCATATAGTTGCAAGCTTGCACTGCAATTTGTAGGGTGGGGGAAGGGGGGAGTATGAAAAAATGGGTACATTTGAAAAACATGCATAAAAATACATACTTTTGAAAAATGTACACAACCACACTTTAATCAATGAGAGAAAATGTGTACATTTCCAAAGTGCACTCAACTGATGCATACATACATTCGGTAAAATGGGCATGGTTTTTCATACAATGAAAAAAAACCCAAAGCTCAGAATCTGATATAGACAGGAGTCGGAATAAGCTTCAAGGTGGAAATTGGAGTACAGGCAGTCCCCGGGTTACGAACGAGATCTATTCCTAAGTCTGTCTTGAAGTCAAATTTGTACATAAGTTGGAACAGAAGCCGCACAATGTTTTCAAAGTGTTGCAAAGTGTTACAAAGTACAGTGTGTGCGTTCATAAGTACGAACCATAGTATTTAACTCAGATTTTTACATATATGGCGGTCCGTTCTTAAGTATGAGTTGTCCGTAAGTTGGGACGTTCTTAACCCGGAGACTGCCTGTAACTTGATGAAGTTGGTTTTTTCTGATTTGCACATCCCTAGTTGCAGTTGTGATGAAGCAAATATATACAATTTACCCATTCATGACATTAGCAAGGGCCACAGACATGAGCGTGAAGAAACAGTCCCTTCTTCTTTCAAACCTACACAAGTTAGTTCTTTTCTTTCAAAACTGCATCCTTACAAATATTTTAAAGCTTAGATTCCAATTCCCCCCCTCCCAGCAGCTGAAGCTATTCCCTTAAAATGCCTACTTTGTCGTTCCTCGACTTATGATAACATTAATCAGAGCTGGCAAATTTGTATGGGCTGCGGTAGTGGGTGCATTATAAAAAAAGCTGTCTACTTCCAATTCTCATTCTGGGTATAAATGGAAAATCCCATCCAGCCATGTAGTTCAGCCATATCCTACAGGCAAGAGTGACTTGGGAGAATGTTCCTGTGTATGGCATTTTTAATGAAGGAATCAGCCCTAATTGGCAACTTGGCTTAGGACAGAGGCAAGACAGTTTAGAGTTTGGGCATGAGAGATCCAGGTCCCTATCTATTTAAGCTAATTGGGTGGGCAAGTTCAGCCCCATAAATAACATTTGGAACATGGGAAGGGAAACTAGAGCCAGCTCCAGGCTGATGGGGACGCCCCGAGTTTGTACCACTAGCTTGCAAAAAGCAGAAAATACAAACTTTGTGCAAGATTAGAGCTACGTGACTATAGATGCTGGCCTTTTGTTTGTGGGCAGAGAGAAGATATAACCTTATCCATTACAAAACAAAACAAAACACTCCAGGGATATAGGAAGTGCCTTATATCTCAGGTCAGACTATTTGTCAATCTTGCCGGTCTGACTGGCAGCACCTCTTCATGGTCTCAGGCAGAGGGCTTTCACATTGACTGGGTTCAGAAAACATGATAATCGTGTGGTCTGAAACCAGTCATTATCTCTGACCTGAGCCTTTTCATTGCAGATACAGGGATGGAACCTGAGACTTTCTGCACACAAAGTGTGGATTCTACTACTGAGCCAAAGAGCTGCATTACCCAGTTTAATTTTCTTCAGATGACAGAGCACTGGAGACTTATGGCATCTTTGTAATATTTGATGTATTTACAGATAGATAGGCAGAGCGTAAGTGGAAGCAAAGAGGCACTTTTATAAAGGTGCAATCGTATGCATGTTTAGACAGAAAAAAAGTCCTACCACTCCCAGCATTCCCCAACCAACACTGCTGGCTGGGGAATGCTGGGAGTTGTAGGACTTTTTTTTCTATTTGAGCATGCATATGATTGCACCCTAAGGTGGCTAAATGCATTTTATAGGGATGGGGGAGAAACCTGTAAAATCTGCATTTTGATGCAAACTTACATAATTTCACACCACTATGTGAACCAAAACTCAATTATCCTTGGATTTGCTGATTTGCCATGGAGTTTTCCAGTGGGAAAAATGTGTACAGACATGCCTATATTAGAGAAAACAATGTTCAGCTATGCCTTATATTAGGAAAATTGCCTGCAAAAATGCATACAAAAATCATGTATTAAGAGAAATGTGCACAAAAATGCTTATGAATTTTCATGCAACCTTTAAAAAAAAATCTCAAAGTTTGAGATGAACTGCACTTAAGATTGGAAAAAAGAGAAACTGAGAAAAAACATAATTGATAGATTCATCCATCCGTCAAATGCAAATGAGTTTGGTTGAGGCTTCCAGCACTCATGGTGGTGTGGGGTACAGGTAACTGTGAATGGGTGGAGGCAGACCTGAGTTCAGAAGTATGTATTGTATCAAGTTGAACTTTCTCAATTGAGTTGTTTCATTCTTTCCCCAGCAGACTCTCATGCTGAATTCCACTCCTTGTTATGCAAACCAAAGGTGAGTTAAAAACAGGGCTCAGATGGTTTTAGCACAGACACAACTTATCACTGCTAAATAAATATTAATAGCAATGGGGTCACTACAAAATGTCTTCCGTTGATCATTTAGGCCAGGAGCATGAGTCATCTCAAAAGGGTGAATGAGAAGAAGAGAAACTGCGAAAACATAGGACTCTACCAGATCCGTTCTTTGTTTTCTTTTCTCCCCATGAAAATTCACACATTTCTTCATATTTGGGATGGAAAAAACTTGAGATTTTTTTTTAAAAAAATCTAATGTGGCAGAAACTAGAACTGACAGATGTATCCATCTAGGCTGAGGGCTTTGCTCTCAAAAATCCGGATTTGAATCCTTGTGCATTCAGCCACGTTTCTGGTGCTGTATTAGGGTTGCTGCCTCCATGTTCTGACAGGCTCCTCATCTTTAATAGCTACATGGCGGGCAGGCACCTCATAGATTTCATAGGTCCATAGAGTTGGAAGGAGCCTACAAGGCCACCGAGTCCAACCCCCTGCTCAATGCAGGAAACTAGAGGAGGGGGTCTCCCATCCAAGTAATAACCAGGCTTGACCCTGCTTAGCTTTCCACGCTCAGACAAGCTGAGCCAGCGTAAGTCATGGTCCTCTCCATGCTGGGAATAGCTGAAGCTACTCGATTTGGCTGGCACAGATGGGTGAGAAATTCATTTCAGTTAATTTTTTAAAAATAAGAATTAACCCCAAATTTGCACATTTCTGCATAATTGGGATGGAAAGAATTTGAGATTTTAAAAATCTGAATGCGGGAGAAAGTGAAAATGACAGATCCATTGATCCCTAGTAACTGTGTCTCTCAGGTAGTCAGCTATTTTCCATTTTAAAGGACAGAGAAAGATTTTGTTCTTCTTGTTGTGTTTTACTTCTTAGTGCAGGTGTGTCACAAGATCCTGTTTGTGTCCTGGCAAGAAAGAGTTCCAGAAGGCACAGTTAATTTTATGGACCTGATTGTGCTGACGACATCCTTATGCCGAGAGTGGAAACTAAGCAACCACAGGCCTTGAAATGGAAATGCCAACAGATGATTCCTTTGACACTGTGCCAGTGGGCATCATTGTGACATAGAAATCGCTACCGCTGCTGAAAGCATCCATCAGCTGTCCAGCAGGGGACTTTGTAAGAAGAGGCCTGATGACATATGAGCCACAAACAAAAAGAGACATCCTAATGTGAGCGTTATCATCCATCACCAGGGTTCTAGTCTGGGTCACAGCTAGTAAGCAGAATTATTAAACTTGTATAGAGCTCAACATCAGTGTAGCTAGAGCAGGAAGCACACTCAGTGATATGCGAGATAGAAATTATTTATCCAAGACCTATTAAGCCGCGGGTAGGCAGTGCACTGCCCACAGCACTAGTGCAACCCAGATACCTTTCCAAGTGCACCCCAAGATGACCTAACCCTTCCCACTTTTTATTTTTATTTTAGAAAGTTGGGCAGCACAATCCTATGGTCCCTAGACAGTGTCTAGAGGGCCATAGGATTTTTTGGAGTCCCAGCTACAATGTCGGAAAACAGCTCCGACATTGGAGCTGGGAATCTGCACTTGGAGCGCCCTCCCCCCCTTGCAGCTGGTGCAGAAAGAACTATGGAACTCCCTGCCTCTGGAGGTAAGGCAGGCTTCGACATTGTGTTGTTTTCAGCTCCTGCTGAAGACATCTTTGTTCCAGGAAGCCTTCCCTGCTGACCAGGCACAATGTTAAAGTTATCCTGTTTTTAATGCATTGTTTTTATTCCTTTATCTGTTTTATCTTTTTATTGTTCACCACTCTGGAATCTGCCTAGAAATGGAGCGATATAGAAATACTGTAAATAAATAAATACATACATTTTGGCATGGATCTGCACCCTGCAAGCAGCAGCCAATGAACTGTGCAGGTAAGTGCTGAACATGATATGACAACATGTATTTCTTTTGTCAAGTGTTACCTGGGAGATGTGGGTGGAGAGGACACTGTTGGTGGCAATAGCCATGCATCTTCATAATGTACAATTAAGCACTTGCACGAGCATATTGGTAGAACCACCTCCTCCAACCTGAACCTGCCCATCAATTATGGTCATTATTGGAGGCCTTGCTCTGTGTTCTGCCACCAAGGGAGGTGCAGCTAGCAGTAAAATGAGACGGGACCTTCTCAGTGGCAGCACCCCAGTTGTGGAACTCTCTCCCAATGGAGGTTGAATTGGCCCTTTCAGTGATGGTTTTTGGGCAGGCAGTTAAGATGTTTTTTTGTTCTGTTTTTAATTAATATCACCAGGCTTTTAATGGGTTCTTACTGTATGTTAACTCTCTGCTGGCTGTTGATTTCATTTTGTTTTTGTAGTGGTCTTACCAATCTCCATTTTTATTGTATCAATTGTATCAATATTGTTTCGATTATTGTATCAAATTTGTTTTTTTATTATGAATCACCTGGGAGGGGCTTAATGGGGCCAAAGGGCAGCATGTAAATGTTTCTTTAAATAAATACAGGGTGGTTCAGAAGTCCAAAGTGTCTGTATGCAATGTGTCCATTTGATCTTCCTTTCCAAAGTTCTCTGGCTTTGTAGTGCCAAGCCTCTTTTTTTCCTACTGTGGTCTGCGACTCTCAGTTATGACAAAGGATTCCAGAAAGCTTGCTGTTCATGTAAGGGAGTGCACAACTATTTTCATGTGCTTTTATTTCATTTCATAGATCATAGAGTTGGAAGGGGCCTACAAGGCCATCGAGTCCAACCCCCTGCTCAATGCAGGAAACTAGAGGAGGGGTCTCCCATCCAAGTAATAAGCAGGCCTGACCCTGCTTAGCTTTCCACACTCAGACAAGCTGAGCCAGCGTGACCCACAGGCCTGTACATTACAACACCAGCTGCTGGTTCTGTAAGGCTTTGTTGTGGGAATATTCCATAGCAAAGGCTCTCTGACACTGGGTTGGATCTGGAGTTGTGCTCAGCAGAGTTCCACCCACACAGGAGGAAGGGGGTGGGGAGCTGATTTTTGCCAGTTCCTCCTTCCCCTTGCAAAGCTGCTCTAGAGGCTTGGGGGACCCTCCAGAGCAGCATGAGAGGTGGTGCTAGGGGGTTTGCAGGGGGAAACAGTGGACATTGCCTCTCTCCCCTCTCCCCTTTCCTTATGGCACTGGTGTGTGTGGGGGTTTGCAGGGGGAAACAGTGGACATTGCCTCTCCCCCCTTTCCTCCAGCAGGGAGCATCTGCAGGATCCTAGTGTGTCCCATGAATGGTTGTTTGTTTGCAAAAGGGCCAGCCTGGATCCAACCCATTATTTACAAAGTGGTGCAGTGTCTTCCATAATCGTTTCAGAGCCCTAATTGCTCTAAGTTCCCTATCAACCTCCTGTGCTCCATTTTCTGTGTTTAAAGCTGGTATCCCATGCACACTTACCTGGGAGTAAATGCCACTGAACACTGTGGGACTTACAGCCTAATCCTACACCTGGCTCCTGGGAAGTAAATCTCACAGAGAGAGCAGGGATCAACATATGAACTTTAACTCTTCATAGCTCTTTCTCTGGCTATAAAAATGTAATACAGAAGGACGCCACTGATGGAAATTTCATAAGGTATAATTTAGTACATTCCCTTTTTATGTTTTTGGAAGTGATTCATATGGTTTCATTTAAATGCATTTCTTTAAAAAAATCTTTTAAAATTCAAAATAAAGCCGCATAACATGTTTTCATTTTGCTGACATTTTATTTTTGCATATTGGACTGAGCGTAAAAGAGTTAGAGCCAAATAGTTGAAAAGATTGTTCTACTTGGAGGGGTCCACGGTTCTATGCCAAGGAAAGATACATTTTAAAAGAGTCCGCATGAGCGTATCCTGAGAGTGTTTGCTTTTAATATGCCTTTGGATTACGCTAGCTGTCATATGTTCAGCAACTTGGAAAAGCAAATTTATTAGGAGAGAATATTAAAGGATTGCTAGCCTTGCATTCAACACTGTATTATCAAAGCTGTCAAAACATTAGACAGTTGTTATAAAATAAGATTGTTTAAAAATCAAAACCAAAACTCATCTCCACCACTACTCCGAGTACTCGTTCTCTCTCGGCTTTTTAGCCTCAAAACATCCATGATACTTCGCGCATATATGTCTCGTAAATTAATGTTTATATTGGAGTCACAGGGCATATTCTTTGTGAGCTTCTTTAAGGCTTCACGCTGGCGAAGGGCAGCTTCCTTGATCTTCAGTGTAAAGTAGCAGGCAGAAAAGCGGTCATTGATTATGGCTATTGGCAAAGCCAGGACCAGTATTCCCGATAATATACACATAAAGGCGACTAACTTGCCCATTGTTGTGTCTGGTCGAATGTCTCCATAGCCAACGGTGGTCATGGAGGTCGTAGCCCACCACCAAGCAGAGGGCACACTTGTGAACGTTGTGCCGTGGACACCTTGCTCAACAAAATACTCCACTGTGGAAAAGATGGAGATGCCCACAGAGAGGAAAAGCAAGAGCATGCCAACCTCTTCATAGCACTGTGCAATGGTCATCGCAAGGGACTGCAAACCTGGAACACAAGACAGGGTTTCAGTTGGTGCCACACCCTCAGACTACCTTCCTTCTTGAGTAAAGAAATGAATCTTAAGGTGGGTGGCTTTGGTCCATCAGATTGTTTCCTTCCCATTAAGCCAGAAATGAATCTTAAGCCAAAGGGCCCATCTGAGTATCCTCTCAACTAACAGGAAACACCCTTGACTTGAAATAGGATGAGATGTACCTGTCATCTAGACGTTTCCCAAAAGGCTCCCTAGCCTAAGGAGGTAGTTCCACAACCTCCTTAAGCAGCTTCTTCCGGAGATGAACTGCTCTTACTGTTGTTCATTGAAATTATTAATAGAAAGCTACTTCCTTGTAGTCCTGCCATGTTTTTTTAATCATGTGAGAACATAAGGAGGCACAAGCTGGCTGGGTTTAGAAAAAAGTCTATGTCTCTTCTTAAGGAGGTTGGTCTCTTTTTCACTCCCCCCACCCCATCTCTCACAGACACATTTTATGGAACACCATCTTGGAAAAAGAGAGTGAAATCACGGCATCCTTAAATATCTAATTGCACTGCCGGTGGGCCTATAGATGAGCAACAAGAACAAAATGTTATGAGATTATCCAGAGAGTGTGATGGAATAGTGTTTTGATTTACTCAGTGATCTTGAGCAAGTCATGCGAATGTCTCCATGCTCATCTAAGCTTGCATGGATTGCAAACTTCATAGAATAAATAATAGAATAAATAATAGAATAATTTTAGGTCTGCATGAACTAGATTATATCTGACAGTTTAAAATGATTTTTTTTAAGGAGATCTCTGTGTAATATTTATTGAGAAAGTGTCATTCAGTCCTTTAAAACAGGTGTGGGGAACATGTGGCCCTTCAGATGTTGTTGGACTGCAACTCCTATAAGCCCTAACCAGCATAAGTAATGGTGAGGGATGATGGGAGTTGTAGTCCAGCAACATCTGGAAGGCCACATTTTCTCCACCCTTGTTTTAAAAAGATAACTTTCCCTCAAGCAATAAAAATATTCATCATCTTTCTCCAAATCCTCAAACAGAACAGTTCATAGTATTAGCTTTAGCCTAATTGCTCTCATCCAGCATTTAGCCAGAGAACAGGCCAAATTTAGCAAAGAGGAAATGAAAAGGTTTTGGAGAAATAGGACATGGGGTCTCAATGAATGTAAGAGGCTTGCACGAAACACAAAGCACAATTTTCCCAACGTCACTAGAAGCTGGTCCTGCCATAATGGTTGAAGCAGAAAAACAGATCCAGTATCCTTGATGGTTGGGAGTCAAATAACACCCAGTAACGTAGAACAATTTCTTCACATGCCATGGATACAGTTCTTCTGTATAAGCCACACTAGCATTTGCCCTTTTAAAGCAGCAGCATCCTGTGGTTGGCTCGTATTTAGACTGTTGGCTCAGGATCTGTTTCAAGTTCCACTGAAGTCATTAAGAGCCATGGCTTATCCGCTGATCTTCCCATTTCGCACTGGAGGATTCTTGCCTGTGTGCCATAGCTTATGGACATCCATAAGCTCCACCTCAATCCTAAATGCATTTGAAATAATACTTAATAGTTGTAAACTACCCAGAGAGCTTCGGCTACTGGGTTGTATAGAATTATTATTATTATTATTATTATTATTATTATTATTATTATAAAAATGAATAATAATAATGATTTTTTGAAGCAGTAACTGCAACTAGGCATACTCAAGAGGACTGCAGCCTCTCTAGGATATGGCAACATTCAGATGAAGGTCCCAGGAAAAGGCAGAGCAGCCCTCCTAGTATTATTGCTTAATGCTCTTTGTAGTGGCTTCTTGTAATTGTTATACAGTTAGGGCACACTCTATCCCCACATGGGTGCAACATCCAGGTAAGAGGGAAAGCTGGGGTTTAAAGGTAGACATACACAGGCTTCCCCCCATCCCTGAGAATGGCCAAGTGTGCTGCAAGAAGGGGAAAGGATAGGACCCCAGAGGAAACTGAGATCTAAACTGATTCCTATGTTCATGGATAGCTGTGCCCTCACAGGAATGTATTATGCCCTAAATATTCACGCATACATGTTTATCATCAATAACATCAAGTGATAATGAACACGCATGAATCTATTACAGATATGTATAGCATGCGTACAACTAGCCACTCGCCTTATCACCTATGATGAGTAAAAACTAATTCCAAGCAATCAGAAAGGGAAAATGTTTCTTCTGTCTTTATGTCACCAGTGAGCAACATTGGTATTTTGGACATGTCTAGCAAATACACACATGCGCACGCACACACACACGACTTACAATTCCATTTCTTCTTCCCACTCACTCTAGCCCTGTTCAGGCATTCACCTGAATGTGTGAGGGATTAAAGTGGGTAGAGGATCGGGGCTGAGCACACTGGCCTTGGCCCCCTCAGTTCAGACCTTGCCCTGTTGAATCGGCATGGTCTGAAAGGGAATTCTACTCGTGTTCGCTTCAACATGAGTAGAACTCTCTGTGCGATTGTGGACCCTGCCTTACCAGGGTTCCTGATCACACGGAGAGTTCTATTTGGACTCAAACGAATGCAAGTAGAACTCCCTTTTGGAGCTTGCCAGTTCAACAGGGCAAGGTCTGAACTGAGGGGGGCAGGGACAATGTGCCCAGAGACATAGCGGATGTGGCCAATAAGTTAGGAGACGATATCCCGAGAGATGGGATTTTCTGTGTTCTGGAACCTGCATCTGGAGGTTATGCTCCTCAAGCTAAAGGGATAGGGCAGAAACACAGCAGAAAAAGCCATTTGTAGTTGGGAAGTGGCAGAGAGAAATAGGCGAGTTTTTAGCTGCAGTTAGCTGGAGGCTCCAATGTCAGTGGGGTGGTGTATCCACTCCAGGCCGTAGTCTGAACTTTTAAGGAGCTATCCATGGTTCTGAACCACATCCCCAGAATAGGTTCAGCACCATGGCGAGCTCCTTTAAAGTTCAGACTGAAACCTGGAGTGGATACACTGCACCACTGACATTGGAGCCCCCAGCCAAGGCTGGCTGAGGATGCAACTTGGGAGCTGGCCTAAGTTGCTCTGTGGGATATCCTCTGCCTGTTTGCCTCCATTTCAGCTCTGTGTGGATAGAGCTGTCTTCAAATATCTGAAGGGCTGACATGGAGATGGCACAGACTTGCCATCTGCTGCTCCAGGGGGGTGGACTAGAACCAATGAGTGGAAACAGCAGGAAAGCAGATTCTGGAAAATGTTAGGAGAAAGTCCCTAATGGTAAGAGCTCTGCCACAGGAGGTGGTGGTCTCTCCTTCTCTGGAGGGATTTAAGCAGAGCCTGGGCAGCCCTCTGTTAATTGGGATGCTGTACTTGTATCCTGCATTGAGCGGGGTGGGGTGTGTGCACTCCAAGGTTTCTTCCAACACTATGTTTTGTAAAGTATCACAAATACACCTTCAGTGTGCAGTGCTCTCTCAAGCAAAAGAAACTGAACCCGGAAGTACTTCTTTGGCAATTCTCTCCATTTGAAGTGTGGGATAATAAATTAATCCAAGACAACATTGGCTAAGTGGTAGAGCACCTGCTTTGCATGCAGAAGGTCCCAGGTTCGATCCCTGGCATCTCCAGGTAGGGCTGGAAAAACTCCTGCCGGAAACCCTGGAGAGTCGCTGCCAGTCAGTGTCGACAATACTGGGCTAGATGGACCCATGGTCTGACTCCATATAAGGCAGCTTCCCGTGTTTCTATGAACCTGCCGGCTGAAAACGCAAGAGCTGCTACAACTACTATGCCTTCCCATTTGAGAGTTTCATTTAGTTCTTGAACAGAACAGAGCATATCATCAATTTGCAAAGCACTCAGAATGGCTGCTCCGCATAGAGACACCCCCCCTGGACAAATGTTTTCAAATGCCTGCTCAGTTTTATTTGAATAGTAATAAAATAATGTTATGTGGATATATCTGACCCGTGCCAACTTACTCAGTGTTGACAATGAAACTGGTAGACAACTAATGTGGCTAACACAGCAGTGCTACAGCAGGCATGTGCATGCTGGTTTCTCTAGCCAGGAGTTTGTAGCATGTCAGTTTAATTCATCTGTGTTAAGCCCGGGGCTCAAAAGAGTAGCTGTGGTGATAACATTATTTCTGGACTGTACCCCTTCAGACTGCTCATTTGGCTGAATGTTCCCATGTGCAGAAACAAAGCAAAAAACAAGAAGTCAAATTCCCTGCAGAGAGAAAACTAGATGCTAGGGTGAAGGGTTCTAGCCTTCCTAACATGCTATCTTTGTATAGGTAGGGACAACTTCTTTTTGTATAAAGGAATCATAAATATGTGGACGACACCCAGCTCTAACAAATCCAGGTGAGGTGGTGGCTGCTCTGAATTAGTTCCTGGACTGGATGATGAGGGTCAATAAACTGTGACTCCATCCAGACAAGAGGGAGGTACTGTTAATGGGTGGTTTGTCTGCCTGGCTAAGTGTTCGATCTGTTCTGGAGGGGGTTGCACTGCCCCTAAAGGATCAGGTTCGTAGCTTGGGGGTGCTCTTGGATCCAGCACTGTCACTAGAGGCACAGGTGGACTCGGGCAGGGAGAAGCTTTTATGAGCTTAGGCCGATACACCATCTACGTCCTTATCTGGACAGAGATAGCCTAGCTACAGTTATCCATGCTCTGGTAGCCTCTTGTCTGGATTACTGCAATGTGTTATACGTGGAGATGCATTTGAAAATGGTCCAGAAACTTCAGCTGGTTCAAAATAGGGCAGGGAGATTGTTAATGGGGGCTAGCCAACATGATCATATTATGCCAGTACTTTTCCATCTGCATTGGCTGCCAGTCCATTTCCAGGCCCAGTTCAAAGTGCAGGTATTATCATTCAAAGCTCTAAACGGCTTGGGGCCAGGTTACCTGAAGGATTGTCTCCTCCCATATATACCTGCCCAGACCCCTCAGTGGTCCTTCTGCAGGAGTTGTGCAATCAGCTTCCCAGAGAGGCTCACCTGGCACCTACCTACGTACACTTTGATGCAAGGCGAAGACCTTCTTATTTCCCCAGGCATTTTAGTTTTTCAGTTTCTGTTGTTTTAAATCTTTTACTGTATTTTAAATCTTTGCACTACTACTAAGTTTTGTTCTGGTTCTTTACTTTTATGTAGTTTTAGACCTTTATATTGTGTTTGCTCATGTTGCATTTTGAGGTTTTAATGGTTGTGAACTGCCCAGAGAGCTTCAGCTATTGGGCGGTATAGAAATGTAATAAATAAATAAATAAATAAATACAATTATGTGAGCCCCCACCTGCAGTGGTAGAGTCCAGGAACAGGCTTACTACCACATCTGATATAGGCCTTATACCATAGTTGAAAAAATCTCAAAAGTTTTACCTGTGCAAATCAAAGCCCATGTCAACCCTTCGAACCATAGGATCTTAGGGGTGAATTTATGCATTTTGTTTAGGGAAATGTAATCCCGCAGACATGTTTCCAGTAATTTTCCCATGATCAACTGTTTGGTGGAAAAAAAAAAATACAGGCAAGGCACTGATAGTTTTTGGTGGTAAGAGGAGGATGCAAATGGTGAATGTTTGCATGATGATTCTTTGGGCAACCTAGCAGCAGAGATAGATGGGGAAGAAGGTGCTATTATAGAAGGATTTGGGGAAGATACCATAGCATGGTAAGACACATGTGTGGTTTGCAGAAGGCCCCAGGCACCTCCAGTTAATAAAATCGGCGACAGGGGATGGGTAGGGATGGCTGAGAAATCTGACATGGGGGTGAAAATCAGATGGATTTTCATGATTTGCCCCCCCTCCCCGATTCTGGTTTGGCAGCCCTGCACTGGCGCCGAGTCGCTATGGTGCGACTTCTGCCTCTAAGACGGGCTGCGATTTGCACATTTAAAAGCAAAACAAACAAATAAACAAGACCACTAAGGAGATGTGTGTAAATTAATGCAATTTACACAAATTGGGGCCTGAAAAGCACGTGGATCTAGTGCGCTTTGGGTAAAATCAGCCGGTTGGTGCAAATCAGCACCCAAAAAGCATGTGGTCCTTGTGCAATTTGCTCAGACCTCCATCTCTCTCATTACTTAAAGTAAAAATGGTGACATGGCTACACATTCGGTGTAACATGCAGCTTGGTCCTCCAATGCAACCGTAAAGGGGAGGCAGCCTAAATAAGTAGCTTTTCTAGATCAAGACCTTCCTCTATTCCCAGGCTTTTGACGGCATATGAAGGGGCTTTGAATTTAGTTGTTTTACCAGGTCTCGCACTTTTATTTTAGCCACTTTAAATTGTTTTAAATCTCTGTATGGTTTAAAGCCCCGCTGTAAGATGCCTTTGGTCTTTTTTTCTTTTTTTTTAAGAGAAAGGCATCTAATAAATTGAATAATTGAAATGAAATAAATGGTCAGCGTGCCACCCCAACCTTTCCGGCGGGGCGCTTGTTTGCGTGTATCTTGGGAATGATGTCAGGGAAAGGGGGAGTCAGTGGCAAGTTTGACGACTACAAAGTCTGGCTGGCTACCAAGCCCAGTGACATTTTCTGGACCCCTGCCCATTCATAATTCAGCTTCCAAATTGAGCCCCTTCCCTGCTCCCCGCTGAATCGAACAAAAACATTGTTTCCCGAGAGGCTCCTGCACCAGAGGGCTTTACCTGTTGAATGCCTGCCCAACTTCAACATGCGCAGACCCCTCAGCAGCCTCAACACCTGCACGATGCGGCCCATGTTTTCCAGCTCCTGGGAGCTGTGTCTGCCACGCAAGCTCTCCACCAGCAGGGTGATGTAGAAGGGCAAAATGGCCAGAAGGTCTATGACGTTGACTACATTCCTTATGAAGCGGCATCGGTTTCGTGCACAGAGGAAGCGCAGGGCAAACTCTCCCGTGAACCAGGCGATGCACACGTACTCCAGGATGTCTAGGAACTCTGGTGGCAACCAGCTCAGTTCCACTGAAATCAGGGCCATGTTGGCAATAGAGATGATGACAAAGGCCATGGAGATGGTGCCAAAAGTCCTGGCAGCTACAGAAGATCCAGGTTTTTCCAAGATTTCCCAAAGCTTCTGCCTGAAGCCTGGGCACAGGGTCCCAGAGAATTCCTCATCATCATCATGGACATCCAGTTCTTCAGTATCTTTCTTGATATCCAAGACTTCACTCAGTTCCTTGCGCCTGAAGTACCTGTGCAGGGCAGTGGGCCACAAATGTTAAATGGCCACAAGCCAACACGTGAAACCAATGAAAAATACGGACTGCAGAATTGTGATCCTACATGACACACAACTTCAATAGGAGAGGTAAAGACTCAATTGCCATAAGCAATTTAAAGCCTGTGTAGCATAATGGTTAGAGTGTTGGACTGGGACTCAGGAGACCCGGGTTCTAGTCCCCACTTGGCTATGAAGCTCACTGGGTGATTTTGGGCCAGTCACTGACTCTCAGCCTAACCTACCTCACAGGGTTGTTGTGAGGATAACACAGAGAGAAGGAGGATTGTGTAAGCTGCCTTGGGTTCCTTGCAGGAAAAAAGGCAGGATATAATTATAATAATGTTTGGTGGTTTCCATGGCTTTTGTGAAGTCCCCCCCCCCCAATCTAAAAGGTTGAAGTGCCTCACCTAATAAGTTACTGGCCGTAAGAGCTTCAAGCTAAAATATGCTGGTATTTTGGCCCCACCCTGTTTTGCCTTCAGCCCCGCCCATCACTGTAACACAGCCCAAGAGGTTCTCTGAAATGGAATTTGGTTCTGCTGCACCCCTGCGTAAGCTGTGGATGTGGCTATCGCCAGTCTCTCAGATTTGTAAAGCTGGATGGTCACCAAAGGTAACTTCCCTAAAGTGAACCTAAAAAGGGCGTAGCCTGACCCAGTCCCATTTTTCCTTTCTCTGTGTCTTCACTGTGAGGGTTTTTGGGGGGTTAAGAGTTGCTAGTTTTTGTGATTTGGGAATTGTTTGGGTCTTTACCATGTCAGTATTTTTGGATGGTTAGTTTATTCTATTTTGTGGATTTGGTTTTATGGCATGTATATTTTGTTGTTGTAAGCTACTAAAATGGAAGGATAAGTTTTTAAAAATTAATGAATGAATAAAATACAGGGAATAAGAACCAGGAAACAATGTTGGCGTATTTGGAAAGGGACAGCCCCCCTCTGAATTTAAGGAGATAGGCCTAACCTGCAAAGGTTCCATGTGTTGAACACATACTCAACACATGGAATGGTTTAGCTCAGCTTTCCCCAACCTTGAGCCCTCCTGATGTTTTAGAGTACAACTCTAAATGTGTGAAGAATCTGATAGTGGGATGAACATCCAACGGATTTCCTTGACTCAGCCCCGCAGATTCCGTTCCGACAAGCCCATGCTAGCGCAGACTCGATCTGACATGAGTCGAGCCAGCACATGGACATGTTCTTAAAATGGGCTACGATTTGCGAATTTGTTTTTTTTAAAGCTGGGGAAATTTGCACAAGAAGAGCAAGAATGACGTGAGTCTAATGAGTCAACCCCAATTTGCGCAACTATTTTGAGCAATTTCGTGGAAGCTGACCCACTCCACGACTCAGCCCGCTTTTGGCCGTCGGGTCGGAAATGTGTTGAGAGTCCTTCGAGCTCAAATGGAACGACTTTTCCAGTATCACACATTCCTAATGCTGGCTGGGACTGATGGGAGTTGGTCCAAAACATCTGGTGGCACATTGGGGAAGGTTGGTTTGACTCATAGCATCAAGTAGCAAGAAGTGCCCGTTGGTAGGTCATAATCTGCACAGCTCTTGAACCTATTTTTGAACGCAGGGAAAGGCATGGTAAAGAGAGCAGCTCTGTGCTGAGCATCTTTTCTGTAACAACCCCCCCCCCCCAAGAGGAACCTCCAAGTCAGAGAGAGCTGCTTCTGGGCAACTTTGAGCTCCAACATTTCTTGTTTGAGAAAGGAGAGTCCCCCCATCTTGCTGCTGGCATGAAAGAGTTCTGGATCATAGTTCTCCTTCCCATGCCGGCAGTCTAAACAGGAGGGGAAGGGTCAGTATGAGAAGTAACCACGATCCATGATACATTATGTTTACAGGTACCAATGCAACATGGGAATCTACTACAGCAAGTAGTTTTGCAGTGGTAGCCATAGACAGATGGTAAATTGGGTCCTATTTACAGAGCTTATACGTCAGAAAGTGGGATCTTGAAGAGTTATTAACAGTGCAATCCTACTGTCAGCTAGACACTGTCTAGACAGCCACAGGATTTTCGGATTCCCAGCTAGAGGTTGGAAAATCACTCTGACCTCGTAGCTGGGGATCCAAGCTTGGATCCCCATCACCACACAGCCGGAGTAGAAAGAACCGTGCTGGCTGCCTCTCCAAGGTGGCAAGAGTGACCTTGGAGAAGGGCTTTTGGGGGTATTCCGAGGGGCAGGGAGGGGACCGGCGCCTCCAAGATATGAGCAGTCCTGGTGGTGCCCCAGCCTCCTTCCTTACTGCTCCAAAGCACTGCACTTAGATGGCCAAAACTGGCTGTCTAACTACTTTGTAGGGTGGGAGGAGCATGGAGGTGACCTTTGCCTCCGCGCTCCTCCCGCCCTGCATAGCATGCCCACAATCTTCCAAGTTTGGAGGGCTACGGGCATCCCGATTGGATTGCACCCTAAAGCACTCAACAAATCTGCTTTGCTCCAGACTTCCTACATGATCTTAGTCAACAACTAAGAGCCAGTGTGGCGAAGTGGTGAGAGTGTTGGACCGGGACTCAGGAGATCTGGGTTCTAGTCCCCGCTCGGCCATGAAACCCACTGGGTGACTTTGGGTCCTATTTACAGAGCTGACTCTCAGCCTAACCTACCTCACAGGGTTGTTGTGAGGATAAAATGGAGAGGAGGAGGATTGTGTAAGCCGCCTTGGGTTCCTTGCAGGAAAAAAGGCGGGGTATAAATATAATAATAAATAAATAAATAAATAAATAAAAACAACCTACACTGTATCTGTTTCCTCCTCCTTACAGGTCAGATGCTTCTCAATAGGCTACCGAGTTCAGTGACCCTGGTGCTCTTTTCTGGGAGAATATTTTCACCCAGATACGATGGACCTTTTCCTATAGCATGTGGCTGGGTGTGTTCACCTGGGGCCATCAGGCAAGTGACTTTCTTCACGGACCAGCTTTCCCACTTGTGGCACACGCTGTGGTCTTTGGGACTGTGCGGCCTACCTTGTTCTCCCTCCAAGATTAATAGCAGCAGCGGGGGAGGGGGAACAAATGCTCATCACAAAAAAATAACTTGAACCTGGTTTGATTTTCCCCAGATGCTTTCTCCCCCTTCTGCTGTTCCCTTCCACCTGCATCCTTTGAGTCTCTATCCATCAACAAAATTTGGAGCGTGTGTCGAACTTGCCCAACTGCCACCCCATACTGCAGCCTTCCCCAACCTGGTGCCCTCCAGACGTGTTGGATGACAACTCCCATCATCCCCAGCCAGCATAGGTATGGCTGGGGATGGTGGGAGTTGTCATCAGGTCTGTGTGGCTTACGCTGGCTCAGCTTGTCTGAGTGTGGAAAGCTAAGCAGGGTCAGGCCTGGTTATGACTTGGATGGGAGACTCTTCTACTTTCCTGCATTGAGCCGGGGGTTGGACTCGATAGCCTTGTAGGCTCCTTCCAACTCTATGATCTATGAAATCTATGAAATCCAACATACCTGGAAGGCACCAGGTTGGAAAAAGCTGCCATACTGGATCTCCACTGCTGCCCCTCAAATGGAAATCTTATTACTGAACTCAACCACTGTTCTGGTTCTCAGTTGTGTTGCCGCCTTATGCAGGCAGGCAGGAGTTCATGTCAGTGCCACCCAGCCTATCACCTCATGTATATTTCCTTCATCTCTGCCCACCTTGATCTAAGCCACCCTACTGGATTTTTGGCCACTGACAACGGAGCGCCCACCTGTCTCTGCAGCAGGAGTCTATGCTGAGCTCATCCAGCCCCCAGTACTGGATCTCCTGCAGGAAGGAAAGGGCACACAGCTGATCCATCACATGTAGCCGGCCGGTCTGGTAATAATTATGGATGTAGCTAAATGCCTGAGAGCTACGATCGAAGAAATACTCATTCTCCACCAAGTTGGCATCGTCGCAGAGCTCCAGGAGGCTGGAGGCGACATCCCGGGCGGCTGATACCACCACAGCCAGCTTGCCCAGGCGAGTGTCCGGGTAGCAGCACAGCTTCTTCTGGGACAGCACAAAGCGGGCGCCTCCCACATTGATGGTGATACAGTCCAAGGATGGGGCTACTCGCTGCAGCAAGGATCCAGGCTCCTCCTCGCTACAGAAGACACTGGACTCCAGAGACCCCAAGGACGTGCTCTCGCCCAGCGCCTCCGCGGACGCCCCGGAAGAAAGGGACAGGCAGCAAGGAGGCGACTTCATCCTTCAGCTGCCAGAAGCAGCCGCCGCCTTCTCTCTTTCCTAGGGGAAAATAACCACATCACATATTAAGGTTGAAGAGCCCATTCTTAGGGATGAAGGATTAGAATGATGGGCGTTTTTTGGCTGGGGAAGTTTCCTCAAATATTCCCAAACTCAGGTCTGTAGGTATTATGTCCATTCATCACTGCACTGTACAAGTGTAGAAATTAGGATGTGACAACCTTGTCCAACCTGGGAGCCCTCCAGATATGTTGGACTACAACTCCCAGCACACACACACCCAGCCAGGATTGGGAGTTGCAGTCCAAAACATCTGGAGTGGAGGGTGCCAGGTTGGTAAAGGCTGGAGTACAGGATGACAACTGCAAGTTTTGCTTTTAAAAAGGGGGGTTGGGCTTTCTAGCCACTCTGCTTGTGAACATAAGTCACAGAGGAGAGCTGGACAGGATTTAAAGTGGCCAGGGTGTGGATCTGCTATCCTCTATATCAGCCTTTCCCAACCTGGTGCCTTCCAGATGTGTTGGACCACAACTCCCATCATTCCCAGCTAGCATGGCCAATCTATACATTTCTTACTTCTCTCCTGCAGTTACCAGAAGCAGCTGGCCACAAACCAAAAGCTTTGAGAACATCATTACAGTGCAAGATAGAAACATTTGAAATAAGTATTTTAAACATTAAAACATAATTTTTCAAGTTTCAGAATGAGGTATCTCTGGGTGCAAAATCTGCATTTTCTTGGTGCAGAATATGGATTTCTAAAATCTGGCACCGATTCCTAGTATACCAGTTATGGAAGTAATGCTTATGATTTTATTTATTTAATATATCTATATCCTGCCTTTTTTTCCTGCAAGGAACCCAAGGCGGCTTACATAATCCTCTTCCTCCTCCTCTCCATTTTATCCTCACAACAACCCTGTGAGGTAGGTTAGGCTGAGAGTCAGTGTCTGGCCCAAAGTCACCCAGTGAGCTTCATGGCTGAGTGGGGACTAGAACCCAGATCTCCCGAGTCCCAGTCTAACACGCTAACCACTATGCCACACTGGCCATCATCATAAAAAAAATGAAACGTATGTTTCTCCCCCCCCCACTAATTTTACATCTGATTCTACATGACTGCTGTCTATAGCCTTATTTAGATGCCACCCCTGCACACAGGATTAGAATTGCATGCAGGGGAAAGAGAGGACAAGTGTGCTGGCCCCGCCCCCTCCATCCCATCCGTGTCACTCATACTTCTCTATTCATGGAAGATCTTCCAGGGTTCTAAATTGGGATCGCAGCCTACACGAGTTGACCCAGCTCTCCACTGCAGACGTTCAGCCCCCAGCGCATGAAGGGCTGTGGAGATGGGTGATGAGGTAACCATGGAAGGGCCGTGGCCAATGGAAGGGGCGGGCCCAGATCCCACCTCTTCCCCCTCATGTGATTCTGAATAGGGCTTATGTCTGTTGATGCTGAGGACCCCTAAGTGATTAAGGGTACAATCCTATGCATGGTTAGACAGAAAGATGCATGTTTAGACAGAAATGCATGTTTAGACAGAAAAATAGCTGGCTAGGGAATGCTGGGAGTTGTAGGACTTTTTTCTGTCTAAAAAAATGCATAAGATTGTACCCTAAGTAGCATTGCTTTCTATGCCTTTAGAAAGATTCTCCCTCCCTCTCCTCTCCCATTCTTTGCTCTGACATACTTTTTATATTTCTGCTGCAGCCACTTTTCTAGCCTTAAATTCTGTACCTGCCTGTATTGTTACATCCTTCCTCTAAGGTGGCATGCAGGATGGCATACCTGGGGTTATATCCCATTACATCTTCGCCATCAGCCTACAGGCTAGCTTAGGCCGACATATAGTCACTAGCTCCCAATCATCTTCAAAGGATTTTAATTCAGCTCTCCTTGGTGAATGTCCAGCACTCTTTCCATGACGTCACCTGGTGTTCATACTGCGCTGTGTGTCATGACTGAACCTCAAAGACAGGGCCCCTTATCTGGGGACTGCTTGCCTAACTGAAAATGTTGGCCATGATTCCCATCATTATTCTGGATCAGAGACAATTTCTGGGAAATGCTTCCTAGAAGTACAACTACTGGAAGAAGTTATATTCCATGACATTTAGGGCTTCTCTACATGAGGCTTTTAACCCGCCACTTTACCAAGGTCTCTGCTTCTAGATTCTTTGTGGGATTAAGATCAGCTCCTTTACACGTTCCCCCCCCCCGGGGGGGGTCTTTTCTCTGCCTTCCTATATGTTCAATTACACAGCCACAAGGTGGCACTGTTATATAGCACAATTGAGTAAATACAAGGGTTTCATCCCGCCATTTCCAAATAATACTAGACTTTCCTCAATCTAAAAAAAAAGCCACGGAAATTGTTGCAAAGCACAGGAGAGGCCCTGGATGATGACATCATGAAAAGACCCTGCAAACTATTGTGAGTGAGGAATCATGAGCACACAATACATGCTTCATGTAGAAAAGGTCTTAGGGAAGACCATTCACTAGAGTCAAGTAACCCCTCCTGATCTCTTACATTGCTAAACATTCCCACGTGATTAGAAAAACGAAACTGTATAATTGCTGGTTCTACTAACACATCAGTGAAATGATGGCATTGGCTATTAGTGTAGCTGTGAGCTTATTATGTTTCTTCTTTGGAATTTATTTAATAAGAGTAGCTTTCTTTTCAACATAATTCAGCATTTAGCCTGCAATCCTATGCACATCTACCTGGGAGTAAGCCCCACTGAACACAGTGGTACTTACTTCTGTGTAAGCATGAGTAGGATTGTACCATTCATCTCTATGCCACCATCTCTATGAACAAGAGTTTCCATCTCCATTAATGGTCCTTTTAAAACTGCCTGATTTATTTTAATAAATATTTAATTTATTTTCACATTCTCTATCTCCCTTTGCATCTTTTGTAGATTACAAGCCATTCTTTTTTTTACTTTAAAAAGAAAATGTCCTACACCTAGTGAAACTTAATAATAATAAATGACGTACATTTTTATCAACATGTACCTTACTCAAATTGCATCGTCAGTAAAGCCAAGCCAAGTGGCAACGCTGGATAGAAACGATAATTTAAAAAGATGTTAAAATCAATAACATATGTTTACGGAGTACTAGAAGTTTATGACAAACTGTGAAGCAATTCAATGTCTCTTTGCCGAAGTGCCAAACCATATAGCAATGCTGATCCAGTGATAACACAATCCCTTACTTGAAAGTAAGCTCCACTGAGTTCAATGGCACTTGCTCACTTAGTAAGTGTGCATCAGATTTCAGCCTGAAAGAGGCTGCATGCATCGATCATCTGAAATGCAAGTGCCAAAAGGTGCTTTAAACTGATGGTTAAAATTACTCTTTCAAGAAACCGGTAAGTGTTAGAGGTTGTAGAACACAAAAGATGTCACAATTCGATGCACGTTTACCTGGGAGTAAGCCCCACTGAGCACAGTAAGCATGCAAAGTAAGTCTGCGAAAGATTGTGCCATCAATGTCCACGCTACCTGCAATAAATAAATAAATAAATAATAAAGAAAATTAAAGTAAATATCTCAATCCAAAAAGTACCCCAAGGTACTTTGTATTCCAGCCATCCCCAATCTTGTGTCCTCCAGATGTTTTGGACTACAACTCCCAGAATCCCTGACCATTCCCCATGCTGGCTGGGGCTGGTGGGAGTTGCGGTCCAAAGCGTCAGGTGGGCGCGAGGTTGGGGAAGGGCTGTTGTATTCGAACCGCGCCCTCGTCCCACCAAGGTGCAAGAAGAAGGCACCGCTTACCTGCCCCCCCTCCCGCTGGCCCAGGGACATCTGGGCTGCTGCTAAGGCGGCGGCTATTGCTGCTGCTGCTGCGGCCGCTGCTTTTCCTCGGCTCGGTCTTGGGCTTGAAACTAGGCGGAAGTCTTGCGAGGAGCCCGGCTCGTTCCAAGAGCGCCTCTTCTCCACAGGCGCGCGCTCCGCCGCCGGCTCTCAACTTCTGCGGGAGCGTTTCGACGGCGCTTCTTTGCTGCCCACGTGAGCGGGCAGGAGAACAAATCAGAGCGCAGCTCTTGGGCAAAATAACACACACGCAAAAAAAATAAAAAAATAAGAAAAAATAATAATCAAGGGAAGAGGGCGGAGCTCAGCAAACCGGGCTTCTTTTACAAGGACCAAGAGCCACAAGTCCGGCCGTTGGTTCATCTCGCCCAGGTTTGTCCATAGGACTGAATGGCCGTGGCTCTCTGGGAATTCAGGCAAGAATCCGGGACCTTTGGCGTGTTAGGTGCTCTGTTGCTGCCGAGCCTCGCGCGTGCTTATTTGGAAGTAAGCCTCCATGAGTCCAATGGGATTTACTCCCAAGTAAGCGTACCCAGGATGATTACAGCCTGATGCGTCTGTTCTGTTTACTCGGAAGCCGGCCCTACCAAGGGCAATGCGCTCCGCTACGCCCGAGATGACTTGATGACAGTTTTAAGAGTTCTTGACTGCACTACTAGGCTACGACTATAAAAACAGTTCTGGTCTTTACGCGTTTATTATATTTTATCTGTTCATTTATTTATTTACAATATTTAATATGTCACTTCTCATTTGAAATAAATCCCGAGGGGAGAGAAAGCTAAACCCTCCTTTAATACATCGTTTCTTAATAAAAAATGTTCTTTGAGACCACAAATACAATAAAAACAGCACATTTCCCCCAATATACAAATTTAAAAACCATATAACAGCTAAAAACAATTTTAGTACAAAGTAGACCTGTTAAAAATACAGCTGACATAAATGCCCCAGCGTATGCCATTAAATACCATTAAGTGCCTGGGAGTAGAGGGTGGTTTTTAACCTGGCGCTGAAAGGATAACAGAGTTGGCACCAGGTGGGGCTCAGTGTGGAGATCATTCCATTATTACCACCGTTGAGGCTGCAACCTTACCTTTGAGTCCCATTGAACTCAATGGATTGTATCCCAAGTTAGCCCGGGCTAAGCCCCATTCATACCAATGGGTCTGCTTTAAGTAGGATTTTTAAAAAATGGCAACAGCTTCTAAGTTTGGACAGTTTGTGGTGGTGAATAAATGACAGAGGTCTCCACTTAAGAAACTCGCAATATACAGTAGATGATTGTCAGGGATGCTGTGGTTGCAAATCTTGCATTGAGCAGGGGTTGGACTAGATGGCCTCTAAGGTCTCTTCCAACTCTGATTCTAGATTGGGATTTGAGGGCAATTCCCTCAGTTTCTTCCACCATACATAGAAGAAAGCATCTTTGGATTGGAAGCATTTTCAGAATGTATCATTTCCACACACACACACACCTTTTCCTCAGGCAATAAGGTGTTTCATTCCAACACAATAACATTTTGTAATGGTTTTCTCTTACATTTACATAATTTTTCTACATTTCTATTTTTTTCTTCTTTTGCCAGATAGGTTTGGAATTGGCATTCCTAACATCCCCCCCCGCCCCATTTCCACTTGGAAGTTCTAACGCAGTGGTCCCCAACCTTTTTCGAGTCGCGACCCCCTTTTTGTAATGGCAAAGTAACCGGGGACCCCCCACCACATTTGCATAAATTTGCATAAATTTGCATTTTGATGGGGTAAAGAAAACACATGGAAAATAGATTTTTCAGAATATAATTTAATTTAACCTAATATTTAATGTGATGGTTGTTCTTGCATCTGGGCAACCAGCTTCAAAATTTGTGGCCGAGTATTTGCCAAAGCCAACCTCATGTCATCCTCAACATTCAGTCTGTTTCTCGCCTTGGTTTTGATCTGAAGAAGTGTTGAAAATCCACTCTCACAGAGATATGTAGAGGCAAATGTATTTCTAGTGTACTTGCTCACCTGCCCTTCCTCTCTCTGGATGTTGGTGGAAATAGGGCCCAACAGGGAGCAGGCAAGTGAGTGGATTTATCATTTGACTAGCAGTCAACTTTGTATCAGAAAGGAGAAGACATGTTTATTTATTTATTTATTTTATTATATTTATACCCCGCCTTTTTTCCTGCAAGGAACTCAAGGCGGCTTACATAATCCTCCTCCTCCTCCTCCTCTCCACTTTATCCTCACAACAACCCTGTGAGGTAGGTTAGGCTGAGAGTCAATGACTGGCTCAAAGTCACCCAGTGAGTTTCTTAGCTAAGCGGGGACTAGAACCCAGATCTCCTGAGTCCCAGTCCAACAGTCTCACAATTACACCACACTGGCTCTCTGTTCTGCTGGAGACAGCTAAAAATAGTTCTGCAACAGCCACAGCAGCAAGTGAAATGAAATTCATTCACACAGTCAGTCTCTCTCTCTCTCTCTCTCTCTCTCTCTCTCACATACACACACACACCACACACACACACTTCATTTTCACTCAGAAGCTATAGTTCAGTGAAACTCTTCCCAATGAGTGTGTCAAAAAATACCATAACGTGAGGTGTCCAAGTGGTGTTAAGTACCTTCTCCCAACAGAATTATAGTCAGCACGCCTCACTGCTTTGCATTGGGGCTACCAAAATCTCAAAGGACTAAGGAGGAAGTAAGCACACTTGCCTCCTCCCCCCCCCAAGCCGGCTGCGTCTGAGAATGAAGGGCTGGGTAGAATGTCCCCCACCATCCCCTCACCCCTGACCACCTCCCCTTCGCAGGCAAACAACTCAATCTGCCCCCTTTCAGCGTCTCCACTCTCTCTCTCTCTCTCTCTCTCTCTCGCCTCCTCCCCCCCCCAAGCCGGCTGCGTCTGAGAATGAAGGGCTGGGTAGAATGTCCCCCACCCTCCCCTCACCCCTGACCACCTCCCCTTCGCAGGCAAACAACAGCTCAATCTGCCCCCTCTCCAGCTCGCAGAGATCTTCAGCACCAGCGGGAGGACGAGACGCCGGCAACTGCAGGCAGCATCTCCCCTCTCTCTCTCACTCTCACACACACACTTACTTCAGCACAAGGAGGAGAAGCACGAGGCGAAGGAGGTGCGATGTTTGCAGCAACTGCAGGCAGAGGCTCCTTCTCAAGGCTCACGTGCCTGTTACCCACAAAGCACCACGTGTGGGTGTGCGCGCGCTCTCTCCTTCTCCAGCAATCAGCTTGCAAGCCCCTGGTAACGCAGCGAAATACCCACCCCTCCCTCCTCCTCCCTCCTCCTCCCTCCGTCCAGTATAGTCGCTTCCACCCTGGCTGGCGACCCCCCAGAAAACACGTCGCGACCCCCTTGGGGGTCGCGACCCCCAGGTTGGAGAACGTTGTTCTAACGAATCAAATTGTCCGAGGTCAATAAACAATTGATAAACATGTGCCAATAGCTTCCAGAGGGGGTGGCTGTGTTTGTCTGTCGCAGCAATAACAACAAAGGGCAGCGCCATCCAATGTGGCTGCCCATACCATACCCCTTCGAACTCGGAAGATTACAGCAGGCATCCTATCAAGGACGGATGGAGCACAGAGCTGAAGGTCGCCTCCGTGCTTCTCCCATCCTGCAAAAGACTTAGGGCCGGTTCACACGACACGGGAACCGTGGGGGAGCAGTGCTCCCCCGGGGTTCCCGTGTTGTGTGCACGCCGACTGGAGGTGCCCCCGCGGGACAGCCGCGGGCGGGACCCACGGAAAGTGACGACGGTCGGTAGCGGGGTAAGCCCCTACCGCGCGCGGTCACCGTGCCGTCGGAACAGCGGGCGGCCGTCCCGCGGGGTCCCCACAGAGACGGCAGCCCAGAGCGGCCGGAGCCGCCGCCGCTTCAGCCTGCATGGACAAACCGCCGCTCTGGGCATCCGGGGGCCCCACCCCCTAGCGCCGGGAGGCCTGCACTGCGGTGCAGGGACTATGGGGTCTGCCCACGCGGGTGGGGCGCCGGTCGTGTGCGGCGCCCCTCCGGACCCCGCGGACGGCCCCGCGGTTCCTCCCCCGCTAACAGCCTGGGTCGTGTGAACCGGCCCTTAGACTGCCAATTTTGGCTGTCTGTGTCTTTTGCATCTGCTCGTGAGGAAGACAAGCTGAGGGACCACGGGGATACATCATATCCCAGCTGAGCCTCATCCCTCCCTGCCCCCCAGAACACCCACCCAATGCCGACTCAGGTTCTTTCCACACCACAAGGTTAGTTCCGCACTGGCTGCGAGGGCAGAGGGAGGGCGCTCCGAATTTGGGGTCCCAGCTCCAATCCTGGAGTGAGTTTCCAAGGTTGGAGCTGGGACTATCCTATGGCGAACTAGACAGCATCTAGTGGCCATAAGATTGAACCCTAAGAGTCTTACTGCACATTAAAGACTGACAAATAACATTATTAAGGCATACACTTTCATGGACTAGAGTCAAAGTGGACTCTAATCCACAAAAGCTTAATGACATAATATACATTTGTTCCTCTTTAAGGTGTCAGAAGACTCTTTTCTGTGATAATACACAATAGACCAGTTTGCATCATGTTTTTCTAAACTTTTAAAATAGGACAGCATCTGTAACTGAGGCTGCAATCCTATACGCACTTGTCTGGAAGTAAATCCCATTGAAGTCAATGGGTTTATTTCTGAGTATAGGGTTGCACTGTACAGGTATGACAGAACAATTAAAATTTGGATAAATAAAACATGAATTTTTGTTTGCATGTAAATTTGAGTTGGGAGAGCTTGCTGCTGATCTCAGCCTGATTTCATCTTTACTCCCTGGTGTACTAGGAATCAGAAGCAGGAAGGTGCTTCTCTTCCTACCCCTGGAGCTGAAAGGAGCATCAGCTGCTAGGATGCTTTACAACTCTCTGGGAGACCCAGAAACATCTGCTCTCCCTTTTCAATTACTCACAGAGAAGAGAAGCAGATGGTTTATTCATTCCCCGAGCATCCATGTCGTAGGTCTAAACAAATTTGTACCTTTGGGAAGTCAATAGTAAAATCCAGCGATTGATCTCTTTTCAGACAGTTGAGGGGTGTTTTGTGCTTTGGCTATGGAAAATATGTGTGTCCTGGTCTCTACAGTAATTCAAAGCAAGGGCCTGAATATGGGATAGGAAATGGGTTTTGTCCTACAACTGTTTTGACTAGTCAAAACACAGATCAAATGGTCTAATGGCATGATCCAATGTGGCTGCCTCACTCCTCCCCGCCCCGCCCCGCCCCCCCAATGCTGGCACCAAGGTCCAAGGTTGGTCGTCCAACCTCGACCTCAGAGCCACAGGCAGCGCAGTTCTTTCTGTGCCGGCTAGGAGGGTCAAGGGAGGGCACTTTGAATTCGGAGTTTCAGCTCCAACCTCAGAGTGCGTTTCCAAGGTTGGAGCTGGGGCTCTGAATTTTCCTGTGGTAATCTAGACTCTGTTGAGTGGCCACAGGATTCAACGCTAACGCTAAGTAGTTTTTAAAAAAATGAATATCCATAGAGTTCAATGGGACTTACTTCCTGGTAAGTGTGTATAGGATTGCAGCCCAAAATAAAGCGGAGTTTAGCCACAAGGATGAAGTTTAGAATGTTTTCAGTGTCAGGCAGGGACAGCCTGATATTAGGGGCAAGAAGGGCAGCGACCCGGTTCCTGCCTCTCACTCACCTTCCCCAGTCTCCCCAGACAACAACAACAACAGCAACAACAACAATACCCAGAGCACCATGGCAATACAGCAGCATGTTGCAATTTCTTCATTTCTTCCTCACCTTGTGTTTTCCATTGCTGGCCAGTAGAATACTGGTATGTGTAATGGTTGCACAGTTGTTTGTGGAATAGGAGAATGTGGGTCCAAAGAAATGCTTTTGTGTGGCTGTGCGACTCCCCCCTTCTTTGCACATGATCTTAAAGTACATGAACCTCAGTTCTTCCTTTCTGTGGTATGGGTTGCCAGCTGTTGGGGATTCAAAAGACTGCTCTGCCTCTGGTGGCCCTGCCCTCTCCCTCACCAGCTTCAGTGGGCAACTGCCAACTGCCACTGGTGCCAGGGGCTCTGCCCTGTAGAGTGATAAGAGCGCCTCAAATTAACTCTCGCACCTCTGCAGTTGGAGAGCAAGGATTTCATGGCAAAGGCCCTGACTTGGAGGCAGACTTAAAGCTCAGCAGTGTCAACTTATAGAAATTAATTGCTGGGTCAAACGGAGGGCTAGCCCTGTATGTAGGCCAGTTAGGGTGCAATCAATGCTTGTAGGCCCCTGAACTCAGAAGCTTACGAGCATCCAGTGCAGAGCGGGAGGAGCGATGGATGCGATCTCTGCATCCCTGCACCTCCTGCTCTGCATTTTAGCTAGACAGCCATTTTGGGTCGTTTAGCTGAGGCGCTTTGGAGGGGGAGGGAAGGAGGCTGGAGCGCCGTCAGGATCCATCATATCCTAGCAGCCCCAGTCTCCTCCTCTCTCCACCCTCTCAGAATGCCCCCTTTACCTCCTCTCTGAGGTCGATTTCCCGACCTTGGAGAGGCAGCCGGTGCGGTTCTTTCCATACCAGCTGCAAAGGAGGGGATTGGAGTGCTGATTCCCCACTCCGAGGTCGGAGCTCTGTCTTTGACCTCAGATCTGGGAATCCAAATTATCCTATGGCCCCACAGACAATGTCTAGGGGCCATAGGATCACTCTCCCCATCACTCTATATTAGTGAGCAGGGCTTGTACAAATGCCAACCTTTATTTTTCTGTCTGCCTTCCTGCCTTTTTTTTACTCTGATAAGATGTTGTTCATAATCAACCACCAAGCCTGCTGATTTCAGTGTTTGCATTCCTCACCACATTTTAATACTTTACATAATCTTCTGAATTATGTACTGACTGATGATGAACACATCTACACATTACGCTGTAATTACCAAGTTCAATATCACTTCTGCATGAATGGCTTGCACATGACCACATCAAACAAGGGCAAGAGAGGGTTATCCAGAGCAGTAGTTGCTGCTTAGTCAGTTCACTTAAGTATCAGGAATCCATTTAATCTTTGCCATTCCTTCAGTCTATAGTGTGAGGACATTGCCGCTTTATGAGAGCTCTACTTAAATATATTCAGATGTGCACAACCTATAACCCTAGCACATGCAAGTGCCATTATTAATGCAGGAGGTTGGGGGGGGGGGATACACTTCTAGCTATTAGTTACGTATTTCAGATGGAATTTGCATGCATATGGAAATTTGCAAATCACCTGGGAGATGAACATCTTTCACACAGACAAGATGGAGCAGATAAGGCACATTGGTCTGGTTTGCACAATTGCTGCAGCCCACCATGTCTTTTTGTGAATATTCAACCTACAGCAGGCTGTTGCCATGGCTTATTGTGTCGTGTGAATCTGGCAAGTGTAGGGTTGTTGCCATGGTTAACAAAGCACTCACAACGCATGGCAACAACCCGCCCTGCTCCAGGTTCTCACATCACGATAAGCCACAGCAACCGCCCACTATGGCTTGAATATTTATAATGACTGCTGGCATAAATAAGCCATGGTGGGCTCCAGTGATCGTGCGAACTGGATCATTTCCAGCAACAGGACTATTTGAGAGTAAATTTGCATAATAATATTGTTATGGTTAATTTGGGGTTATGCCATCAACTTTCCCCAAAATATTCATGCACTGGCTAGACAGATCCCATCACTGATGACCAAATGGCATTGTGGCCATCCTCTTCAAATGTTAGCACAGACCTCTTAGCCAATTTCACCCTCATGAACACCTGGGATAAAATTAAATATGGAGAATGGTTATATGATGTGAGATGGCTGTTTAAATTCAGGTCATGTAAATGTACAACCTCACAGCTCCTGCCTTTGGATTGTTACACCTCATCAAACTTGTTTATGATCATGTTGTAAAGCAGCCTTCCCCAACCTGGGGCTTTCCAGATGTGCTGGGCTACAACTCTCATCATGCCTAGCCAGCTTGAGGGCTGGGGATGATGGGAGTTGTAGTCTAACATTGGGAGGACATCAGGTTGGGGGAAGGCTGCTCTACATCTTAGCTGTGTGGAGACATCAACAGAGGAATGTGTCTGAAAGAACGACTTCATGCATTCAGCCCAGATCTTCATGAAGTCCACATTGGCTAACAGGCTGTGCTACATTTGAAGGTCCAAGATGTAATTTACTATGCCTGTGAAAAGAATAAGAACATAAGAAGAGCCAGGACTTACCTTTGTGGAGGCCATGTTGATTCTTTCTCAGTAGGGCTTGTCTCACTAAACTTTTAGAGTTCTTTGAGAGTGTCGATAAACATGTGGACAGGGTGATCTGGTAGACATTGTTTGTTTGGACTTTCAAAAGGCTTTTGACAAAGTCCCTCACCAAAGACTCCCGGGCAAACTTAGCAGTCATGGAATAACAGGAAGCAGAGGGTAGTAGGAATAAATGGTAAATTCTCCCAATGGAGAATTTACCATTTATTCCTACAGTGGGAGTAAACAGCGGGGTCCCACAGGGATCTGGATTGGGACCAATGCTTTTCAACTTATTCATAAATTATCTGGAATCAGGAGTGAGCAGTGAAGTAGCCAAGTTTGCTGATGACACCAAATTATTTTGGGTGGTGAAAACATAAAGGGATTGTGATGGGGTTGTGGTGGACAGCTCGATGAAAATGTCGACCCAGTGTGCAGTGCTGTGAAAAAGGCAAATTCCATGTTAGGCATAATTAGGAAAGGGATTGAAAATAAAACTGCCAAGACCATACTGTCCTTATACAAAGCTATAGTGCAACCACAGTTAGAATATTGTGTACAGTTCTGGTCACCACACCTAAAAGGGGAGATTGTAGAGTTGGAAAAAGTGCAGAAAAGGGCAACTAAAATGATCAAGGGGCTGTGAGGAAAGGTTACAGCAGCTGGGATTGTTTATCTTAGAAAAAAAGGTGAGTAACAGAAGACATGATAAAAGCGTACAAAATTATGCATGGTTTGGAGAAAGTGGATAGGTAGACATTTTTTTCCTCTCTCATAATAGTTGAACCCAATGGGGTCATCTCATGCAGCTGATTGGTGGGAGATTCAGGACAGATCAAAGGAAGTACTTCACACAGCACATAGTTAAACTATGGAATTCACTTCCACAGGATGTAGTGATGGCCACCAATTTGGGTGGCTTTAAAAGGGTATTGGACAAATTAATGGAGGAGAAGGCTATCGATGGCTACTAGTCCTGATTGGCTATATGCTACCTCCAGTATCAGAGGCAGTATGTCTATGTACACCAGATGCTGGGGAACATGGATGGGAGGGTGCTGTTTCACTCATGTCCTGCTTGTGGGTTTCTGATAGGGAGCTGGTTGGCCACTGTATGAACAGAATGTTGGACTAGATGGACCCTGGTCTGATCCAGCATGGCTCTTCTTATGTTCTTATGTACTTAACAACATCAACTTTGTTCACTTTAGTTGCAGCTCAGGCTCATAGTTACATGGGAAGGGGCAATCTTACCCTCCTTGGGCATTTTCTAAGTTTTCACTTTTCATTTAAATAACTCACTAAGTTTTTAGATCTCCTGCTTAAGTAGAGATAGAAAGTAATATGCAGTCAGTATACTACCTAAGTGCTCATTAAGAAATAAAACAGTTCACCACTGTCAGTATTCTGGCCCATGAATGCAAAAACACTGGTATGATTGACCAGCACCTGGCAGTATAAAACTTTATTAAAATTCAGTTTTTAAAAACATAAATGATCATCTGTCTTTTGTATTTAGGAGCTTTCACTATATTTAAATATCCATTCTTAATCCTTTTGTGACTCTTTGTTCCCTTTCTTTTGTTTGCTCTGTCTGTTCTCTAAATTACATTATAACCCCCTTTAGGGCAGGAGTCAAAGCCAATGACTGTATTTACCAGGGACTTCATTCATTCATTCATTCATTCATGCTATTACTGACATGGTCAACTAAAGTGGCATGATCTCAGGGATTTGTGTATTCCAACAAGGCAGATGGAGTGTGTGTGTGTGTGTGTGTGTGTGTGTGTAGGGGGGACTGAACAATCTGTGTTGTTCCCCCCCAACAACAACATATGGTAAAGCTATTTAGGATATTATGTTTATTCTACAGCTTTTGAAACAATTTGTGCATTGGATTATTGTTGAGGAAGAAAATCTGGATAAAGAAATGTGAAATGTCCGTTCTGATGTAACACTGCCATCTGCTGTTACCTTTCCAAAATACTTCCTCCACTATGTTCAAAGTGGTGTTGCTGTGCAAAAAAAAGGCTTTGGGCCATTTCACATCTCATACAGAAGTAAACCTGGGCTTTTGTGTTGGAAGCATGCCCATTTTTGTATGACTGTCATGGCAATCTATTGGATAATACCCAAGACATCAGAAGAACATAAGAAGAGTCCTGCTGCATTGGACTCAAGTTCCGTCTACTTGAAGTTTCTGTTTCGAACTGATGGTGATAGACAATTGTATAATACTTCCTACATGCCTGTGTAACTGGAGAACTCTCTCTCCCCCCTTCTGCACGCACACACCCAAACGGTGAGTATTAAACAGTTTATCACACAGAGATCCACACATTATTCAGAAGAATAAAAACCTGTACATTTTCATCCAAAATTTATATACAGTAATACCTTGGATTGCAAGTAACTTGGTCTGAGAGCGTTTTGCAAGACAAGCAAATTTTTTTAAAATTTTTTTTACTTGATAAACGAGCAAGGTCTTGCAAGACAAGTAGTCGTAGGGATGTAACCGCTCGCCTCGAGCGGGCGTAGTGGGCCGAAATCGGCCCCGCTCACGCCCGCCAGAGACTCGCTTTGATATAAGAGTGTTTTGGATTACAAGCACGGTTCCGGAACGAATTATGCTTGCAATTCAAGGTATTACTGTATCTTAGATAAAAAGGCCCTTACCCCCCAACATTAGTCCTCATCCAAGTTTTGAAGGATATAAATGAAATAAATAAAACAAACCAAAGAAAAAGGAAGGAAGGGAAGAAGGAAGGAAGGAAGGTCCTTATGATGTATCCTTGGGCCCTTCAGAGAGTCCTTCTCCTTTAACCTGGCACCCCAAAAGGTCACTATGCAAGCCAATTATAGGGTTGGGGTTGCTCCAGCTCTATCACTGGGACTGAACCTACCCTAAAATATCCCAAGAAATTAGTAGCTGCTTCCACCTACTTAATTAATGAAGCAGTAGAACAATCTTTCTCTGAACCCAGATATAGACAAGAAGAAAGCCTGTCATGAGTAAACATGGGTTCTGCTTAATTAGATTTATTATCCTTAAATTTTAACTCCTACAATGCTGGCAGGGAGTTGAAGTTCCAAACATCTGGATATCTACCTTCTGCTCACCCCTGTGGACCTATAAGGTCTTTTATATTGGGTGGTCCATGCTTTCCTTAAATTGTTCTGTGTACATACAATTACTCTGTGTGCCCTGTCATGGACAAGCAATGCCTTGTTCTTTGAGTGGAAGGGAAAACAGGCAAAATAGTGTGTTCACTCTCCTTTTTGCCATTACTTCCAGTGGCCTTTTCTGCTGCAACCAGGTGTAAATCCACCTCATCTAAATTTACTGCTGCCACCTCAACCAAACCAGGCTTTAAACTCTCTGGGTCTTAGGTGTCTACTTTAGTAAGTGTGAATTTGGTTAGTAGACATGGATGGATAACTAAAAAAAAGAGACCACAACATTTCAAATAACAAAGTTTAATTAGACTGATTGTGAACCACCAAGGGATTGATTGTGAACTGCCCAGGGAGCCTTCTAGCTGATGGGCGGTGTAGAAATATAATAAAATAAATAAATAAATCTACATTAAAATTAGCCACTTCCTGTAGCTTTGGACAAATATAATCAATTTTTTAAAAAGATGTCACAATTTAAATCTGATATGGCAGCTGCGCCCCTACCTTCCTAGTCATCTGCTCCAATCAGTGGTTCATGCTTTGGTCTCCTCTCGCTTAGACTACTGTAATGCGCTTTACGTGGGGTCACCCTGGAAGACAGTTCGGAAGTTACAGCTGGTACAGAATGCCATGGCTCGCCTGGTTAAAGGCAGCCGTCGGCGGGATCACATCACTCCAGTGCTCAAGGAGCTGCAATGGCTACCAGTTGCTTGCTAAGCCGAATTCAAGGTGTTTGTTTTGACCTTTAAAACCCTATATGGCTCCAGTCCAGTTTATCTCAAGCAGCGTCTCCAGCAACATCAAGTAGGCCAACAAGATCTGCCATGGATGGCCTTCTCCTTGTCCCTTCAGCCAGAGCAGCCAGGCTGGTGGGGACTAGGAAGAGGGCATTTTCTGTGGCGGCCCCCAAGTTATGGAACTCTCTCCCCAGTGACCTCTGCCATGCCCCCTCCTTGATGAGCTTCCACTGTGCATTAAAAACATGGTTTTTCAGGCAGGAATATGGGGTGGGTTAGGATTTTAAATCTGTAATGACATTTTATATTTTGTTTTATTGTATTTTTTATATATATTGTACATCGCCCAGAGTGGCTGGGTCACCAGCCAGATGGGTGATTCAGAAATATAATAGATAAATAAATAAGACATGGCATCCCTACCACACACACATAAGCCCATTTAAAATGCTTGTCTGATAAATTACTTTAAAATAATATGCTACCAGAAAGAAGCCATGGAATCACTGAACATACCCAAATCCTTAGTATAGCATTTTGTGATTTCCTGGTAGTAAAGACACCCCATTCTTTAGTTGCTTTGTGTAGGGCACATTTGTTTAAAAATATTGAACCATAAACACATTGTGTATTTGTTTTATTTCATGGTTAGAAAGATCTGTAAAAAATGCTCAAGTAATTTTTTCTAATGTGTTTGATATAATTGTTGGGTTGGATCAAGACTTAGCTATAAAGTAGACCTACTGAAATCAATTAAGCCCCATTGATTTCAATAATAGGTCTACTATTGGTATGACCAGGTCTGGGTCCAACCTGTTGTTTTGGAGAGATTGAGTCTGATAATTGGGAAGACTGATAATTGGGAAGGCCAGAGCGGGACATGAGAAGTCTTCTCTTTAGCAGGGAAGACTTCTAGTGTCCAGCTCTGGCCTTCCCAATTATCCCAGCTATGGATTTTTCTTTCTCTCATTTGCACAGAATCAAAGCCATGCACACCAGAAACTATAGTGTAGCTCCAGTGTTGGAAGGCACAGCTTGGTTTTTGCATGGGAAATTACATGCTGAATTGTCAGTCATTTGCAAGCAATGTCATTCACAATCATTGACAATCTCAGTGGCATTCACACTCAAAAATTTGCATTTGGTTTGTTTCTTAAAAAATTCTATGTCAAATTCTTTATAACAAAATAAAATATTTTGCTTTTGAATGCAATTGGTTGCTATTACAAGATCCAATAAAAGATGTCCAGTTTTTAATAAAAAGTATCCACTATCTCTTCCCCCTTTCATTCTTATCACACTTGTTAATTTTGCAATTGAAGCATAGTCCCTTAGGGCGCAATCCCATGTCCCTCCAATTATACTGTATCTTGACCTACATAAAGCAGCTTTGGGGATGCAATAGTCTGGGGACATAGGAATTGTCATAGAAGGTGCTGGGGCCTCAGAAATCTTATCCGAGGTCGCAGCACCTTGGAGTGCACCCCGGAGTGCAGTTCTTTCTGTGCCAGAAGGAAACCACAGGGAACCATGCACGGAAGACTGTGCTTGGTTCCACCCCAGGGGACAGCATTCCTGGGGGTGGGGAGAGGTGAGGCTCCACTGGATTCTGAGGAATCCAGGTGGCACCTCAGCCTCTCCTCCCCACAAAGAGAGGAAAAACATCTAGATGGCCAAAATCGGCCATCTAGATGTTTTTCAGGGTGAGGGGAGCACAGAGGATATCCTATCCTCTGCGCTCCTCCCGCCCTGCATAGGATGCTTGCAATCCTCCAGGTTCAGAGGGCTGTGGGGCACCCTCATAGGATTGCGCTGCCCATCATTCTTTTACTGGTTTGTTGTTATTTGTTTTAATAAATGTTTGTTTATTTATTTATTAGCAATTATTTGATTGCTCTCCTGTCTTTATTTTCAACCCAGAAGAATCCCCAAGGCAGCTTACATAAAATAATAAAATCTAATTGCGCTGACATATGGCATTGCTATGGAGCAGATTTCCCTACCCCCAAAGCACTACTTCTCATTAGGTCACTCATTATGCCTATTTTCATCACCTTTAATCCATCTCATTCCTTTGACTGTTGGGACTTGAGTGGTCCATAGTTTCTTGGCTGCACACTCTTTTCTCCTTTCCATCCAAGTTTGCACTTTGCAGGTCTTTTCACTGTCCAAAGGCAGAGAGAAAAGAGCCAGTTATAGCAGCTGGGCCTCAGCTGGGCGGCTGAGCTGTTGTTTCTTTATATGCCAGAACATCAAATATAAGTTCCTTTAAAACAAGAATGCTAATAATGGAACACAGAGAAACTGGCAGACCAATCCAATAGAGGTAGGGAGGCACTTCCTAAGCCCTGCTGGTTTGTGCCAGGGCAGAAGGTGTGATGGGGTGAATTTTCTAATGATTTCCTCCCTCTTCTGCTTATTCTAACTTTCCCCTCCAATTGACACATATGGAAGGGAAAGTAAGTATGGCAGCTACAAAGCAGGCATACTTTTAAAATTATTATTAGGGTCGTGTTGGGGGAATGGAAGGGCTGTGGAACCTGTGGATCCAAGGCCTCCCTTGATTTCCTCCCTGCTAGCACCATCAGAGCACCAATGGCAGAGAAGTGATGGCAGTGGAGATGCCTGCCACTGCAGTGAGGAGACCTCCGTCGGCAGACTTCCTTCTCCACCTATGGAGAATGGAAGTCCATAATATTCTAAGGCCCATGGGATGTCTTCCCGGGGACCATCCAGTTGCAACCAAAGTTATATCAACATGACCTTTTGATGGGCACTCTCTTTCCCTTCCTCCTTGACCTTTCAGGCCAGACTTTTGATCTTAGTCTTTCCTGCAAAAGCTGTTGAACTTCTATTGCATCCCCAAAGCTGCTTTATGTAGGTCAAGATACAGTATAATTTACTTTCTTTATTGATTTCTTCTCAGGAAAATAAGCAGAAAGTAAAACAAGATAAAATGAAAGGGCCCAAGAGAGCATCTTTTGACATGCTTGAACTTCTGAACGCAATTATATAGTTGCTTCCTTGCACTAAAAAAGAAGCAAGAAACATTTAAAATATTCCTAGCAACATACCATTCTTGAAAACAATGAAGCCGATCATGAATAACATTGCAGAAATAGTAAAAGTCTGTGGTCTATTGTATGTATGTTTCTTGGTTTATGCCTTCCTGATAGAGGCTGAACTATCACAATTCTCCAGGGAGAACGTAAAAGTTACAGCTTTATTGGGATGATTCAGACAGACCAGTTCATATCATTGGTATCTTGTTATAAAAGACACATTTGCGGCAGAAGAACATGAACTATTAAATAGCAATTGGCAGCACTGTTTCATGTGGCATCCAGGTCTACTTGCTGATACATAAAGACAGACATAAGCGAATGTAAAATCTAAATGTTAGACACAAAACCAAAATGTTAAAAACTGGAATGATCCTATTGTATGTTTAGAAGTAAATTAAAAATCACCTGATCAATGCTCCTATTCAGGCGTTCACCTTAGGGAGTGCAAAGATCCTATCCATGTGTTCAGAGCCAGTGATTATTCTTCAGGCATACCTATTGTGAAGAGAAAGCCAGCCAGGGCAGCTACACACAGAACACACAGACCCCCCACCTTTCACCTGATACCGCACTTGCTCACAATAGAACACACAGGCATATCCCCAGGCCACTTCCCCTCCCTTGGCACCCAAATGAGCTGTGAAACATTCCAAACCGGAGAGGGGCGCCAAGATGCCCAGTGACCACAAAGAAATGGCAAGTACTCCTAAGCACCCTAAAGTACCCAGAGAAACAGGTACTCCTGACCCGTTCGACAGGTCAGGAGGGGAGGGGGGCGCAGGAGGGAGGAGGGAGCCAAGAAGGGATAAAGGAAGGGGCTTGTGGCGGGAAAAGGTTGTTGGTCATGGGCAGAAAGCTGCACGGAGGTCCAGGGCTTTGGTCTGACCTCAGGATCCAGCCTTGGGCAGCTCCCGATAAAACTAGTGGCGGCGGCGGGGGGGGGGGGCGGGGGGGCGGCCCGGTGGCGGCGGTGGCACAGTGGCGGCGGTGGCAGCGAAGAGGAGCGCAGAGTTTCTGCACCCTCTTCAGCCATGCGCCCTAGGCAACCGCCTAGTTTGCCTAGCGGTAGCACCAGCCCTGTCTGGGCCCTCAGTAGAGATGACTTCAGCTCCCTGCCTGCAAGGGGCAGGGGACTCTGACTCTGAGGCAGAGGCTGAGCAACCCCCTGGCCTCCAGGAGCATCATTGCCTCAAGGGGCAGGCCAGTAGGGCTCCTTTGGGAAAGGACTCCTCATGACTAGGACTCTTGCCACAGGGCTACAATGAACTACAGCTGGTCCCTGGGTGGGGCTCAGGAGGCTCTGGTGATATAAGCCTTCAGTTTCAACCTAGCCAGTGCTAGAAACAACACTGTTCTTTCAGTTCCAGTGCTTTGTTTCCCTTGTGATTGAGTCTCTGTGTTACTGACCCTTGGACTCCTGCTTGACTCTGCTTCTGGGCTGCATAATGTATCTGACTGCTTAAGTGTGCTTTGCCTTTGTGTGTACCTTAACCACTCCTGTCTTAGCCTGATCCCGTGCTGGACTGAAACCTTTGTGCCTGACTAATTGTCTGCTTGTTGCCTTGCCCTTTGGTGCAATAACTTACTCTAATGCTGAGTCTGATTCAGCCAAAGCAGGACACCAGTCCAGTCTTCCCTAACCAAGGCTAGACTCATGCCTTGAACCCACATGTTCAATGAACACATGATCTTGATGTCACTTGTTGCACTGGCATCACCCTTGGCATCCACACATTTGGCTCAACATCTGAAAGGGGCTGCAATGTGCATAGAGCTGTACATGCATAGGCACTCCATGCTATCGGGGACCTTGTGTGATCAGGGTTCCTGGTAGTTTGGGGTGCCTACACACATATAGCTTTACATGGGGCCCCATTAGAGATGTACCAATCACCCAAATATTGGAGGAGCAATGCCGGTGGGATACATGATATCAGGACCAGCAAGATAGTCCAAGTCCCTCCCCCACATTTGCAATGTGTATGCCTCTTATGAAGGCTGTAAACTGAGGTGGTAGATCTCTAGATGGACCACTTCAGATTGCAGGTGACATTTTATATTGTTGTTGAATGCTACCTCCGTGTAAAAAAAAACCCCTTCCCATATATAGTAAAGTAGCTCATCAGGTAGAAGGCTAAACACAATATCTTTCTCTCTGATACATCATTTACTATATGCAGGGAGTTTTATAAATGAACGTTCATTCAAATAAATAAACAATCAAATGATGATATCCTATTTGCATTCTGAAGTGGTACAGTCCAGAAGTTTACAACCCATTCTGCATAATATACACATTTAGTCTTATGAGGTCTAATGAGTAACCATAACAATAATAGTATTTGTATAACTTAGGCTGCAGTCCAATGGGGATGACGGTAACCCTGCAAACCCAGAGGGTTACGGGCATCCTATGCAGAGCAGGAGGAGCACAGAGACGGAGGTTGTCTCCACTCTTCCCCCTTCTGCAAAGCAGCTAGATGGATGATTTCAGCCAGCGAACTGCAGCACTCCTCCCAATCTCCTCACCTCCCTGCCTCCTGAAACACCCCCTAAACCCCTTCTCTGGGGTTGCTTTTATGACCCCAGAGAAGCAGCCAGTGTGGTTCTTTCCACACTGGCTGCAAGGATGGGGGGAGGGTGCTCAGAGCGCTGATCCCCAGCTAAGAGGTTGGAGCTGTTCTTTGACATTCGGAGCTGAGACTCAGAAAAAAACTATGGCTCTCTGGACTCTGTCTATGGGCCATAGGATTGCTCTGTTAGGCACACGTTTACCTGGAAGTACGTCCCATTGAACTTGATGGCACTTATTTCTGAGCAGACATCAGTGGGATTGCCCTGTTAAGTCTTGAATATCAAAAAGGAGGTCATTGAACTCTGCTAAGTATCTCCCCCAGGACTGGCCTATCATTAGGAAGAGTGAGGCAGTGGTAGTAATTTCATTTATTATTATTGTATTTTTACCACTGTGGAGGGGGGAGGTGCTTGTGGGATTTTTTGTGTGTGCCCCAGGTACCAAAATAACTTGACTAGCCTTGGGTACTTTGCTCCTTGATATATCTCTCTCCTCCCTCTCTCTCTCTGTGTGTGTGTGTGTGTGTGTGTGTGGTTGAGCACCATTTGCTGCTCGGCCTCAGGTATTAAAATGTCTTGGGCCATCCCTGTCTTCCTTGCAAACCTCATCTTCCTCCACCCCCACAGTTGAAGTCTGAAATGCTGTCCCGAGGGTCCCAGTGTTTTTCCTGTCATTGTGGATGGTGATGCCCATACGGGAATACCCGTCACAACCTTGATTCAAAGTAGCCCTCTGCTTATTCAGTTCATTTTAAAAGAGCTTTTAACAAGAGCCTTTAGAACTTTAAAAATGATTCCATGGTAGCTATTGAAATAAATTATTCAAATTCTATCCCTCCCCACACACTTTAAATGGCTCACTACCGGCAAGGGTGCATTGTGGTTAGCAATATGTCACTGGTCTGTTCGCATCTTAGACTGAACACTGTTATTCTCCTTAATTGCGTAATAGTACATCTGGTCCCACAAGACCTTATTCTGTCACCTTTGTGTATGCTAAAAAACATCTTAGTACTTTATGAGTGAAATTGAAATCTACTCCATGGCTCAGGGAAAGAGTAATACTGATTAGTGGGACTGTTAATTCTAATTGGACTGTTCAGCCATACAGGATTCCATGTGATATGAACTTGACTCAAAATGATTGTTCTCTCAGAACCTTAAAGGAACTACACAGTAGCATTTTTTCATTTCCTTGGTGAAGACCAACATTCTACCCACCACACCATATTGGATTTTAAATCTTTACTAGCCCTCTTCACATGTTAGGGCTCCTCTTGACATGTATAAGGAACATGCAGGTAGGTGATGGCAGACTCCACACTGCCTTCTGCTAGGGGTGGATGAATCTGTTTCTCAGTTTTCCAATCTTAAGTTCAGTTAGTCCTGAACTTTGAGATTTTTCTTTCTTTGCAAAAGACCTTTGTATGAAAATTCATACACATTTTTATGTGCTTTTCTCATAATACGTGCATTTTTGTACACAGTTATTCCTAATGTACCTCTCGAAGGTAGACTACTGCAATGCACCCTATGTGGGGCTACCCTTGAAAACTGTTCAGAAGCTGCAGCTCGTCCAAAATGTGGCAGCCAGACTAATCACAGGGACCAGAAGGTCTGAACATATAACACCAGTTCTGGCCCGCTTGCACTGGCTGCCTTTATGCTTCTCTGAGCCTGATTCAAGGTGCTGGTCTTAACCTATAAAAAGCCCTACATGGCTTTGGACCACAATACTTGATGGAACACCTCTCCCAACCACAATCTACCTGGGCACTATGCTCAACATCTGGGGCCTTCCTCCAATTGCCACCTCTGAGGGAGGCTCAGAGGGCAGCAACAAGGGGGAGGGCCTTTTCTGTGGTAGACCCACAACTGTGGAACAAGCTCCCCACTGAGGCCCACCTGGCGCCAACTCTACTATCTTTCCGGCACCAGGTTAAGAAGACCCTTGGTCTGATCCAACTTGGTTGTACCTCTGTTTTTAGATAAATGTTACTAACTTTCAGCCTATCTTTCCTTGAATCTTCATGGCAACATCTAATCCATGGCAAAAGTTGGATTCGACTTTCATTGCAGTCCAGCGCAGTGTTGGAGCAGTACAATGTATGTGTCTATTTAAATGTGTACGAAGTACTGATGCAGCCAGAGCTGCCTGTAACTCATTACCTTTGAATCATGCATCCAAGCTTAAATAACATATAGCTGCAATAAATACGTTTTCTCTGCATGGAATCATCCTCGATGTTGCTGTTTATGGGCTTGTTTAGTTCTTTGCCTAATGCTTTCCTTTTTCCCAGCATGAGTTCAGTTGGTAATAAGGAGATTCTAATTGAATTTGTGTGGCATTTATATATGTAATTAAATAACGCCTCGTTTCATATTCCACTCATAGTCTCATTTACATGTTTGGAATTATTTCACTGCCTGACCAATATTTTTCCTACAATGATAGAAAATGTGCAGGTTATATATTTGCAGGGCTGATCAGTATAAGGGAAAAGTCAGAGCCCTTTTCCATTCAGTGGGAAAGCAAGTTTAGAGCAAGGGTGCTGAAGCTTTCAGCCCAAGGGCTGAATTCAACTTTGGAGAAGCTCTCGGGGGCCACATTCCAGTGGTGGTTCCTGTGCAAAAACATTATCAGGCTGTGCTACACCCAACTCTCATGCTCCAAGACATCTAGTTCAAAGGGGGAAAGGTGTGTTTGCTCTCCTTCTTTGGAGTGGAGGCCTTTGGAGTTGTGGGGTGGGGTCTAGCATTGCCTGGGGATGTCCTGGAGTTGAGCTAAGCCTCAGTCTCCCTTAGCCACAAGCCAGGGGCATAAAACCTCTTCCAGCCCAAGGGCTGAATTCCATTTCAGGGAAGCTCTTGGGGGCCAAATTTCAGTGGTGTGTGGGGCAGAAGTCAGAGCCAAAAAACCAACCCAGCATACTTAAAACTCTTTCTGCCAGTAACTAAACCTTAAGAGAGGCATTTCATTTTCAGCCTTTTAGAATGGGGGAGAAATGCACAAAAAGCTGGAAACCACTAAACGACGGTTGGGGGAAGGGGTGTGGGCTTCTGGGAAATCCCAGAGGGATGAATTGCGACCCCAGGTGGGCTTGATACAGCCTGAAGTTTTGCAGCCCTGCCATAGGCAAGGGGTCGATGGTGACTCCATACCCCAACTGCTTCAGAAGTCTCTTGGGTAGGGATGCTGGAGAAATCCACAATGGATTCAAATGAGGTTGGGTTTCTATGAATCCAACCCACGGATTCCACAGCAGACCAGCTTTCTCCAAGTTGCACGGATTCTGAGGACTTGCAGACCAGTTGTTTTTTTTACTTTCTCAAGCATGAACATGTGCATTTTGGGGGGGGATTTACATATTTTGTGAGGATTTGCGCATTTTTGGAAGTGCAAATCTGCACAAGTGCAAATTTCCAGAAAGCCGTGCAAATGCATTTGTGCAAAATCCAATCCCATCCATCACTGGACAATGGAACGAAAAGTTGTCCGACAATCCACAAAATGCAGAAAGAACGGATTTAACAAAGTCCATACATCCTACTTGGCACGAGTAAAGTGTCACTCTTTTTTTTTACATGTCTGGAATGGGCTGTGCTGTGGAAACCAGAAAGGATTCCTCCGTCTACCCTGGAGGTTTGTGACCTGAAATAAATCCAGTGCACACCACTAAAGCATTTTGACATGGAAGCAAGTGGTTTGGGCTGTGCAGCCTAATGCAATGCAGTTTTATTCAGAAATAAATCCCAGTAGGTTCCATGGGGCTTGCTCTCCATGGTATTTGTGTGCATAGCATTGTGGACTGGAAAGTTATTAAAGTCCTCTCGATTGCATCCTTTATTCTTTTTGAGCGCTGCACAAATGACTGCCTGTCCTCAGTCTCATATGAACAAATATTTATATTGCATTAATCTGCCAAATGGCTGACATTTGGGATCAAATAATGCTTAGGTCCTTCTGTGTCTACCACAGTGTGGTGAAATGCCCAGTATTATAAAATATAAAGATATTTTACAATAAGTGGCTAACCCACTGGGTGAAGCAGTAGAAATTTAGTGACCATGTCATTTGATTCTGTACTGCTCACTGGGCTTAGCAGACTACAGCCGGGGGGGGGGGGGAATCTAATTTCTTAATACTTTTCTGATTGATTCAGGTAGATAGCTCTGATTTTGTCAATGCAGATAAGTTGTCCTCCAGGCAAAACCTTCTCTCAGCATGCACCCAGTTTTTTGCCCCCCTAGATTTGTCCTGGTATATTAACACAAAATTATGTGCCCCCACATAGGGTGTCCATGTGTCCTCTTTTACAGAGGACAATCCTCTATTTGAAGGTGTTCTCTATTCAAAGGGCTGTTCAGTCCCAGTCTGGTTTAAAGATAAAGAACCCTCAGAAGGAAAATCTGGGCCTTGAAGTTGCCCATCAACAGCACTGGGCAGGATCACAGGTCACTTGCGCAAAGCCTTCCACATTAGGGTGAAATGCTCTGTATTTTTATTTAAATTATAATACCTATTTCTATTAGAATTACAATACCTATTTCTAAATTAGTAAATTTTATGTAAAACAGTGTCCTCTTTTGTCCTCTTCTTTGGGCAATTCATAAGTGGCTACCCCCAGCAAATGAAACAGGAAGTGAGAAGTGTACTGTCTGTATTCTGGATTCATAACTGCATTCAAAGGAACTTTGAAAAGTCAAATGAAATAACTGAGTCTTGCTTTATATCACTACTTTTAGGCCTAACAACTGTAATATGTTTGTATTAAACTAAATTGGGTTTTGTGATGAGCTGCTACATTTTTCTCCCTCTCTCATAATGCAAGAACCCGATGGGATCATTCCATGAAGCTGATTGGCAGGAGATTCAGGACAGATAAAAGGAAGTACTTCTTCACACAGTGCATAGATAAACTATGGAATTCACTTCCACAAGATGTAATGATGGCCACCAATTTTGAGGGCTTTAAAAGGGGATTGGACAAATTCATGGAGGAGAAGGCTATCAATGGCTACTAGTCCTGATTGGCTATATGCTATCTCCAGTATCACAGAGGAGATACTGCATAGGCATACTGCATAGGCAGTATACCTATGTACACCAGTTGCTGGGGAACATGAGTGGGATGGTGCTGTTGCACTCATATTCTGCTTGTGGGATCCTGTGGGCAGCTGGTTGGCCACTGTGTGAACAGAATGCTGGACTAGATGGACCCTTGCTCTGATCCAGCATGGATCTTATGTTCTTAAGTGGTGCACCCAGGAGAACCTTGCCCCATGAAACCTGGGTTGCCTCCTCTTTTGCTGCCTTCTGCCGATTGGTGAAGATTTATTTTGCCTTGTGAAGTACTTGATGTTTTAGCTTAATGAATAGTTTTATCTGTGCTGCCTGCCCCGATTCAATTTTATTCTAGTGTATTTTATAATACTGAGCTGAAATGTATCAGAAGACATTTTTTTCTTCTGATTTTTTCTAAGCCCCAGCCCAGAAAAAGAAGGCCACTTTGCAGAAATTTTCTCTGAATATTCCCTATCATTCCTTTTCTGGCATCTGCCATTCACCTCCAACACACAATGCTAGCCACAGGGCATTGTGAAAGATGCAGAATGATGTCCAGGCTACCAACATAATTGCTGCTGCTCCCACTTGGAGATACTGGGACTTTATGGGAAACTTGTGATCTATTTATAGGAAGATGCTTTGAGTGATCGGTAATAATGAGAAAGGCAGGGTTAAAAAAAGAAGTTTATATAAATAAATAAAATCAATAAATATTAACGATGGTGTTGTTACTCCAAAGTACAATATGGTACAAAATAGACTGTGATCAAACCACAGTCTAGCACTTCTCTAAGTCCTAGACTCTTCAATGGGAGAGACTTAAGCACATGCTTAACTCTCACCTTGAAGTCAATGTGACACAAAAGGGCTGAGCTTTGATTGGATCTTGTCCATAGGTTCAGACAGGGAGGCTGCTGGTGACTCCTATTTCGGTGGGGCTCCTTTTCCATTGCAGGTTTTGCAAGTTTCATTTGGAGCTTCACAGGAACTATCCATGGTGCTGAACACCACCCCCAAAATAGGTTCACCACCATGGAGCACCATTCATAGCTCCTATGAAGCTCCCAATAAAACCTGCAATGGAAAAGGAGCCCCACCAAAATAGGAGTCACCAGCCTCCCCTGGGTTCAGACACAATACTTCATTGTACATGGAATCACAGAGGCATCCTGATATTGGCTTCAAAGATATGCAAATACCAAGCAACAGTAGTCATTGTATTCCCCAAGGGATGACAACTGTGTACCATTGCCAATCTATTATTAGAGGGTAATAAAGAACAAACAGTTGTTGTTGTTTTCCAATTTGCAAGAATTAGGTTGCAATCCTATACCCATTAACCTGGGCGTAATGGGTGAAGACGTACTGAACTGAACTCACTGAGACTTCTAAGTAGCCATGTATCGGATTTGCACTGTTAGCCTTTTATATGTGTTCAGTTCCAGTTGTCTCTTCTTCAGCATCTTTACTTCCATCCGCAGTGCATGACACTTCTAGACTTGAATGCACACGATAGAATGAAATAAAGAGATTTTTTTCCCCACATAGACTTCTCTCTGTCTCTGAGCACTTGCGATGCCAGTGGGCATATTGTGTTTATGTATGTGCACTCACATGTGTATTAGGGGCTGGAAGACAGAAAAGATTTTAGCTAGAATTGGAAAATGCAATGCTATTTTGGGATGAGGAATGACTCCTTCTCCCTGGGGTTATGTATAATGTATATAGAGTATGTTATTTGCAGTAATATCAATCAGCCCTCTAGGGGGCAAGTGTATTCTTATATTTATTCTGTAGCCTAATGAGGCATAAACAAGATTGTCTCCCCATACCCACCCCTTGAATATTAGATATCAGACATGCCCAGGAAAATTGAAAGTTCTGTCTTGTCCTGAGGCTTAAGCTTGTTGCAATTGTACCTTATGACAACAGATTTTTTTCCCCTTTCATCCAAGAAGGCAGGAGGCTCAGACTTACTTTCTCCAGTACTTCCTTTGACCTCTATTTCATTTAGCTCTTCTGTGAGTCTCATTTCTCCTTGATCAGCACAAAATGACAGCAGGCTTCAAATATTCATGATCCCTCTTACAGTATATGCAAGTATCAGTTTGAAGCCTGCTGACTGTCACTCTGCAAAGAGAACAGATTGTCGGGGAGACAGGATGTGTGTGTGTGTGTGTGTGTTTTTCCCCCCCAAGACTAATAGGATTGCCACCTATTCATCATTCTTGTGGGTTGTTTGTGCTTTTGGAGCTCTGCTCGTATGGACAAAGTTTGTTTGCACAGTTGTTCGCCAAGGCAGAATTCCACGTTCAGGCAGTTTGACTTAATTCTGCTTCATTGCTAGGCTGGCCACTTACAAATTACCCCAAAAGAGGAAATGTATCACCAAGAAAGAGGACAGTGATTTGCATAAAATTTGCATATGCTTATTTTATGCATAGGTGCATATTTAGAAATAATTATTAAATAGAAATACAATACCTCTCACAATAGTGGGGGAGACTGTGACCTGTGTGCCTTGCTCAGTCTGCTGTTCGGGTGCTAACTGTTGATGGGCAAACTTCAAGGCCTAGCACTTCTTCCTGACATTTTTTTATCTTTAAACTGGACTTGGCCCAGACAACCCTTCAAATAGAGGGCACCTTCAAAATAGAGGACAGTCCCCTGGCAGCCCTTCAAACAGAGGACTGACCTCTGTGAAAGTGGACACATTACCAGCCTGGAAGACATTTAGACCAGACTTAGCATGCAATCCTATGCTTGCATAGGGTTGCACCATTAATGTGTTAAGGGCTTCAAAGAAGACCAGTCCTTCTTGCCTTCAGTTTCAGGAGTATCTTAAACTCTTGGTCCACAAGGATTGCCAGAACAGCTTACAAAGTTAAAACACTTAAGGGTGCAATCCCATGGGCCTCTAAACTTGGAGGATTATGGGTATCCTATGCAGAGCGGGAGGATCACGAAGGTGAAGGTCTGAATATCACCTTTTGCCATAAGGGTGGCCACCCTTTAAGACTTGATTAGCTTGACTCTGTAATCAAGCATAGCTCCGGTGGGATAGCATAATTAACAAGGGGACCCTTTTCGGATAATGGCCAGTGGCAAAACTTATCGGTCCAAAATTGGGGGTGAAGGAAAAGGCTCAGCTACCCCGCCCACTGCATATTCCTTCATGATCTTGGCTGCTACAATCTCAGGCATACCATGGACTGACTTCTGGAGTCTGTGGACCCACACTCACTCTTGAAAGGGATCCGGCAGCCCTGCATGTGACCTTCCCATAAATAGTTTGCAGCTGCATTTTGGTCATCAGACTGTATAATAAAGTTTGTTGTGGTGGCCTGAGTTATTGTGTGGGAAGGTGAGCAGCTGAGGGTGGTGGGAGGCAGATGGCTGGAGTGGCTTGGGGTGCATGTTCAGGGAAACCTATTGCCCCATCCTGGGTGGTCCCATGGGGAGGTTGGAATAAGTGGCAGTGGCCATACAGTTTGCTGAGGCACATGTGGAGGCCCAGGGGAGGTTCTTGCTTCAGCTATGCTGTTGGGCCCAGTGTGGGTGGTCAGCTACACTGGTGAGGCCTTTGCAACTTGGTCAGAGCCATCATTAGGGCTGAGCTGACATCTTGGCATCGTATGGGGAGAACCCCCCCCCCCAACTCTGGGGCACTCATTTAAAAAAAAAAGTCAAGAAGAAATGAACTTTCTAGGGGGCAGCTCACACTTGCCCAGGCTCCGTCTATCCCCTTCTGCTCCATGTAATCGGCCCAAACAGGACCCACAGTAAGTGAAGACCAGGGCTTATGGGGAAAAGTCACCTTGAGATAAGATTTCCCTGTGAAAACAAAGGACATAATCTAGTTAAATTTAAGCTCTTTCACTTGTCATGATGCACTTAACACTCTTCCATTTAAATCAACGGGGTCCAAAAGTATGGCTGAGTTGTGCTCTCATTGTATATACTCATTCTAAGAATATTGGTTTGGCTAAATAACAAAGGAAAAAGTATGAAGTTCTTCAAAAACATTTCATTCCAAGTTCAGAAAGGCAAATCCATCAAGTGCTTTCCATTGCTACCTAATTTATATGGTGTAATTAGTATGCATATTTGCCTATCACTGACTGAAATGGTTGGGAAGGGGGAATCTCTTTTTGTTCTTTCAATATTCTTTATCCTTGAGGAAAATAATACCTGCTCTCGAAACAAATGAGACAATAAGAATCCCTGCATCTGTGCTGCTATGATAATACAGTCCTTCAGAAATCCATTGCATAGCGGCATGGCTGCCACTGCATAGGCCCAATGAGTTAAAATAATTGTTTCCTTTCATAGTGCTCTGTTCACATGCTTAAGCTTTTGAGAGCCATTTTAAACTTCAAAAGTCAAATAATGTCTGCAGGATGGAGACAGATTTAACTTTGTTTAAGCAATAGCCTAAGTGCTGTGCAACATAATTATATAAAGTTCAGTTCCCTGCAGAGATGATCCATGTTTCTCTCAGAGCTGCTAGTGAAAAAAAATATATAAACAAACAATTTTCTTTATTACTCCAAAGGAAAGGAGCCACAGGTGGGTAATTTTTAAAGATGACACTAGATCGGTGAAGTTGTAGAATCTCATGTTATTTGGTGTTTTGAGTTAGAGTCATGGCCAGAATAATATGGTTTTTCTCTACTACAATAGAGAAAATAACAGTAAGAGTGAAACCGTACAAAAAACTGCCTTCTATTTCATACAGATGCTCCCAGTTATGGATGGCATATTATCTTGTCTTAAAAACAGCTGATTTATGCAGTGGTCATGTGCAATCCAAACAGAACCACACTCTAATTTACAAACAACAACGCAAACATTTGCAGAATAATGAAGTGCATAAAGAATAAAACACAGCAAATGGATCAAAACAGACAGCTATGATAGAACCACTGCCAAATTACTTAACGTCAAACTTTTTTTTTCTTGCATGACAATCTGTTTAGAAAAGCAACACAGGGCCTTGGGGCACCTTCAAGACTTAACAAGTGTATTATGACATAAGGTTTTATGGACGACTATGGTCCACTTATCAGAAGCATGTAGTGTTGTTATGAGTTGTACTGTAGGTGTACAACTTGCTTGCTCAGGATAACACTTTATGCATCTGATGAAGTGGACACAGTTTACTATGTCAGAATAAGTGTGTTAGCCTTTTAAGGTGCCACAAGACTCTTTGTTGTTTTTGCTGCAACTGTCTAACATGGCCATGTCTATGGAAAATGCTTACAAATGGTTTTTGTCCCATTTCTTTTTTCTTATAGGTTTTTGTTGTTGTTCCTACTGCAACAGATGTGTATGTGTGCACACACACACAAAGTGATGGCTGCCTTTTTTGGGGGGTGGGATGATAAAATGAATAAACATAGAATCATAGAATCATAGAAAAGTAGGAAGGGGCCTACAAGGCCATCGAGTCCAACCCCCTGCTCAATGCAGGAATCCAGGTCAAAGCATCCCTGACAGATGGCTGTCCAGCTGCACCTTGAATGCCTCCAGAGTGGGAGAGCTCACCACCTCCCTAGGTAGTAGGTTCCATTGACTTATTGCTCTGACAGTCAGGAAATTTTTCCTGATGTTCAGGTGGAATCTGGGTTCCTGTAACTTGAGCCCATTATTCCATGTCCTGCAAACTGGGATGATCGAGAAGAGATCCTGGCCCTCCTCTGTGTGACATCCCTTCAAGTACTGGAAGAGTGCTATCATATCTCCCCTCAGTCTTCTCTTCTGAAGGCTAAACATGCCCAGTTCTTTCAGTCTCTCCTCATAGGGCCTTGTTTCCAGTCCCTTTATCATCCTTGTTGCCCTCCTCTGAACCCTCTCCAGTTTGTCTACGTCCTTCTTAAAGTGTGGTGCCCAGAACTGGACGCAATACTCAAGATGAGGCCTAACCAGTGCTGAGTAAAGGGGAATTATCACTTCACGTGATTTGGAAGCTATACTTCTATTAATGCAGCCCAAAATAGCATTTGCCTTCTTTGCAGCCACATCGCATTGCTGGCTCATATTCAGTTTGTGATCTACCACAATTCCAAGATCCTTCTCATTTGTAGTATTGTTGAGCCAAGTGTCTCCCATTCTGTAACTCTGCGTTTGGTTTCCTTTCCCTAGGTGCAGCACTTGGCATTTATCCCTATTAAATTTCATTCTGTTGTTTTTGGCCCAGTGCTCCAGCCTATCGAGATCGCTTTGAATTTTGTTTCTGTCTTCTGGTTAAGCTCTACTGGAATGGAAGTGCCTTGGCCAAAAGCAGCATGAAGAGACAGTATACCACCTCTCACCTGGAAGTTGTGATAAAAGCCCTGTAGCATCGCTAATACTCCTGGATGTATTTCTTGAACTCTCTGCCTTGTACGTTCCTTGTGTACAAAATGCAAAGGCCCTTGAAACTGGTGTGCTCAAAACAAACAACATGGGATGAAGGCATATGGTATCTGTATAGGTACTGCAAGCCTGAACAAATAGAAGACTTTTCAGTGTGGATGAACACACATGCACACACACATTTCCCCCTTCATGATTAGTTGATTCGTTTTCAATATTAAAGATCCCATTTGTTTCATTATCTATTTGTTAAAACTTCATTAATTTTGTTCATTTGTTCAAAGTTCTTCATTTTGGTACTTAATGTCAGTTTGGGTTTTTAGCAAATTACTCACACTTAGGAACTTCATGCGAGTAATTGTTGAAAACTAAGTGTTGAACAATGGAACTTAGTCATGTAACTTTTCACACTGGTCTGAATGGGTCTAGATTCAGTCAATTTATTAGTGGATTTTTTCTTGCTTATACTTTTTGTCAGTTGCAGCACAATATCACCACTATTATATTTCCCCAGAATGCCCCAGATGTTGTGTAGTGCTGGGATATTTTGGGGAAAAGTCATACCTGTCCCCACAAAAGAGTACTTCCCCACTTGTGATCACCATTTATTTTCCCCAAATTCTACAGAATGACCCAGTTTTCATGGCCTTCTGGGAAAATAAAATGGCCACCAGAAATCATGTCTGCTGCCGCCACTTCCTTCAGAATCAGGTTAGACCTCCCACTCCTAAATGAGTGATGAATGGGTATGTCTGGGATACTGAAAACAGAACCCATTATTGAATTTGTTTTAGGACAAATGAAAATTGAACTGAATGGGCTGAATTATGTTCAGCTTTTCATGTTCCAAAATGAATGCACTGCCACCCAGAAGTCATCTTGGCACCAAGGGACAGCTCCTTGCTGTCTGCTGTGTTCCCTAATTAGCCAATCTGTTGAAGGTATCCATGCTGTTCATTGAGAGCCCTGATTGACTAGCCTAGAATATTTTCAGCTATATAATTTTGTGGGGTACCAAGCATGTAGACACACACAATACACCCGAAACTGCTAGCCATATCCTAGACTGAGCATACCATAACTTTGCTCTTAACCCATTCTTTTTGAGTTAAAAAAATCTATTCATTGGTGCACAATCCAGCATCTATTGATAAAGCAGAGCTCAGTCACCGTTGTTGCTGTTGCTTTTGTCTGCAGCAATTCACCAGTGAACAGAAACAGCCTTATAAACCGCAACTCCATTATGAGTAGATCAAAAGAGCCTTTGATTTGAACAGCTACCCCAAATGACAGCAACACGGCTATGTTGACAATGCACTCAACAGTATGTATTTGAAAAAGGATCTAAAAAGTGGCATCTTCTCTTTCTGGAAGTTGTGCCCAAGAATATAGTAACTGTAGACATGGTGTGTGTGTGGGGGGGTAATGCTTAAAAGGGGCTTACAACATGTTAGCCGATGTTGACAACAAGTTAGCACCTGTATGAAGAACTTTCTTACACTATTATCAGCCAGGAGTCCTGTGTGGCCATAGAGCCTAGTGGAATGGAAAGTGTGATGTTTTGAGGATCTGGTACAATAGATGACCTCTTGCTCATAATCTGATGTTTGCTGAGTCATTTTGCCACCAGTTAGGGGCAGCTTTGAAGGTATTTTGAATTCTTGGCTGGATACATGCCATGCCACCAATTCAGGAATCAGCAACTCCCAATCTTGCCAATAGTTACCGGTAAGTCATTCTCAGATGTTCACAGACATGATTAACCTTCATGTGGTAGGGGTGAGCAGGGTCACACCCGCTGTCCCTGCCCTCACCATGACATCGCTGGCTCCAACACCCCTCTCTCCATCCACACATTTAAGGGAATATCTGTAAAAGGGCTTCTGCTGTACATGTGTAGGCTTTCTCCATGTTTGGCAACCCATGTTTAGGAACCCATGGCTTCCCAGTCATGGGTAGGACCTACACACATCAAGCACACTGCTCCTTACAGTTGTTCCCCAATGCATGGACTGAAGGACAGTGGAGGGCGGGATGCGGAAGTGGAATGCAAAAGTGGGGTACACTCACCCACTGTTAATCACATAGGTGAGTGCCTGAAAAGGGCTTTAGATTGATTTATTCTTTTAAACGTAGACCTTATTATTTGTACAAGTTTGCACAAAGGCAGTTGAACATTTCCGTTGTAAATGACAGTGCACTCACTTTCAGCAGTGAAAATCAGTAAAGCATAAATAGAATAACTGCTATAATCCCCCCCAAGCTCCCTCGTGCTATGCTAAGTGCGTTGCCAAGTGCACACTTAGCAAGATGCCTTGGACAAGCCTTCTTTTATACAGCTGAAGATGGTGTGGAGCAGTTCAATCAGGCTTGTTTGGTAGCAGGAGGGAGCAGAGGGCCAAACCCCAGCAAGAGCACACACCTCTTCCCCAGCTCAGCAGCTGAACATTGCCTTGCCTTGCCTTGCCTTTTCCTACCTGAAAAATTGCTGGAGAATTCTTCAGGTTATACCACTGAAAATTATTTTTAGTATTATTTTCACTCCTGTCCTTGGTGGTGGTGGTGGTGGGGGGAAGATTCACAGTTTGGGATGAGAAAAGTATTTAGCAATTACATGTCTATAAACCCGCACCAAGGTTGTACAGTGGAAGATGGTGTCTACTGCTACACTCACTGTACTCCTCTGAGTTGTGAGAAGTTCCCGGGGTGGAGCACTTACTTGGGTTCCCCCCCCCCTTTGGAAGGAGATCCTTGGAGACTTCTGGCATTTTGTAATATTTTAATTTATTTATAAATGTACAGAGTGAAAATAAAACACTCAAACAGACAGCCAAAGACCACTGCCCCCACACCAGATCTCCAGAGGGAGAGAGAGAGAGAGACAGACAGACAGACAGAGAGCACCCCAAAATGCTGTTAGCTTACAGGGCCCCCAAATCTTTTCCTGCCTCTTCTTCTATGTCCCACTCAAAAACTGCCATATCTGTCACAAACTGAAGTTTCTATTGTTTCTCTTCACATGCAGACCTAGATTACATCATCCTTATTTAGGAGTGGAGGGAGAGAAAGGCATGCATGCCCCCTCCCCTCAGAAGTTTCCTAGCCATTCAGAAGACTTAAGGAACATTACCTAACAATTACATCCCATTGGAAACACATCACCAGAATATCCCAGGCTATTAACACTCCTTTGTCAAGTCCAAGACTCTGGCCAGATACAGTCATGCCTTGGATTGAGAGCATAATTCGTTCCGGAAACATGCTTGTAATCCAAAACACTCTTATATCAAAACGAAATCCCCCCCAAAAAAATTTGTACAGAGATTTTTAATTTAAGCAGTACTACAGTACTTGTATTGCAAGACGTCGCTTGTATATCAAGTCAAAAAAAATTAAATAAATATTTAAAAATGTGCTTGTCTTGCAAAACATTCTCAAACCAAGTTACTTGCAATCCAAGGTATTACTGTACATAGGAATAAGCTTGTGAGATACCTGTTAAAAAAAAGAAAGGGAGTACAAGTTCAACATCCAAGTGATTCAAACAGAATATTTTCGTTTTTACACTTCTCACTACAGCATTCTGCACTTCACATCTGAATCAATTACAAGTTATCTGCTTTAGTGCAAGTGCAAATCATGCGGTGAAATAGGAATTTAGACTTGCACTCAGAGTTCAGAGGAATTTAAATTTAGTACAGTGCAGTGAGCTAGGCAGCAAATCTATAAATCACTGCAGTAGGTGAGCATCATTCCGCTTCCTTGCCCAGTCAAAATACACACTGACCCAAATCTCACAACAATTTAAGGTGGAGAATTGTCACACAAAGGTACTCTTTCCCCTTGATATTCAGCTGATGAAATGGCCCTAGAAGTAGTGGAATGTTAAGCTACCATGAACTGGGATAAATACCTGGCTTAATAGTTTTTGGGGTGAAGGGGGAATGGACAGCTGTGTTGGGAGACATGGATGCAGCGTAAAGAGACAGGAGACACGAGACACGGTACAATTTAAAGATCACAAAAGGATTTTGGCTCTGATGCTCCTCCAATATAATAAGGAACAAAACACTAAAATATTCAGGTTGGTATTCGCATCCCACAGTCATATTCTGACTACTGTCCTGCTTGATGTTGTATATCACATGATATGTAACCACAACAGACTTGGCTGGCACCCAGCACCAGAGTAAGTTCCATTAAACCAGTAAGGCCACTATCCTATACTTACTTACCTGAGAGTAAGTCCCATTGAACAATAGGGCTTACTTCTGAGTAGACTTGTTTAGGATTGCACTGCAAGGCTTACTTCTGAGCAAAATAGGATTTACACTGATTAAGATATCTTTATTTTGGTTTGTTTTAAGGCTGTGTAATTTTATTTTATTTATGTATTTATGTATTTATTTATTTATTATATTTAAACCCCACCTTTTTTTCCTGAAAGGAACCCAAGGCAGCTTACATGGTCCTCCTCCCCCTCTCCATTTTATCCTCACAACAACCCTGTGAAGTAGGTCAGGCTGAGAGTCAGTGACTGGCCCAAAGTCACCCAGTGAGTTTCATGGCTGAGCGGGGACTAGAACCCAGATCTCCCGAGTCCCAGTCCAACACTCTCACCACTACGCCTCACTGGCTCTCAGTGTAATTCCCTGCCGAACAGTAGAGTGTGTACCTGTCCTGACATTTCTTTCTTTTCTTTTTTTTTAAAAAGAGGAAAAACATCACTACAAAATTAATAAGAGTGTCTGCCCTTGTACTGATTCACAGCGGGGGCAGGGGGGGGGAAGTGGAGTGGAAAAGGAAAGCCTTCAAAAGGTATTTTTGCTTCAACATATAGAATTGATCAAAGGTAGACAGTCCCAGTGTATTACAAAATGTCGATGTTTTATTTAGAAAAGTCGATATAGAATATTCAGCTTATTATTATTTTAGTGTATATCCACCCGCACCGAGGAGCAGCTGTTCTAGATCAACAATTCGTTGGGATTCCCTACCTTCAACTGACCTTGCATTAAAGCACAATGTACCTCTTGTGGTTTTCTTTTAAATAAAAAATGGAACACTCTTTGGTCCATTATTTATAATCAGCTCTCACGGCACCCCAGACCTATATACGTTTGCTTGGATTCACATCCTATTGATTTCAGTTGACCTTGCTTCAAAGTAAATGTATTTCGGATAGCACTCTTACTCTGCCACATTTCCTATCATTTGGATATTGACAATTTAAACTTATTGGTCAATAATAATAATAATAATAATAATAATAATAATAATAAGTGGTTTAACAAGGGTCCACTTGGCCATCAAATCAATGAGTACAGAGCAGAGCTGTGTTTTGAGTTTGTGCACATCTTTGGCAGTGTAAAATGCTTCCCTTTTGCAGTCGTAATATACAAAGTCATCATAATGGTAGCAGTAAACCATTTACATGGACACAGGTCTCACTGACTTAAATGAAACTTCAACTCTTCTGCATGCTATGTTATATACATAGCATGTAGTTATGTCTCTGTGTTTTTTCTTACTCAAAAGTAAGTGTGCATGCGTGTGTGACCCAGATTAGGACTGCATTTGATCCAATCATGAGGTCATAGTTCTGTCTACGCAGTGGAGGCTGCTGACTCCTATTTCGGTGGGGCTCCTAATCCATTGCAGCATTTATTCTGTGCTTTATAGGAGCTATCCATGGTGCTCCATGGTGGTGAACCTATTTTGGGGATGGAGGTCAGCACCGTGGATAGTTCCCATAAAGCTCCAAATAAAACCTGCAATGGATTAGGAGTCCCACCAAAATAAGAGTCTCCAGCCTCCCCTGTGTCTATGGCTTTGGAGGGGACAATCCAGTATCCTATGGCCCCTCAAGCATTGTCTAGAGGCCATAGGATTGCTCTCTGAGGGCATGATGATGATGATGATGATGATGATGATGATGATATACCGTAAATAAAAATAAATAAGAATGGTAAAAGTGCTGGTTTTGACTACAAAGCCTTACACGACTTGGGACCACAATACCTGATCAAATGCCTCTCCTGGCATGAACCTACCTGTACACTACGGTCATCATTTCAGGCCCTCTTTCAGGTGCCTTCTCCAGGGTGGCTCAGAGGGTGACAATAAGAGAGAGGGCCTTCTGGGTGGTGGCCCCCCACTTATGGAATCAACTCCCCAGCAAGGCCTGCCTGTCACCAACAGTGTTATCTTTTCGATGCCAGGGTAAGACCTTCCTCTGCTCCCAGGCATTTGGCATATATGACAGGTTTTTAATCAGGTCATGGGATATTGTTTGGATGTGTGTGTGTGTGTGTGCGTGTGTGTGCTGTCTGTTTATATGTTTGTAAACTGTTTTTATAGCATGCACAATATTGTATTCTTAAAGGGTTTTTAATCTTTGTAAAATGCCCAGAGAGCTTTGGCTATTGGGTGGTAGAAAAAGGTAATAAATGAAATGAAAGAAAGATTTAGTTGATATTTGCGCGCGCAAAAGAGGAAATAAGAGTCGAGACACAGAATGATGGTGAAATTAAGGGCCACATTTATTGATTGGGGGATCTGGGAAGGGACGAGTGCGGGTGCTAGCTAAAACCGGCTCTCGGCCAGTATACCCTTCAATGGGCGAAACATCCCAATCGGAGGTGTGGCGCTGTAACTCGCCACTCCCCAATTTTACACCGTACGGTGTCGGAAGGCCTCCTCCATGTCACCGCACGGGGCCCTGAAACGCCATGCGGGTGAGAGGAATTGGCCTCAAAGGCGGACCCTGTCTCCCTGGCTGTGCCATGAAACTAGGCTCAGGGTAGGCTAAGGTATCGCCAGTCACCTGAAAGGTGCCGTGGGATGATCACCGAACCTCACCCCACTGCCTAAAACCCGCACTTACCGCCAATGTGACCAAAATCAGGGAACTACGTAAAACAAAAAAGCACCCAAACCCAAGAACACAGTGCAGAGTAATAATAATAATAATAATATAATAATATTTTATTTATTACCCGCCTCTCCATCTAGATCGAGGCGGGGAACAACAGAAAATATAAAATACCTAAACTAAAACAACACAATATATACTATTAAACATCTTAAAACATCCTAAAAACATCTTAAAACATCTTTAAAACATCCTTAAAACATCTTAAAAACATCTTTAAAACATCCTAAAATTCCGCCGGATAGGCCTGCCGGAAGAGTTCAGTCTTTATGGCTTTTTTAAAGTCCAAAAGACTGACAAGTTGACGTATCTCCTCCGGCAGGCCATTCCATAATCTGGGAGCAGCAGAAGAGAAGGTCCTCTGGGTAATGCTAGTCAGCCTAGTTTTGGCTGACTGAAGCAGATTCTTCCCAGAGGACCTAAGTGTGCGGGGTGGATTGTACGGGAGAAGGCGATCCCGTAGGTAGCCTGGACCCAAACCATGTAGGGCTTTAAAGGTAATAACCAACACTTTATACTTCGCCCGGAAACTGATTGGCAGCCAGTGGAGTGCTTTTAAAACTGGTGTGATGTGGGCACCCCTAGGTGTACCAGCAACCAGTCTGGCTGCCATATTTTGCACTAATTGAAGTTTCCGGACTAGGTATAAAGGTAGCCCTATGTACAGCGCATTACAGAAGTCGAGCCTCGAAGTTACCAGTGCGTGCACTACCGTCTTTAGGTCTTCCAACTCTAGGAAGGGGCGCAGCTGGCGTATCAGCCGAAGCTGATAATAGGCACTCCTAGCCGTCGCATCTATCTGGGATGTCATTTGGAGCGACGGATCCAGGAGCACCCCTAAGCTGCGAACACAGTCTTTCAGGGGGAGTGTAACCCCATCCAGAACTGGTTGACATACCTCCAAACCCAGGTTGTGGCCTTTGACAGCAAGCACCTCCGTCTTGTCTGGATTCAATTTCAGTTTGTTTTCCCTCATCCAGCCCATTACTGCCTCCAGGCATTTATTCAGAGGAGACACACTATCCTTAGCTGATGCTGTTGACGAAGGCATAGAGAAATATATTTGGGTGTCATCAGCATACTGATAGCACCCCGCCCCATGCCTCCGGATGATCTCTCCCAGCGGTTTCATGTAGATATTAAATAGCATTGGGGAAAGAATAGCTCCTTGTGGCACGCCACATAGCAGCTCCTTTTTGGAGGAGCAGCTATCCCCAAGCATCACCATCTGGAACCTACCCGAGAGGTAGGACCGGAACCACTGAAGCACAGTGCCCCCGATTCCCAGTCCCCTCAGGCGTTCCAGAAGGATACCATGGTCGATGGTATCGAAAGCCGCTGAGAGGTCCAGAAGCACCAACAGGGACACACTCCCCCTGTCGGTACTCAGGCGCAGATCATCTACTAAGGCGACCATAGCAGTCTCAACTCCGTGTCCTGCTCTGAAGCCAGTTTGAAATGGGTCTAGAAAATCGGTGTCATCCAAAACTGCTTGGAGTTGGAAGGCAACCGCCCTCTCGATCACCTTGCCCAAAAATGGAAGATTGGACACTGGTCTATAATTGTTAAGGTCCAAGGGATCCAGGGAGGGCGAAACAGAGTAGGCGAAACACGCACACCACCACCAGGCCAATCAGCAATGGTGAGCCAAAATTCCTACTCGGCCCCGTCAACCGGCGACCAGAAATCCCACACTGTGAATTGGGAGGGAGGGGGGGAGCTGCTTTGAGAAAAGAGGCAGAGGGTGGAGCAACGCTGCCTAATAAAGGCCTCCGTCGCTCCTCCCCCAGCCTTAAGCCCATAGGTGTTTTCAAAATGAAACAGCCTCAGCTCTCATTCCTCCACGCGCGCAAACAGTCCTCCCACCAACAGCTACGCGTTGGTGGGGGAAGGGGGAATCCTAGAACAGTGTTCTCCAACCTTGGGTCCCCAGATGTTTTCGGCCTACAACTCCCAGCATGCCCCAGCCAGCTTCGCTTCGCTGACTGGGGCATGCTGGGAGTTGTAGGCCGAAAACATCTGGGGACCCAAGGTTGGAGAACACTGTCCTAGAACATCCCTAGAATATTCTTGTGCAGTAGTTGGCTGGGCACAAATTTATGTTATGTATGACGGTCCTCCTATTTGCTCCCCAGTCCCCACCCCACCCCAATATGGCCAACACTGCCAGATTTGATCTCTGCTCCCCAACCCTGTTGCCCCTCTGCCGAACAGAGATCTCCTGCTCCTTAAATGACTCCCTCTGCTCACCCTTTCTGCCCCTTGTGCCTAGAACAGTTTGCCAGAACATCTACATAGTCCCATCGTTGGATCTTCCTTGAAATCCGACCTCAGAACCCACCTATTCCTTGAGAGTCGGTGCAGTTAGGGAAGATCCAGGTTCAATCCCCACTCAGAAGTTCACCGGGTGGCCTTTGAACTGGTCATAGCTCTCAGGATTGCATAGCCATAAAAGCCCACCTCACTGGGTTGTTGTGATGATTAAAACAGGGGAGGAACAATGTACAGAGGCCTGAGTCCTCGGAGGAAGCGTAGGATAAAATGTAATGAGGTGACTAAGTATATGATGCCGTTGGCTCAATCCCTTAATACTCACCCTCTACTGAAATGAAGACAACATCATCTTTTCAGAAGTACTTTCAACACATAAAGGGGGAATGGAAGGGATTGCTTGTGCTGTTCCAGCTCCTGACCTCCAAGTGTTCATTTGGAGGATGAAATAGACTACCGCTCCCCAAACTGTTGTCTTCCAGATGTTTTGAACTACAATGCCCAGATTTGCTGGCCGGGTCACGCTGACAGGGGCTGATGGGAGTTGAAGTCCAAACATCCAGAGGGCACCAGGTTGGGAAGGCTGCCAAAGAGTGTATATTTCTGCTTTCCCCATGTTTCTGTTGTGCGGGACGTCATTTAAGTCTCCAGTATTTTGCAGATAATGCTCTGGGGGGATTACCAGCAGGCCAGAGTAATCTGTTTCTGATACTCTTTGTGCATATTGAGAGTGATCTGTTTATGATTCGAGCAATTCCTTTGTTTGATCACAGGGAGCACTGTTTCCCTTTGAGTTGCTAATTCTTGCAGGAAGCAAGAACAATGATGTTGATATAGTAAATTATGTAACTTACATTATTAAAGCATTGTTACAGAAGGGGGAAAAACATTACCAACATAAGAACAACAGTAGTATTGTAATACCATGTGGGTATCCCCCCCCCCACTTGAGTATTTAAGGAACTACTGCATTGTTTTTATTATTACTTATTGTTTGCATGTTACACCATACAGACAAAGAGGCTTGCTTTTATGCCAGGAATTGTATACATTTTCTGCAAATGGGGGGCATTTGCTATTTACACTTGAAGTTGAAATCTTAAGTTAATATGTGCGGAGGAAACACAGGCCGGTGAGAACTTCTTGCCAACACATCTGGCTGAAAACTTAGATGTGTGCCAATCATCAAGAGAATTTTAACAGGGCTGTTTTAATGTGAAAGATTGATTTGACTTCTTGGTCAAAGAGAAGCTTAAATAGGGATGGATTAATCTGTCAGTTTTGCCTACTCACACATTCATATATATATATATATATACACGGTATTATATTTAAAAAACACTAAAGTTCTTTACTTCCCATATGTGAGGAAATGTGTGAATTTTGGTAAATCCTTATGAAGGCCAAACCAAACTTCTCGCCCATTTACATCAGCCAAATTCAACAGGCACAGCTATTCTCAGCATGGAA